>JAVDOI010000007.1:3631041-4088541 GCA_032191485.1 Leptoclinus maculatus
ATGAATAGTATTTTATAATACATAAAGGTATGTACATACTTTGATCTCATCCTGAATACAGATACACATAGATATGCTGTAGAAACATGGCGGACTGCGTGAGGAGGAACCCACTCCCTATGTAGATATGAAGGGCTCATTCTAAGCTAACGCAAACACGGCAATTGTTAGTTTCAAGTGATTATAAACTTAAGATAGTTATACTACTACTGGATTACTATATTCCATTTTTGCGAAATCCTACACACTGGCCTTTTAAGCAGAAAAGCCTAACAAGTGACCAGGGTTGCAAATAAACCGTGACTAGAAATCATATAGGAAACACATCTCATGTTATTATAACCTTTATATTTTTGCATTTTCCCTGACAAATAAACTAATAAATTAAATACTCAATGACGTGTGAAATGGGTTGATTAACAACAGTTAATGGGTTTATAATGCTGAAAACAGCGCTTCACACCGTGATTTTCTCCTTGGTGTTGACGGACGGCTGAGGTTGGAACTTCTCTGGAGCTCGTCTCTGAACCCCAGGAGTGACACTCTGAATGGAGGGCAGCTTACTCCGTCTTTGTGTGCGGTAGGCATCAATACTGAGAACCACAGAACAAACCAAAATCAAATCACAGACACATGACGGTACCAATCAACTACCCAGGCACATTTAACAATATACAATATATAATGGATTATCATTACTGCTCCTTCAAAAGAAAAGCTTAAGAAACAGTAATTAAAGATAAGTGAAAATAATGACAATATATGACGATTGAAATACAACTGTAACTTTACGTTACAGAAATATATTTAAACATTATGGTAACCAAATTCCTAGTTATCATATCTAGTCCAATATAATGATGTAATATCATAGCTTTAGTGAGGGCTATGGGCCGGCTGGTCCAACATTTGATTTCCATCTTTTAAAGCACCTCAAAGTTCTACAGTGATTATCATTGTATTTCTATTTTAAATAATTCAGCATTGTTATTTCAGCTCTTGTGCTTTCTGGCCAAGTCACCAGTGTGAGGATATTAATGGTTAAACGGTTCTATATAAGATATTGAGAAGACGGAGAACTCCAAACAGAGTTGGTACAAAGGGCTATGCTGTCATTACCTGTATAGAGGAGCAGACTCAGCAGGAGGGGTGGTCGTCTCTTCTGGAGTCAAGAGCAGAGAGGAAGGATTGGACTCCTGGCTTGCTGCCAGTCGCTGTTGGTGAAATATGGAACATTAAATCTTTTTCCAGGTTCTGAATCAGAGAGCTCCCCTAATGGAACCCAAGCATGGACAGATCAAGTTTTAAATTCATCTTACCAGAGGGGTGACCACAGCCTCTACAGACTTGCTGAGAGGAGAGAGGATGCCGCTGGGAGGAAAGGTCAGCTCATCTCTGTTGCTTTCAAGCCTCTTGCTCTCATCGCACTCTTCTTCACTCTTCTCCTTCTCTGACTCTGTGTCTATCTTGTCTTTGTCTCCAGGGCAAACGCCAATGCCACTGTCGTGGTCCTCATCGCCCCCCCTACCCTCCTCCATCCTTCCAGCATATTCCAGCACCTCCTCGAACATCTGGTCGATTGTTTCAGCCGTGTTGGTCTCATCGTGAGAGCTCAGCTCAGCATCTGTGGGAAGAAAAGTGTGTGAGGGCACTTTCTAAAACAAAGGAGGACTGCAATTCTGACGACAGGTATATGGTTGCTGAGGTCCCACACAATTAGGTGTTAGAATTGAAGAAAACTCACAACAGATGGGCACCATCCATCTTGTTTCAGTTTTATGCCCGGTCATATTTATTCCCTGTGCAACACCAACCAGCTTGTGTCCCTGTGTTTGTCTCTCTACTTGAAGATCAATATTTCCCAACACACTCAAGCTGAAACATTTTAGATTTGCAAAGATAGAAACTTCCCTAAATAACATCTGTGCATGTTCAAACATTTAGTCACCCCGTGATTATATTTAGAAACACCCACTACTTCCAGTGGTCAGGGATTTCTAAGTCTTACCAACAAACTATTTCACCCATGTGCTTCGAAGGAGTTCCCAAGTTGTCCTCAGGAGTTCACACCGGCATCTTCTTACTGTTCTCACCTGACATACCCGTCTCTGCCCTGGACTCCGTGGAGGTATTGGCCTCAGACAGGGTTGAGTCATTGATGAGCTCAGGCTCCAGGATGAAGGTGACTTTCTTTGAACACAAAGTTTCTACAACACCCTGCCTCCCATCGACTGTCTCTTGCTCCATTTGCTCGGTCTCCAAAAGGTGATCCGACAGCTGGACCTCTGTCAAACTCTGGGCTCCATCGTTTCCATCAGTGTCTGATGATTCAGCCTGATGTTTTGCTACACGTTTAATATTTCTTTCTAGTTCTGTGGTCTGTGTTTCTGTCAGACCAGAAGGCGACGCCTGCGTTAGTTTCTCCCTGCCACTTCTGTCCGACTCTAGATCCATGCTGTCTCCTTTCATGCAAACTGTCTGGATCTCATTTGACTGTTGACACACATCATCCCTTTGACTACATCCTCCTGTGTCTTTCTGATTTGGTTTTATTATAAAAACATCAACATCTTCTGTATCCTCATGACGTCCTCCACAGGACTCCATGTCCTCCATGTCTCTGCTTGAACTAGATGGGTGTTTTACAGATTCATCTAAACATCTCTGTAACTCAGGTCTAGGTTTCTCATCTTCCTGCATCTCAGCAGAGACATCCCCCAAATAACATTCACCTTCCTGGATGTCAGAGGGTTCACTATGATCTGCAACACAGCCGTGTTTCACTTTTTCCACTCTGGATGACTCCAACTCCCTTTCCTCCTCTTTCACACACACATATTCCTCCTGTTCTCCAGCTACGATAGACTCTTCCTCGTCTTGAGGATATCTCCACAAACGTAACTCCTCATCTGTTGAAGGCTCAATCCCCTCTTCGCTGTATGAAGAACCATCTCTTTCTTCATGTGAAAACACTTCAGATCCGCCCTGTTCAGTTACTATGGAAACCTCAACTGTTTCCGTCTTGTCTGACTCCTCTGCATGAGCTGATTCTAGCGAGCTTTGCTCATCAACAGTAGGCAACTCTGACACATTCTGGTCCTCACTGAAAGGTGCTTTGGAAAAACTCTGATCCTCGCTAAAAGACAACTTCAAGACAGTCTGTGGTTGTTGGGTTCCTTGCTGCTTGTCTTCAATTCCTTCCTCCTCGTGGACTTCATCACCTTGATGAGGATTTTGCTCCTTCCATCCCGTGTGCAGCTGCTCCTTATTGGAGCTGTCAAGCCCTACGGGAGCTTCAGAGTCACTGGGTGCCCTTTCACCTGTTGAAAAAGTAGTCTCATATCTTAACACTAGGATACCTAAGCTTCATACTTGATATATATCATAGCAGGTACCAAGATTTATATCTATTTGTTTTTATGGGAGGCCCGATCTGGCTTTTTGGGTGCGATCAACGGAAGTATTTCTCTGCGCCGGTCTACAAACGATTCTGCTTCTCTGCTCTTCATGTGTGTGTGTGTGTGTCTGCTCATCACTCTGTTTAGATCAGGGGTCGGCAACCTTTTTGCTAAGAAGTGTCACTTTCAAATGACAAAAGCACTAAAAAAAGAAGGCTGCCGTCCTTATGAAAACATCCAGATCTGAGTTGAAATCATTAAGCAACCAACATTCCAACAATCTCACCAATAAACCTAACAAATACTGCAAAGGAGGCCACAGAACTAGCCACGAAATACAGGTGGTAAAAATAAGAAATAAAAATCAATGAAGCTACCATAAATAACGGCTAATGGCTGTGAAAGAGACAATTTGCTATGCGGATGAGAGGGAACTTCAACGTTTCCAAAAAACTCTTGCACACTTATTGCTAGTGAGCTGTTGGTTAAGCAGCCATGCGCTAGGTTGCACTAGGTCAATTTGAAGTCAAAAGTCTTACCTGTCCCACCTGAAGATTGCTTCTCTTCACATGACGTAGTAGCTTCAGTGAAGCTGCCATCTCTCATCTCAGCGTCATCATCCATGTGCTGGAAGCAACAATATCAAATGAAGAGTTTCAATACTTTGCAAATGAAGCAAAGTATTGAAACTCAAACAAAATATCGAACTCTGAATGCCAACAAACACCAAACAGCCATTGTAACCAGTGGAGTAGAGCAAGTAATATCAAGGTGGAGTTATGCTGAATAGTCAAAATACATACCCCTCCAAGGTGACTGTATGTAATACATAAAGTTTATGAAACATAACGTGAATTTGTGATGTTCATCTCTGTGAAGCAGTCGGTTACCATGTCATGTCATGGTGGTTCCATTGTGACATCTCAAATGAGACAGTTAAGGTCCGCTGCGGTCCATGACGAGTTGGTGAAACGATAACCCTTTGTGTGAACAGACAATTTCCCCAAAACACCACCAGACTTAAATAGGTGAACTCCCCTCCTCTAAAGAGACAAACACCTGGAGCCATGTAAATGGGTAATTCTTCAAGCAAAAGTTGTTGCTGATATATTTGCCTTGTTCGGTTATCCAATTTAATTCTCATCACTGCCCAAATAAGGCAGTGACAACTTTTGACTATTGCCCATTCCGTCGGCTCCAAGTATTGGCCATTCGTCAAAGCTCAAAAGTGACCAGAAAGAGAAGGGTTATTTGGTCACGGACTCACATCCCAGGGCTGCAAAGGAGGCCAGTGGACTCTCCCTCTGGATCTAGGAACCCAGGGGGAGGGAGCTGAGGGGCCAGAGGTGTTCCATCCCTGCTAATGTTTACATTAACCGGGGTGTAAAACAAAAACTCAAACAAACTGGCTCACTAAACATACAAATATAAAAATCACATCCACAAAAACCTATTCAAAACATGAGTTGCCATTGGTCTGTAGAGTATGTTGCCGTTACTGTACTGAATATACGACATGCCAATCAAAGGGGACAACCTATTTGTAAACGCAATAACCATTGTGTATCACTTAATGGCAATCCAAGAACTAAACTGTCTGGTATTGAAACACTATAGACACTTCTCCTCTATCATCAGAGAAACGCTGAAAACAGTCAAGAATTGAGTGAGTTTGTTGTGTATATATATATATATACACACATATACGTGTGTGTGTGTGTGAGACAGGTGTACAAGATCACAAACCCACCTGAGATAACGAGGGATCGGAGCTGCTTCTTTTCAGCCAGGCGTTCTCACTGACTGGTTGGAAAGGCAACCCGCTCAACTCCTCTTCCCGTTCCTGATCAGTGTAACCATAACAGACATTCTCAAGTTCTTATTACAAATAATCTATGTGTGTAAATGATTTGTATCATCAGGCTTTAGATCATCAGAGTACGAGAACATGAGAGCTAGAATGGTGTTGATCCAAGTATGCATTTTAGTGAAAGAAGGGCTCTAAACCAACCTGGCGAATGCGAGAAGCCTGCTTGGAGCTGGGTGGGGGGGTGCCGTGGAGTTTCTGCTGAATGGCAGACACAAAGTTGGAGCAGGTCCTCGGGGAGGCGCTGGCAGGGCTTGGTGTTGGAGTGGGACCGGCCTGGAAGACCGGCACTTTAAAACGCTCCAGTCGCTGATTAAATACTCCCTGACCTGGAAGGAAAACATTTGTAGAGATTCAAACATAAATAGAAATGAAGGAAAATTTTAATCTAAAACAAATGGTAGAAATATTCTAAAGAAACGGTAATATAGAGTATCTGGCATTACCATGTTCCAATCTGATATCTATATAACAGCAGCATTGTGTGTGCTGCAAGTAGATTTGAGTTAGTAAAGCTAGTCCAGTTTAGTTGAGCTGCCCTTGACATATATAAAAAACTACTTTTCATATATTTTTCCCAGCACCACTGAGCTCCAACCTGTCCTTTACTGGATGTGTCCCCGTTGCTCAAATATATCTGCTGGAAGTTTGGCAGAACCAACTCCTCGCATGGCTCCAATACTAATCTTCAGCATCCACAGTACTGTACAACATGAACATTTCAACAGGGGATCTAATACAAATAAAAAAGGTAACAGGAAACTACACCATTGTAGTTGTTGCATTGTTCAACGTCACATTGATCCTCTTTAGAAATGAGTTCATGGCCTCACTGTAGAGTTCATTTGTGAATTTTTGTAGCACAATGCCAATGCTCTTGTGGAATATTACTACTGTTTGTATTTGTATAATACAAACTATTTCTGGCAGAACGATCAATAAAATATATTTATTACAATAAAAAATGAATCTACATACATATTAATGTATGTAGATTCTTAGATTGAAATAGTTTGTATTATACAAAGATAGATAGAGAGATATATATATACACATATACACACACACACACACACACACTTTATTCATCCCCAGGGGGAAATTTGTTTGTAGCAGCAGCAAACAAAGTTACAGAGTAAACATAAAAATATTAAATATGTTGAAAGCAACACACTAAAAAGCTAGCTAACAAGCTAACTTATGGGGAAAGGCACTTTAAAAATGTAAGGCGACAATTTGGGCTGAGTGCAAATTTAGGGATTAAAGTGAACAACTAATTATAAAATAGATACAATAAAGAATGGTTGGAAATAGATTCATTAAAACTACTCAACTAGCATTAGCATGCTCAATCAGGCTACATCCCCATGATAACAGCTAGCTAGCTAAATCTAGGAGACAGTGTCAAGTTATAAACCGTGTACTTGGCTTGCTGTTTTAACGTAAATATCATCAAAGTATATTGACATCATAGCAGCAACATTACAACTGTTTCTATGTCTGTATGTGTAGAATATGTAACAGAAGTTAATATTTAACAGTAGACAGTGCAGTAGTGTGGGCTGCACGTGTGACGGGAGGATGCACTGTGCACGCAGAGGGTTGTCATTTTCCTGGGATTCTGGTAAATGATCTGTACATGCGATGACGGATCATTTACCAGCGTCTTCTGAGTGCAGTGGAGGGTTAGAATTCAATGGGCATACTTTTAACCAATACATGCCTTAAGACCTAGTGTTGCTTTTTTATGTGAATGCAAAAATGCCTTAATGCCTGAGCTTAGTCACAATCACGTTAGCCATGCGTTTGCCTTTCTGAACTTTTTATTAAGGACTTTGTAGCTCAATGTGGCAAATCCTTTAACTGACTGAACCCCCAGACTTGGCCCTCTAGCCACTGTCAGGTCTGAGATCACTCAGCCGGTCGGCTCAAAGGAGCCCGGAAATCGAATATAAAAAGAACTCCACAACGAGCCCGGAAACCGGAAAATTTGAGTCTTTGCCTTTGATAGTTTATCATATTGTCTTTCATCTATCGTTATTTCAATGTCTGTTAAAAAAACTAAACCGAAAAGGAACACTGTATTCTATGAGTCTGATTTTCATCCGCAGAGGTTTTTGAATGTGTGTGATCATATACATCCTCACCAAGGAGATGCTCTCTGAAGCCCTTTTCATGGAAGATGACTGATGGGCTGTCAGCCCCAGGATCCGAGAGGCACCGCTGGGCCAGAGGAGCTCCCCCTAAAACAACAAACAATATTTATCTAACACACTGACACACCGGATCCACAGATTGTTAAGCACCTTGACAGTAGTTCTCATTTTGAATGCAGGAAATCCAGCTTGACTGTTGATCTTGGCTACTGTGGTATCTTGAGCAGTACCATGAACCCAAATACACTGCTATACTGTTGCACGTACACATAAACACTTGGTTCTCAGTTTATTAGTTCCACCAAGTTAAAGCGAATGCAGCCTATTACAACAGCCATGCAATAAATCATATCTTTATAAGTCTTTTTGTTGAATCCGTTTTGTGTTGATGTAACTTTAAGGTTATTGCTAGGGCTGTAGTTTGTAATCAGTAATCTGTTGAATTGCATTGTGTTATACTGAAGGTGTTTCTAATGTTAAGTCTACCCTAATTGATAAAGCCTGTCAATTATTATCATGCCTGCTTCAACGGTGAAGGTTGGATTACCCTCTCGTCTCTGGGTGAGTTGCTGGACTCTGGACCGGACTGAAGGAACCATCGGCGTGTCCGGCTTTGTGTCTCGCTCAGCTAGGCGTCCAGAGGAGGATGGTTTAGGACTGTGGTTCTCCTGACCAGCTGCCTCCAGACGCTGCCGTTTCTGGCCATCATTCACCTCTGAGACATCAGATAGACAGATGCACAAGGACAAAAGTCACAAATGTACCTGTAAAGACTGCTGTGATTATGATAAAGTTATGTCTATGAACCTGTATTTGGCAGGTGCTAATTTCATTCTCTGCTATTAGCCCATCAATGATTTTTAATACAGGCAGAATCAAACCTGATGGGGAGAGAACATTGTCTTCAGAATCTGACAACGGTGCTCTCTGTCTTTTCAAGTTGATGTTGGCACCGTTTTCCTCGCCAACTTCCATGCTGAGCTGCAAACAGTGACGGTAATGAATGTATATGTATTTTCGGATGTCAAACCTTTAAGCACAACAGCAATAAGATATGGCAGTTTATTTAGCATTTACTCCCCTCTCAAAACACCTTCTTACTATTAACGTTACTAGGTCATGCAAATAATTATGATGGGCTAACGTCAATATAACATAACTTAGGTAAAACAAACTCTTAAACGCACGTTGTCTTTGCCAGGAAAAAAGGTCTAACATTATTAAAGCTAGCTTTTAGACGTTTTTACAGACAGGAGAAACACTGTGGGATAAAAACGCCGCAGGATTATCACAAATAAAAGTAAACGTGCCAACGCCCTGCGTTTTACTTTCAGCTCAGCTCAGCTCATTTTCTAAATTAGACACACATTCGTAGCAAGTTGTGTTAACTAGTCAGCTGACGTTAAATAATGTCACATAACTCGTTAACACTTCCAACACTTAAAAAAAGCATGCGTTAGTTAAGTTTAGTTAGTAAGCCTGCAACGTTTCTATCTTCAAACAGTGGAACCTGTAACTTGAAAACTAGCTAAAGGAGCTAACGTTAGCTTGCTAGCATTAGCAACATTGTCCTATGAGTTAACTCAGGCAAGCTCATTTCAAGCTAATGTAGCTATCTAAAATTGCCAGCCTAACGTTAGCCTATCTTAGAATGACAAGCTAACTTTAGCCGCTGTTTCATACATAATATATGCTGACCAGGTTGTATTTTGTCTTACCTGAAAAGAAGTCTGTATGAAACTACAGTCTGTAAGAAACAGGTCAACTGACAGAAAACAAGAAACAACCTTCTTGTTGTTTTATGCTTTCAGTGAGTCTCCTCCTTCAACTTTGAATTTCAGCGGGGCTTCTGACGCTTCTGACGCTTACGTGCACACAACTGGAGTACCGTAAATACACTCGAGGAGGCGGAGAGAGGCTCAAGGCTCGAAGCAATCGGAATCCACGCCTTTTCCTGCTGAAAAGCTCGGAGTGAGAGGGAGGGCGTTTTACCGTACTCACTAAACTAAACACGCAAAACAAGATTCCACAACAATACCAATGTGATGATGTAGTGGAAATCTACTGGTGTGGAGTGTGACATAAATCTTTAACATAAGTAATAACTAACAATAAGATGGTGTATGTTGAATAAAATCTGTTAAGTACATGAATGGTATTAATTACACTATTTGTGTTATGTGTCAAAACCATAGATCATGAACACAGTAAATAGGCTGTTGAAGAGGTGGATTTTTGTAAACCTAAATTTATACTTAACCTTTCCTGAAAATGACTAATTGTGAGAATTAGCGAAACATTAAGATCCTACATTAAGCCTACAGATCTCCCTTGATAATTGATGGATGGAAGCTGCAAACAAATGGTCAAATGACTCAGTGCATAGAACACTGACCTTGTAGGGTCACCCATTTATCTCACAACTGAGACATGGATCGAGCATGGCAGGAATCTCAAGCCACTTGAAACATGTTAAATAATGTTTTCATCAAACAAAACAATATCTATTTTTAATGACCGTGTCTAGACAAGGGATGAAGTATGGGTATAGGTCATTTCTATATTAATGTAAAATGCTACCACAGCGACCTTTTCTGCAATATACTGTCTATAAAGTCAACTATTAGTTTTACCTGTAAGTTCTGACACATCAGTAGCTCACAGTAACTGAAACACAATCAACACATGCTTCTCAAATGTATCTTTTCATAGGGAGTAATTATGTTATATATAAAGCTCAGTGCATTGCAATGACAGCCCATTAAAAGAGAGATGCAAATCAGTTACAGATGATGATCAAGAGGAAATTTATTTGGTTGCAAATGCATGCACAGAGGTGATGTAAATGAGTCACAGATGCACTGCTAAACCTGGGTTTGTGCACACATCTGAAAACAGCTGTGATAAGATCTTGTGAGCATCATGCTGTCTCCATCACTTCTGTCTGCACCGCACAGATTTGCATAAAGGGGGAAACTGACTCATGATGTAGTTCACCCTGGAGGAGGCAGAAACCAGTATCATTTAGTGGTTGGTATTTTGTGTTTGTATTTATAACCCCACAACCCTCTGAATATTTATTTTTTTACAGACAAAATTTTGAACTTTAACTTTTAATGCCCAAATAGTGTACATATGAATTATAGAGAAAATTAGAAATGTTTGCCCCACAATCTAACACTTAAATCCATTCATTGTCAATTTTGAGTGAATTCAGCAACTATGGGCCAACTTGTGTTCTCAACTCTAAGGACAAAGTGTTTTGCTACCACTCTGATTTGCAACTCTGATCCAGCCTTTGATGGAATATACAATTTACCAATGTCAAACACTTTTTAAGTCATATAAATCAGTTTCAGCTACAGATTAAATGCATTTTTCTACCGTAAATGACAGTATTAGTTTCAGTAAAAAATATGAAATATACAAAGTTATAGAGCATTTTATGGAATCCATAAAACATTTTGACCAGCAAATATTGTGCATGCCTGTTCATTCTGTGTGCATTTGGGTTGGTTTTTATGCCTGGCTGCCATCTGCTTTTGGAAATGTAAAGGATGAAATGTTAAAAGCTCATCTTATGAGTAAACTAAGAGGGTGGTTGCCAACAAATAGCCTACTATTTTTGAGAGAGGACAAAAAAAAGAATTCTTTTAAAATATTTTTACAATTCTCCAGGTCAGGAACCACTAAACTAAGATACTGTCAATTCAACTTGAGTACGATCTAAATCTAAATAAAAAGTTTCTGTAATGATGAAATTAAATGCCACAACAATCTTTCCACCAACTAAATATATACCAGGATGTAAAGATAAGCACCGGGTTTCCGTTCTCTAGTAATCTTTACAACAAATCTGTGGCCTGTCCCTTTGCTGTCACACAAACTAGACAACAGCAGTCATTTGAGTGTCTCTTCGCAGTGGAAGTTCTGAGGAGGTGTTGGGGAATTCTTGCCCTGAAAGGCTGACATCATACATTTTGGTTCCACAATGGACAGCATTTATATCGGACGCAGTGCCAAGAGTCAATCACAGTAAAGGGAGAAGAAGAACATCATCATCATCATCTCTGACAGCATCATGAAGACTCTCTGCTTCACTCTGGGGCTGCTGCTGCTCACCGCCTGCTGCTGCAACGCCATGCGTGAGTGATCAGTGATCGTGCCTAATCATCTTCAGAGTTTGCTCACACCCGTGTCTGTGTTGACTTTATCCGTTTCACCTTCCTCACAGCTAAAGCTCTGCAGTTCAACACAGCGCCTGGAAACTGCTGTTTCAAAGTCTCCACACGCAGTTTACCATTGAAGCGGATCTCCAGCATAGCCAAGACCCACAGCTCCTGTCTGAAGCAGGCATTCATGTAAGTTTGTGACTGTTTCTTCCACTGTTTTTGTCCTGTAACTGATGAGATGGTGAATAGAAAGATGGAGAACCTACAGTATGACCTCCAGACAGGCGTCATCACGAAGCCACAGCAATTACTCTTATAACACAAACTAAAGAAGGTGGACAAACTGAGTTTTCTCTTTATGTTTTGCAGAGTCCAGACTATCAAAGGAAGACAGATCTGCTACAGTGGAACTTTCCAGTGGGCTCTGGATGTCTATAATCAGCTGCACATTGACGGCAGCAATCAGCAGCAGTGAATATGTATTATTGTATAATACAGTGATCAATTAATGCCTGGTTTTGCAGTCCTATAAATACATGATTTTGTATTTTAATAAATGTCCTAACTATATTGCTGGCTATGTGTGTTTTCTGAGTGCAGTAGGTATAGGGTTAGAGAATGTGTCTCAGGTTTTCAAGTTAGGCCTGACTGCATCGACCACACAGTCCAAGTCCATTTACTGTTCTTTTCACCCAAATGAGTGTCCGACTCATGTAATTGTTTTAAAATCTGAAACGTTTATGGTCAAGGGATGGTTAAGTTCAGTGGGGGAGAAAGTTGTCTAGCATGCAGGGCAGCCTATGTGGCACTGTATCATGTTTTCTCCACTGGATGGGCATCCAAGAAGGTATTTCATCATGTTTTCTCCACTGGAAGGGCATCCAAGAAGGTATTTCATGATGTTTTCTCCACTGGAAGGGCATCCAAGAAGGTATTTCATGATGTTTTCTCCACTGGAAGGGCATCCAAGAAGGTATTTCATCATGTTTTCTCCACTGGAAGGGCATCCAAGAGGGCACTTCATGATGTTTTCTTCACTGGTAGGCACCGTAGAGGGCACCTTTTCATGTTGATGCTCTGAATTTCGAAATTAGCACCTCTAAAGCAAGCTTTTCTACTATTTTTTTTTATCTAAAGACTGGTCTGGTGTTCACACACAGCTCATTTAGTTCAGTGTTCATTCACGCTCTCGGCGAGGGTCGTTGCTGTTTTACCAATGTGATGTTCCTCACAGCCTATCATGTATCACACACCACTTATCTTTAGAGTTTTGATTTCAGATTATTTTGACAGCATACTGTTTCCAAGGTCAAATAGGGGAACTGTCAAGAGAACGGTCTTTTGTACACATTACATTTCCTTATTAGGTGTATGAATATCATTGACTCATCCGAGGGAGTGACCAAATGTATTTCAAGGAGAGCTCAGTGTTTGCACTGCTGTGACAAATGTTTCAGCAAACTGGTATATCCGCTCCAAAGACTTTACTGTTTCATCACGGTTTTCTGCACTTTTACCGCAGGGTTCAGTCTCCACATTCTCATTACCTCCACCAAGGAGGTTGTGCTTTTGGTTTGTTAGTTTGTCAGCAGGATAGCAGGAATAGCTACCGGCCCGATTTTCACGAAACTTTGTGGAAGGGCGTAACATGTGCCACGGAGTAATTCATTAAACTGGGTATTTTTCACTTTTGTTAACATTGCCTGAAACAACCGTCCTCGGCTAATATCGTATTCTGCTACAGCAGACTGCATATTGTTTTTATAATACTATGGGTGGCCAGTTGTGGCTGCATGCTCAAGGAACCTCTCATGTTTGCAGTGACTCATACTTTCTCAAAACAACTTTTATTGACTCCTCATTCGCTACTCTTAAGCGGCCCCCACACACAGTGGGGGGAAAACAGTTTGCTCACTTTTATCGCTTTGGACGGTGTGTTTGGCTAAGAGCTAACAGCTAACGGAACTATATGCTCAGCCACTGCTCTGCAGCCAGATACACTGATATCCTGTGCCTTTTATCAACCCTCACGTTAACACGCGTATTGTTAAAAAATACTAAATAAACTCTTCAAGTGGCGTCACGCCCGTGAGACGCAGGGGAGCTGTGCACTTGCACAGAGCATGTGCAGACAAAATTGAAATAAGAGCACATCTGTTGGTTTGGATGTGAGAGTAAAATACACGTCTGTAGTGAAATACACAGTTTGTATGCATCCGCCAACCAGTCAGCCATGTCTGTCCAAAATCTTATCCTCTTAGATATTTTTGTGAAATTGTTATAATTAGCAAAGGGATTCTTGAGTTATGGCCAAAACTGGGTTTGTGTGAGATCACATGACCTTTGAACCAACATTCAACCATTTTGCCAAATTTGAAGAAATTCCCTCATAGTGATCTTGAGATGGAGATGAACGGACAGCAAAAAACATAATATCTCTCAGGCCATGGCTGTCAACAGGGCAAAGATTACATAAACAAATTACATAGAATACAACCTGCAACATAAAGCGTAATTCCCATTTACAGTAATTTTTTCTTTTTGATAATCGCGTATCAGTACCGATACATATTTACAAATGTGTGTTTTTTGATAAATCCCCATCCAGGAAGATTCTAAATGTTTGACTTCATATTAAACGATTCATTTCACGAGAGTGTTAAAAAGAAACACGTTGGGACTTAAAGCATAACCATGTCAACTTTAATATTAATAATGTACAGTTAGAGAGAGAACAAAGAAGAGAAGCAGTAAACAGTGTCCACATAAAATAAAAAAGAAAATATGACAAAAATAAAAAAGTGCACCTAGACTTATGTCTATCTTAACTTGGCGTTATTGGAAGTGGTTCACAAGCATTTCAAAGAAAAATTCACTTATTTTGAACTTGCTTTTCTCCGGACTTAAAAGAGAAAATATATAATAACAGAGCGGTCCTGAGAAAGTGTACTCATTAGCATAGACGTATACGGTATATGTGTGCGTGTATAAATGTATTGGAAATGTATTGGTGTATTTCTTAAGACAAGTTTTACATAATAGTTCTGAGTACAAGTTCTGTTGTTATTCCTGGTTTATAATATTGTGAAAAAAACAAAGAAAGGAAGAAAAAGGCCACTGAGCAGCCTCCAGTATGTACACAATGTAAGCATTTCCATCATGAACAAAACCATACAGGTAATATCTGAAATGCTGCAGGTGCGACATTCGTCCCTTTAGCATTTCGCTTTAAATGAATCATGAATTTTGCAGGCGATCTGAAAAACTATACTAAAATAAGAGTACTCTATGAGTCGCTTGAGAAAACCATAAGGGATTTAAGGAGCTGTTCTTCAACCTTACATATAGTATTATTAATATCATCATTATCATATGAAAATAAAACATGGGAGCTCTTGGAAAGGTATATTAAAGGTTCCAATGTGTAGCAGCACACTGCCTTCTGATTCTGAATTGACTTCTGTAAGAGAGGGGTAATGATTGGTTGCTTGAGGAAGCAGTTCTATCTAATATTCAAGAAATGAAGTCGGAGACGAAGCTATGGCAGAATTGGCAAACTTCTCCAAATTGTTGTCTTCCTGTGGAGTCCAGGGAGAGAGGAAGGGTCACAGGAATATTTCAGCTTTTTGATGAATTGTCCCTTTCACACAAAGGGAAATTTATCACAAAAAAGCTGGACATCAGGGTTCAGATCGATGACGACATCCATCACTTAAATCACAATATAAAACATCTTTGTAATCACTGTGACCTGTAACGTGGTAGACACCGATGAAGCTTTTGCATAATGTCTTCTATTTAAACAGGAAAAACACACACACACACACACACACACACACACATACTGCAATGACAATGTTCTGGCTGCTGTTGCACACAGTTCAAATCTCCCTCAGATCAGTCAGCTTCTCTGACCTCAAACACAGCATTTAAAGGGACAGTGTGTAGGATTTGGTGATATCTAGGGGTGTGGTTGCAGATTGCAACCAACTGAATACCCCTCCACTCACCCCTCCCTTTCCAAGATTATAGTAACGTGAGCCGCTCAGTGAACACCGTCTGCCTCGCTCGGAGGTGATTCACACCATAATAAAACTACTTCAGGAGCAATGTAAGTCAGATGGCAACAGGTGGCACCTCGGTTTTGATTCTGCGGCTCACGTTACCTCAGTTTCAAGCATATCACAGAACTATGGTGGCTTTTAACGTAAAAGGCTCTCTCTAGAGGCAGTGTTTGGTTCGTCCGATTCTTAGTTTCAGGTTTCTGCTGATAGATCCACCGGACTGCTACACACTGGCCCTTTAAGAAAGCACACCTGCTCGTACACGCACCACCGTAAATCCTGCCTAAAGGCCCGGTCACGGCAACATTTTGAACGGCAACATTTCGACAAGGGAATATTTTTTACATCAAGTTTGGTTAACTTTAAAAGAGTGAATTTGTACTGTCGACCATTAACAAGCTGACCTTTGAGGGAAAAGAGAAGTCCAAAATAGAGGATTATTATTAGTTGTGTTGCTCTGTCAGACTGTTCCACAAAAGAGGAATGGTTTGTAGACAGTTATGAGAGAGGAATTAACAGTACATATACATTTAAAAAAAACAATAGAACAATAAGTTTGCTAACAGGACAATAAGTTCTGGGGAGTAAACGGCCCAGTGCTGAGAAAATAGAAGTACTAAATAGCGCTAGCATGTTGGCGGTTAGCTAACGGTTAGCGGTTAGCTTTACAGTGATCTCGCCGTGCCCGGGCCTTAATCCCGCTTAATTTCTCCCTCCTATGCTGCCACCTGATTCAGTTACCTAAACTCACATACACTCTCCCTTCTCTATGAGGTCTTTATGATTTTATGAGTGTTTTACCGTGTACACACTTTTTGAGAACATTAAAAGAAAGCGTGGAGGAGAGATGATGGTACCCTACCTGCAGATCTATGAAATATATCTAGAGAACACACAACTACATGTGTACAAATGGCTATGCATGGTCCCTGCCATGTGTTACCTCCGTACTGTAGCTCAGAGTAACTCCAGCTTTTCCTCTTTGTCAGGAAATATAGGAAAATAGAATTTCACTAAAACATGCGTTCCCCTTGAAAATTAAAAAGGTTTCAACGGATACGGTACGACCCTGCTGAGAGACAAGCACGTGGGCTGTTTGTGGGCATTTGCATGCGTGTGTGTGTGTGTGTGTATGTGTGGAAATGGCGTCCGTGTCACAACGTGGTGCTTGTTAAATGTAACATGGAGGAATGGGAATGTTCTATATGTTTGCGTGTATGTTTCGGAAGGGCCACAGTACATGTGAACTTCAGAGGGGGATGAAGAAAAATATTGAGTTTGTGTAAAACTGAAGGATCAGCTCTTCAAAAGATTTTCCCCTTCTTCTTGTTCTTCTCCATCGTCCTGTGTGACAAACGAGAGAAGTGAGAATGTTACAATTGTGTACAATAACATGGAAAATGTATTATCAGGCTTCACAGGCACCGTGGGAAAAAAAAAACTGGAGCCATCTTTAACGGTCCCAAAATCACCCCAAAAATAAAAAGCAGCCTTTTCTCATTTTACATGCAGATTTATATTATTTTTTTGCGATCTTATTAGCGAGTGGTTTCACCTAAGGACTTCTTACAAGATCAAAAACAGAACATGCATGTCCCTTGGAATAATTAGATGTAGCCCATCGCTGCACCCAGCGTCTTGTTCCTGAGCACTCGTTCTTTTTTTGTGCTGACGCTGCGAGCGCTTCAAGTTGAAAATCGGTGAACTATTCAGAAAAAAGCGCTGGTGACGTCACTGTAGTAAACGGAGAAGAAGCTTGTTTTGGCCGTGTCTGTCTACATACACTATCATAAAGACCGAAACGCCCGTCAGCTGGGCGGACGCATCGTCCTCCTCAGATGGAGCGGTGACGAGCTGGTTCAAACAAAATATCAGGTATGGCATCCTCCGGTTGGTGCTTATGATGAAAAACAATGCCAATCAAATATATAGTAGACCAGATGGATAATACAAAGCAAAGGGGCGATGCTAGTCTATCATACAACCGTGGTTAGAGCGGTGATATGTTGTCGAGACATTGTCGTCGTAGAAACAAAAAAAACGCCAGAAAAATACGCTGTGTGGAAGAACACGAGATATGTATTAAAATGATACAAAACATGTAATAAACACGTTTGAAGAGTTATAGATTGGTTAGATTACAACGTAATCTATGAACAATTATAGACTTAAAAAATAAATCTGTGTGATCATGAACTGGATCTGAACTAAAAGGCAAACTGTCAATCTTCAATGGAACTACTTTCTACTAAAACCATATGTGCATATGACACTAGCTTACTTACAGTCAGGACTCTCAACTGTTATGTTCAACATTTATGTTCAACATTTTGAAAAGCACACAGGAAATTGCATTTACCTCCATCATACATCACCAGCTCCATAATATTCCACCTCTTCATAAAAAGCAGTACATTTCATGGTTTTTATAAGCTGTGAGTGGTAAGAGTAAATATTATGATCAGTGGTGGAATATAACTAGTATATTACAAATTCATTCAAGGTACTTTACTTGAGTGTTTCCATTTTATTCAACTTTGTACTTCCACTCCACAAGATCTCAGAGGGAAATATTGTACTATTTACTCCACTACAGTTAAAATGGGCTCCACCTTAACAATACATTAAGGTCCTTGGAGGTGTGACTGTTGGTAGTTGTAATTGGCTTAGTAAAAAAATGCCAAATTGTAATAGTATGGCTACTCGTTGTTATTAAGCTAAGCTAATATAGGCTAACATCAGTTGGCACTTACACCAGCAGACTAAACGGGTGGATGAACGGCTATGCTAACGAATTTCATTGCACAATGGATTTATAAACTCAGAAAAATATATTTTCAAAAAGAAACAGAGGAAAACATCTCTCTACCTGTGGTGATACATAAAACATATGTGTGTGCCCTGCATTAGTTTACTGCTGACAGAAGCGCTCACTTAAAGGTAAACTCTTCAATATGTACTCAATCTTTCTTTTTTTAAGAGGTTAACAACTAACTCACATCTCCCGTAAGCTCAGTTCACCAACACATTGCAGTGACGCGGCTGCTCGCACACATTTACGAACGTGCATGATGTACACTAATTTACGTTTTATTCCTAATTTCCCATTGACGTCCCGCACATTATGTGATTCCATGTCGCACACGGGTAAGAAAAAGTTTTGAAAATTAAACAGAGTTAATGTCTTATTTTAGAAAAATCATGTCAACAATATTGTCAAAGGACATTTTGTCACATGTCAATCAGAAGACATGCTGCAGACTTAACAAATGAACCATTTTGCCAGTAAAACAGCCAATTAGTCAGCTGTTCACAGGTAGGAGTGTTACTGACTTGGAGGCGTCCAGTTTCTGCTGCTCCAGGATTCTCTGCTGAGCCTCCCAGTTGGACTTCTCGTCCTCGTACACTCGTCTCTTCTCCTCCAGCTCTTTGTACTGCGCCTCCAAGTTCCTCTTCATCTGCTCGTGGCGTCGCTCCAGCTGAGGGTCAAAATGTCAGATGGACTCAGGTTGTAGGTTTTCACCATTATTCGTTCGTTTACTCATGCAACTGGTTTTTGATCTTCTTAGCTTGTCGCAGGAAAAACACACGATAGCTCTTTTATCCGCGTCTCATTTTTTTTTTTTACAATAACACGTTTTCCTTCCTGATACTGATTTCAATCTAACAGCAGTGTGCTATAAACAAAAAAGTGAAATAGGTCATAATTATTTCTCTAATATATACTCCATACTCCTGTGAAAACATCTCCTTCAAACAACTGGATTTATTCAAGATTCTCACCAAAAACTACATTTTACAAGATTACATCTGAACAAATCATGATAATGTTACAAAATGTATCTTTGCCCAGTACTCCTTTTTACTAAATGAAGCTTGAACGCATCATAATGTAATGATAAATGATATAACATAACAGATCGGTGAATAGAATCCCGTGCTCCCCGACACCTGATTCAGCATTTTAGGCTGTATCACAGGCATTTCTGATATTGGGATCAGTATGAGAAAAATTCAGATTTTATGATTTATATATCCAGATTCATGTAAATAAAAGTGTGAAATCATGTTTTTGTTTTCTGAAATCTGACAAAATAGAATTCAACTCTCTACTTACAGTACTAGCCTATTGTGATGCTTTCAACCACATCGTCTTCATCTGAGGATGGATATTGTTCAGTTGTCATGGTTATTTGCCATAACAACAGAACAAACTACTATTACTGCTACTGTTGAAATGGTTATTTTGTTAAATCGTTTTTTCAAGGTAAAGATTCTCATTTCACACATTTCTATTGGTGACCTAATTAACCATTGCTCCAAGCTTAACTGGATGTTGTCTTTACCTACAGTTTAATACTGGTTCATTCTTTTAGAATGGCAAACAAACTCCTGCATCGTAGATGTCTGGTTATATTGCGAGGTAACTAAAAATGACTCTACAGCCATTCAGAATAAAAAATGAGTCAGTGGCCAAGGTATAAAGAATTTATAGAGTACATTAGTAAAACTAGAAATTCCTTATGATGATAAGATTTTTATATAAATGCAATTTTCTTGGCCGATTCCAATTTCCGCTTTTTTTTAAAAGTCTCATCTGCCGAAAAATGATAATTGACAGCATATACAATCAGTTTTTGTATTTTTCTTTGTATGTTCATAACAAAACAAGTTACAGGAGCTTCTCTCCCTCAAACGGATCTCAAAGGTTTCCCAAATTCTTGAAAGGTTTTTCTCCACAGCTTATTTTGGACTTGCAGATGTTACAAATTGTGAGCTCTTTGTCACTCACGCGGAACGACACACACACGTGTGTGTGTGTGTGTGTGTGTGTGTGTGTGTGTGTGTGTGTGTGTGTGTGTGTGTCTGTGACGTTACTGTCTATCCCGCTGTGTGCACAACGTAAAACAGACATGTTTGTAAATGTGACCGGCAAAAAAAGAGATCAGACAATCAGTTCATCTCTACCTTTGGTTGGAACATAAATCAACATGAAGTCTTGTGAAAAACCACAGTTGAGTCGACTTTTAGAGGTTAATTAATGGCATCATGTTGGACCAACACCATGAAAAAACATGAATGCAATTTATTTCCAACACTTTTCATCTTTCTCTCGCTCAAACACACAGAGATCCTCAAACCCACCTCGGCCTCCGAGTCCTTCAGTTTCTGCTTCTTCTCTTTGACCTTCATCTCAAAGACCTGTTCCATTTCTGCCTCCATCTTCTTCATTTTCATCACATGCTCCCTGCGCTCCTCCTCCATCTGGGCCAGGGGACTCCTGTGGACCACAGCGAAGGCGGAGGTTAGTTGGAATTTGTTATATTCACTTTTCATAGAACTTAAAATCTAAAGGAAAGCAGCTTGATCCACAGCTAAAGTAACACGTTCCCTTTCATTAGAATGAGAGGAGCAGTAGTGTAGTGACTGAGGCGTACTTGGTGAGCTGTCCCTTGGACTTGGAGTTGTCTACTCCGTTACAGGTGACGGCGGCAAGTTTCTTGCTGCGGTAATTCTCATAGTGGACGTTGTTGGTGACGTCCTTCAGATCCTGCATATGGGTCCTATGGGAGGGGAAGAACAAGAAGAAAAACTAATCAGGTGCCTGAAGGAGGATGAGGAGGAAGGAAGAGGAGCAGAATAGGAGAGAGAACCCCAGAAGGAAGGTACAGCTCATGTATAGATTGCTGCAGGAATGAGTCCTAAAACAAGGAAATGAGTCAGCATTTTGCACTTCCCATTTCCTTGTCTCAAAGTCAGTGTTTTTTAATGTGTTTTTGGTTAGATGCCTGAAATAAGGTCTGTGTTTAACACAAGCTGAAGAGATTTTACCGTTTTGTTTTTATAATATAAAATACATCAGCAAACACCCCTCTGGTGAATTTAGAAGCTTCTACGCGTCTTAAAAAAGTGTCTAAATGAGACGACTCACTAGAACTCTATCCTCCTTTAGCTTACTGGTGGTGACGTGCAGTCATGTGACCGTGGTGGAGTTTATTTGTAGCCTAATGTTAGCTTTTCACTTTTTCACAATTTTATTTACACTTCAAAAATCATAAAAGTGGTGTTCACTTGTGAAGATTATCTTGCTGAACAAAACTTCAGTATCATAAACGTTTGTTTGCCACAGAGCGTATTTTCTGCAATAATCCAGAATCCAATGAAAGAATCCCGTTGGCTTTTGGTGGAGGGAACCAGTGTGATGCTAACTTCCTGGTTGGACCTACACAAATACATCATCTCTGCAGCACTCTATAAGAGAACAAGCTAGTGCTGCACATACATTAAACTTTGACTACTGCTACATTAGCATCTGAGACAACAGTGAACTAATGTGGGCATGAGAAGAACTAGGTCAGCCTCTAGTGGACTCTCTGGGTAAGACATCAAGTTGCATTCATGAGCTTAAGTTTGGAGAAGAAATGCACAGCTGTTTTACCTGATTAGCATGTTGCGCAGCACCGTGAAGTCACAGTGTTCCCCGTTCTCCACTGAAACACACAGGGAGAGAGACACACAGAGATCAGAATAACAATACACGAACAATATGAAAAATCATTATCTGGTCTCAAGGGAAACTGATACAGCCCGTTTTACAGATGCTAAATAACTGCAAAGAACTCTGGGTAAATGGGGTGTTCACATTGAGAGAAACTTCCCAGCAGAAACTTTGTTTTGGTGATTAACATTAACACAACTGTGTTATTTACAAGATAAAGCATATACAGCATAGTGGTAATATAGAGAAATAGATTATTATTGTTATTAATCTCTATGAGACCTCATGGTACAAACACACATCGGAGGATGTAAAGTTCATTCCATTCATTCATAGGTTATAAAGGTAAGGGAATATTGAGATAAGTGGCAGTATAAGGAGGCATTGTACAATATGGGTTGTAGTAGCACATTAACAGAGCACAAAGGGCAGAGGGACGTCAGGCCATGATCACATAGGACGGTTTTTCCATATCAGCATATGCCTTACATTCTGTTTTTCATCGGCTTTTTGCCTAAAACAAAACTTTAAAAGGCCACAGTGCACCAGCCAAGTATCCTTCTGTGGTGGCTGTTGGTGTGAATACATCTGCAGAGGCCCATGCTCTACTACTGTACATGAAGCATGTTTGAACTGTGCACTAACGCAGCTCAAAGCACAATTAAAAGTGCTTTGTGTTAACAGCTTGTAGCTCTTAAGCCCAACACTAGCCGTGTTCCATTCAATGCAAACTTTTGAAATGTTGCAAAAAATAAACGGGCGCGTTTCCATTAACTGGTTCGGAGCTAATGAACTACTCTAGGCTGAATAGTTTCATCCAAAGTTGGCAGTATGGGCTACGCTACGCCTCCACCAGCAAACAGAGTGGAAGAAGAAATAGAGGTTGCGAAGCGGAAACAAAACAAGTCGCCTCGGTCGATCTATGAGAGGAAAATGTAGAAAGGTCTTCAGGAATTTGTTTCAGTTGGGCAAGTTTGAATTATTTCATGTCAGCTACTATAGGCCATGTTTCATGCTCCGTCTACAAAGACTATATAAATATGTATGTCCGAGAAGACAGCAGTTAAATGTTCGCTACATCAGCACCTATTTGGTTTCCATATCCCATTTATTGCATCAACCCTTTTTCGACGAAGGCAGAAAAGAACCTCGAAAGAAACAAGCGTAAAAACTTATTTGCGCAATTGCGGAAGTTTTATTGAATTTTGCCGTTTCCATACATCTTTTCTAATGTGAAACTTCTAAATGCGCCTTAAAATATGTGAATCGAAACACGTTGCTACATGAGCAATCATTAGCAGCAGACAGAGCAACGTTAGCATTCATTTGGAGTCGTGTTTCTGTTTACTTCATGTTTGCCGGTTTAATGTTCACTCACTCACTTTAGTTCCGTTTTGGTCTCCACCAACTCCTGAGAAAATATCTGTTTCTTTACATAGCTGCTAAATGCTCCACTATGTTTACCAGCTACTTGCTAACTGGGTCTCTTTGGTGCTGAGCAGGTACTGTACAGTCGATGTATCAGAGCTATTTTTGTTGTCTGATTCTGCTGGAAACAACATTGATGAGATTGGTGAGACTGATCAGTAAAATTTGCAGCCATAGAGTGGCCAGCTGAAAGACGCTAAAACGCTTCATAGAGCTGAGGGGAAGAGCAAACTTTGGTGACAATTTTGTGGGTTCATCACTAAGAATGAGCCCTTTCACATTACACATAGTTGTAGCGGAGCTTTGAGTTTCAGCACAAGAAAAACAAGGTTGTATGCTTCCGCCAACCAGTCATGTTACAGTTACCATCTAAGTCTGTCCAAAATGTCCTCACTTCATCATTTTATCCTATCAGACACTTATTTGAAATTTCCATAATTTGCATTTGGATGCTTGAGTTATGGCCAAACATTTCCTCTGGTGAGGTCACAGTGATCTTTGACTACCACAGTTATTTGAAGAAATTCACTTCAGGCGTTCCTGTGATATCAAGTTCATAAGAATGAACCGGAAGGACAAGCCAGAAACATAAAGCCTCCTATCTGATCACAGCCTTTCACTGTTGGACGCCACAAAGTTAGAACGAACAAGAGTTCTTGGTTAGACAACAGAAAAAGGTCTTCGGTACGTTTAGGTGATTGTGAGTTTTCATCTTAACAACAAAGACATGGGAACACGGTCAGATGGCATTCTGGAAAAGGACCACTAATAAACTGCTGCTGAGGATGTACATGGTGGATCTCCCGCCTCCTCTTCGTCAAATACGCTGCTCCTTATTGGTTAGCCTCCGCCCCGCTGGTAGTCAATCATCATCAGGGGAGCGAATAAGGACCACACCTTACCATTGATGAAACTTAAGCAGTCCCGCCCCTTGGCCTCCCAAGCCAGCCATTGACCTTCAGTCTCTTCTAGAGGAGGGAGCTCTGACGGAGGGGGAGGGGTACGGGTTTTCAGTTACTGTTTGCGCCCAGCTGGGGAGGGGGGGGAGTGCTAAATCTGGGTCTGGAGCAGCTGGGTTTATCGTGGCTCAGACCTGGCCCAGTTTGAGCCCAGAATCGGCCAGTGTTTGGCCCAGATTCAGCACCAGCTTTGGCCCGGATCATAACCTGCATGTGTCCAAGCTGACTGACTAAAGAGCGCGGGGCTTTTAGAGGGAGTGTGGTGGTTGGAGAGGTGTTATATGGGGGATCTAGGCATGAACAGCTGGGGGTGCAAGTCTCAATGAGGGAATAAGTGAAGGTCAAGGGTCATAGGAAAAAAAAAAAAGTTGTAACTAATAGCATACAGATCTTAATCGTTGATGAATGGCAGAAAACACTTGATGCATTCTCCAAGTCAAAACATTTCAGCTTTTTATTTGTCAATCATGAACTTTGTTGGAAAATGATCAGAGTCCATCAGGTGTTTTGAGCCTGGGTGCTTTACCTACTAGCAGTGTGTATTTAGGCCATGATGATGAACTGCATTGGTTAAATAAATTAATCAAGAGCACACAACTGTTTCAACCACATGTTTCTATGTTAAAAGTCTTAAAATTCCAAATATGCTAATGAGTCATGATTCCACACCACGTGTTACCTTGATGAGATAAATGAGCTGCTACATGCCCTTTTGGAAAACCCTAACTCAGCATTAACTGCTCATGAATCTGTAATGAATCTATAAGCGATGCGTTAAGATGGCGGATCCCGGTCTTTGGTCCAGTGATACAGTAAGGCCTGTACACCGTTCTCACCCCTGCACCAACACAACCAATTGGACTCTGGCGAGTTGAAGCATGTGGTGAAGCGGGACTGAAATGAGACCACAGGAGCAAAGAAGGGAACCACAGCGTTAGAGCGATGTTTCTATTGCAGCTTCAGCACAAAAAACAGCCTCTAGTTTTCTCCATGACTTATTCACAGCATCAGACCTGGGAGGACAGGTGAGTATGTGGAGGCTTTTAAACCTGCTGAGAACACCAGATGGATTTTGAAATATGTGTCAAGTACGCCTCTTTAAATGCACCTTGCAGGATAATTCCCGTCTACTACAACCTTGGTCTTGTTCTTTGTGATTTGGGCCATTATCCTTACAAGTAATAAAAACATTATACTCCTTAAGTTAATAGCATAGATCTGGGAACACATTAAAAAGAAGTCTGATGGAGCAAGGAACACGAGCAGTCAGACCGGGTTCGACTAACATCTTTTTAAGAGAAAATAAAGACAAATGGTAAAATTGTTAACCAAACTGTGTGACCCTCTGTACTTGCTGTAGTTTTCCTGTACAATGAGGGTTAATTAGCAACGTTTCGGGTGCGCTCACTTGCAGTTTTACCTGCAAATGAATTGGTTTAGATCACTCATTCCCAAAGACTGGGTTGGGTGGGTCGCAGGAGATTTTATTAGGCTTACCAAAATAAGTCTTTCATTCATTTATCTGCAGTACACCTTTAAGCCGGTTAACTCTTGTATTTATTTGGTCTCATTTATAAAGCATTTAACATGTGTATATGTTAACACATACTAAAAACAAAGTTGTGATTTATTAAATGTAAGTTTCTTCTAAACGGCTGGTTTACCTGCTCAAGATAATATAAGGTGACGTGGAGATGACTAAAATGGTCAGGAACATTCATTTATGCACAAATATGCTCTTCTCGTGATATATAGATACAGCCTGTTGTGAATTGGGTCGTGATGGTTTGTCATTTTTTTTAAAGTTTGCAAAACACTGGTTTAGATAATCTGGCTGATAGTCTGACTGCTTGTGTCTCTCGCCCTGCCGGACTTTGTTGTAGTGATGCCACTCTGTTCAAACATCTCGGTAATCACTGTGGTGAGTAACTGATAGAGAATAGACAAAGCTATCAACACAAGACCATAGTTGTAATAGACTGGAATTATCCTTTAAAACATGTGCCCAAAAACAAAGACAAGAAACAGAATCATTCATGTGTCCCCTCTGGTAGATTACAGGCCCCGAAGCAATATGTAGAATTCAGTAACTGACAATAGGAAGAGCAGACTGTTTAAATATTCCTTTGGCATGAGGAATACATTAAGAAATGACCTATGGAATGAGACGATGCGAGTTGGTTTATGTAGTGTGTGTTGCTCTGGTGTAGCCTGGTTCGTCTTTGGTGGTGGTGGGGGGACAATGTCTTACAGTTGAGTCAATATTACATTTTTTGGAGGTTGCCACTGATCAACCAATCAATCACCACATATCCACAGATATTTACCTTTTAACATTAACAACATTTTTGAGACAGATCCCATAAACAACCAAGATGTGTATTGAGAGACATTTTATCATTTCAAAATGTACACATTTCTATTACTTATCTGCTACCATACCATTACCAATGTAACAGTTATGAACTCAAATAATGTAATAATACCAACCATACTCAAATGTTGGTAAGGCTCTAAAATGAACACAAAATGGTATAAGGATGAAAGAGTAGTGCATTGAACCGCCAAGCTATAAACCCGTTTAGAAACAATGATGACGTACGTAGGTGTGCGCACGCAGTTTGGCAACGGAAGTACGGCGGAGTGCTATCGCTTGTCAAAGCTTTGTACGAACATTAACCAGCAAAGATGGTGAATGCAACCCAAACAAAGTGACTTTCCAGATCTGTGTGCCATCAGTGAGTGGGTAGAAGACATTAGCTAGTGGCCCAGTATTTAGTGGAAAGGTTTAAACATGTATTTGGTGGAGAAAGCTCGCGTGTAACGTTACACCAGAGAGACATTATGAGCTACAAGTCTCTAGATGATCCAACAGTGGCGGCTGGTCCATAGAGGGCGCTAGGGCGCCGCCCCCCCTTGAGCTACAAAAAATAAAAATAAAAATATAAATAAAAATAAAATTTAAAATAAAAATAAACTATACAAATTGTCAATATTTGTGTTTTTGAAACATGGAATCACCCAGTAATATGTGTAAAATATGATATCTGCGGTAAATATATGCTTTTCCTGCATGTCCTCTCTGCCTGTCTGCTCTTCCTCTCTGTGTGTGCACGTCTCAGCTGGCTGGGGCGCTGGAAAAACTGCCCCAAAGAGGCGGGTCTATAAAGCAGTTTAGCCAATGCTGAGTAAAGATATAAATGAGTGACATACAATTCAGCCAATCAGCGTCCTCAAATAGATTCAGCTTGGGGCAGATTTTTTCCTGCCCCAAGCTGCGCGTTCTCGTCAGGAGAAGTCTCTACAGGAGAGCGCCAGTGTGAGCACTACTCCTCCAAGACCCGTTTGAGAGGAGAACTGAGAGGAGAAACTACTGAAAGAGTTGATCCCAGATCAGCCTGACCTCACAATCAGACAGCAGACTAGCAGGAAAGAGAAGCAGCACATGAAGCTTCTCTACTAGCTGTACACCAGACAGGTTTGACTAGCTGGATGACGTCATGATAATAACTTATTTATCTTTTTAAAACAACGGGGACAGAACCAGCATGGACAGTTAGGGAGTGAGGGACATGAAGCACCTGTCTGAGAAATGGATATATAGTTTTATATATATATATATATATATATATATATGTATGTGTGTGTGTGTGTGTGTGTGTGTGTGTGTGTGTTTTATATTATAGTGAATATTATTATATGACATATATATTATTATATTATACAGAATATTATATGATATATATATTATTATATTATGCAGAATATTATATGATATATATATATATTATTATATTATACAGAATATTATTATATGTTATATATATTATATTATATTATACTGAACTCCCTGTGAGGGTGACTAAAATAAGATGTCCTGACGTGTTTGTGAAAGTGTTATTTACTGCTTTTTTTCGTGTTGGAATAAATGTTAAATATTTAACTGCAAAGTAGTAATGCGCGTTTGATACCTTAATTTGTTTGCATTAAATCATTCTGGGATGTTTGCTGAAATTGATTGGATGTGGCACAGCCCTACCAAGAACATTTTCCACCAGCCGCCACTGTGATCCAACTCTGTTATCTGTGTTCATGTACAGAACGTCAAACACCAGGACAAAGACTCAGAGGTTTGACTTCATTCACTTTTAAAACGGACGCTACAAACAGTCCAGTGGTAGTCAACACGGTTAATAGCTTGCAACCGGTGACCATGTTAACTGGCGACTCTCGGCCGAATGCGTCTTGGTTGCTCATAGCGACGGCAGCTGTTGAAAACACCAACAGAACACGTAGGTGTCCTTGGTAAAAGACGTCAATCAATTTGAAATATATATGTTTATTACCTACCAACCATTTACTTGAGTTACTACGAGCATCACCAGTTAACACGGTCACTCGACACACCTGTTGTTCTGAAACGTCGCGATGCTGTAGAACTCGAGTCTGCTGTTGGAATATTGATTCTGACAACCGAACATGCAACAGACCTTCTGATGATGGCAACAGTTTTAAACTCAATGTTTAAAGCTCGCTAACTCGTCTGGACGGCTGGGGAAAAATGGCATTTCCGTTGCCAACACGAAATATGCAACATTTTTGATGACGTCGGCTGTAGCATAAGAGATGTACACTGCTGTTTGTGTGAATGGACTTCTGTTTGCTTCCTTGAAATATTTGTTGGTGTGGTATGGTAGTGTCCCAGGCCATTGGGACAATACCATACCAGACTCACATGCGGTATCCTATTCCAGAATAAACCCCATAAAATCAGCTGTAAAGTGTCAGCAAAGAGCAATGAGCAACGTTTTACTGAGAACACATGAATGATTTCAGTTCTTTTGTATTTTCAAGATATAATACGTTCACATTTTAACATGTCCATTTTCTTCTTTGTTTTCAAATGTTTTCCAAAATATGGTGTATTTCAGCACTTCAGAGAAGTATTCAGCCCAAGTCTGATCAGAGCATTGGTTTGACCATCAGCCTAATGATGAGACAGCACAGCAACAGAAAAGTGGAGGGAAAGGAAGGATGGAGAGTTTGGGGGACACTCTTGAGGAAGAGGAGGAGGAGGAGTAGGGGAGAAAATGAGGATGAACTAAAGTGAAAGATGGTTTGGTTTACCAAAAATGCCCTCTGTCAGTCATGGAAAAGAACAGACAAAGAAAAAAGAAAAAAAGAGAGAAAAGAAGGAATGAAAAAAGTGAAAGACTGATAAACGGTCAACCACATAACAAACAAAGGTAAAATACTTAACAAAGATATGTACAATATAATCTTTACAACAAAGGAAAACTAACACACCAGTAGGAGCAACAGCAGTTCAATGTGACTTGTGGAGACACTGGTCAGTGCTTACTGCCATAGTGAAACAACATATCCCATAATACACTGTGCCTATCCTCCTTTTTTCCCCCAGAGTCCCTATCAGGGTCAACACCAACGCTACCAAAAGGACTGTGTGCACATGAGTTTGTTTGTGTTGAGGGGTGGGTGTATAAGGTAACAATTTATCAGCATCCTGCCAGGTAATTTCTAACTTGTCAGAATGTAACAATTTCTTTAGGAACATGTTGCGCTCATGTATTTCCCAATCGACACAGAAAAAGTAGTAAACCCTCTCATTAAATGTGGAAGTTCTTTTTTTTTAATCAAAATATTCTAAATGCAAAATTCAATTATTTAGCTAATCCCAATGTCCAAGAGTCGCCGTCACTGCTAACACCCATACCGAAAACTTGGGAAACGACAAGCCACCAGGATCCTCAAAAAAACATTCTGGTGCCGCCCACTGAGACTCAAAAGCCTGACAATTTTGAATTTGAAGAAATTCCGTCAAGGTGTTCCTGACATATCACATCCACAATAATTAGTAAAACGTGAGTTCATCCCTGAGTTCAAATAGACATTTGAGCCAAATTTGAAGAAATTTTCCCAAGGCGTTACCGAGATGACACAAGAGTGGGACAGACATTAAGTTCTATCATATTGCATTCATATTCATTTTGCGAGGCATAAAATGAGCCCTAACTGAGACTAAACTGACCTGGCATTACCTTTTTAATGTGATGGTTTAAATGTGTTCAATATCTATTTCTAGACTAATCCGATAAAGCTCCAGCAGGTGTTTTACAATGTGCTATGTGGCACTTATTTCCTACTTAAGGAGGTTGCATTTGTTCATGGACTCATTTCCAGTCAAGAGTACATTTTGACAAGTCGTTGTATTACCTAGTAGTTAATACATTCAGTGTATACGAGGGGGTCACTGTGGAAAACATGCCTTGTATCCCACACTCTCAGGAATACCATGCGTTATTCGTCATGATAGAGAGGACACTATGACTGCTGGACATTTTCAAACATGTCAACCTTCAAACGCCCACATGCATCAGCCCATCTCTCACAATCCGTCATTGTCTGACCGAGGTGCAATGAAAAACTGTGAATCAAACGTCTTTCTTGAAAACTGACAAAAACCACATGTGAACTTTCAAAGTGTGCCTACTTCTTTTCTGGTTTCGGCTACAAATTGGAAGCTGTGTCCTTCTTTTCTGGCAGTGGACCCGAGTGAACCTACCTTCCGCCACGCCCCACGGGTACTGGCGACCCCTGACCTTCTTGCCATTCACCTCGATCACCACGTTGCTGCCGACCACTGCCAGTGGCATCTTCTCCTGGAGTGGAGAGATGAACAACTTTATTTTACTGTGAAGAACCAGCTGTTTGATAGACTCCTTCGTTCTTTGTTTGTTTGATTGGTCCCCTTCTGTGGCAACTGAATGTTTATTAGTAATTATACATTCAAATTCCCATCTAGTCCAAGTGCAGTGGACTGACAGTATTGAGGGTGAGAGAACTGATTTAAAGAGATTTTTATATTTTTAACACGCCAAAAAGTGGCAGAGCAAAATGTATCCATGTGTCCTGTCGTCAAAGTTGGTGCTAGATGCTTGGTAATGTAGGGACCTCATACAAAGTTATAAATGAATTACTTTAGCTGGCATGCTAACCGCTAACACACTAGCAAGCCAGAAACATGCTAGCAATTTGTTCTCAGGGTTGTTTATCACTTCATTCAATAGTCATTGACATGGGGAAAAAAGTACTCGAAGCTAGCTAGCTTGTTAACTGTTAGCACAAAAAAAAGTTAGCACGATAGTTCGCTCTTCGCTCTGTTGCTAATGAAAAATTGAGGAGCAGTTTGTACTCCTATAGAGCAGGGTTTTAAAATAACTGGATGTAGTTAATTTGCTTCAACAGCGTTGAATTTTGGACTTCGTTTTGTTCCGTCAAAATTTACATAAGATGAATTCAAAATGAAAAATGCAGGTGTATTCCACTGCAGATGCTCAATTGGAATGAACTGATTACTGACTACAATGTGACGTCTCCCTGTTTTAAAGGAGAAGTGTGTAGAAAATAGTGCCATCTAGTGGCAAGTTGCAACAAACTAAATACCCTACTGCTCACCCCTCCCTTTCCAAGCGCGTATAGACCTACAGTGGCCGTCCGATTATCTTATTTTCTCATTGCACAGCTACTGTCTTCCTCAGTTGCTCTGCTTCTAGTACATCTTGTTTTAAGTAGAGCTTTTATCCAATCAGATTTCACCTCTGTGTCTCTAGGTAAGAGAGGCCCGAGGCCTGCAGACTCACAAGTGAATCCCTTTGCAGTTTAAGTGAATGGGGACGATATTGTTGATTGTCATAGTCTTCAACCAATCAGATCTTTAGTTTGACATGTTGGGCGTATTCTTTGAAGTGCCAGAGCCTTCTAGCTGGCCTACAAGTACGTCAGCATTACGTGCAGCTCTGCAGTGAGGTGCAGCGTGTGCTGTGATTGGTCAGTGGGCGAGCACGTGACTATCGTGAAACGAAACTTAAGGAAGCTGGCAAAGTTTAGTCTGAGTAGTAAGAGTTCAAATTGAAAGATATGGAAGAAATTATGATATTTTTTGCATTTTGCTTGGTGTAGATTTTTTTTTTTTTTACCTAGCTTTGTTTTTTTAACACTCAATGGCTGAAGGAGGAGAAACGGATTTGTGACTTGGGATTTAACCTGGGATTAAACTCTGTCAACAAAGAAAGAAGGATGGAGTTTGTCTTTAAGTGAACAGCATTTGGTAAGTCAACTGCGTTTGTTTTTACATCTGCAGTAGCTTTAATATGCTTGTTTATATATTATTATTTGTACAACTTGTTTTTATGAAGATGGATTTTTGTTTGGTTTTATATGTGATAGGAACTATTGTTATGTCCAATGTTGCGCTGGGGACATATTTAGCCGGTGCCAGTGTTGACAACTTGGCGACTTTTTCGCTAAATCTGGCGACTTTCCAAACCCTAATGGCTACTAGCGACAAATCTAGCGACTTTTTCTGGTGTTGTTGGAGACTTTTCTGGTGTTTTGACTCTGACGTGAAAGCACGTACCATACTACACTGTCGTGAACGAGCAGCGGGAGCTGCCGTGAGCCGCCCCAAAGCACTCACAGGCGGTAACTCTAACAGCAGCCTCGCGCAGCAGTCCCAGCTGCAGTCAGAGACGAGAGGAGACGCACTCTCGGCGTATTCATGTTTCTGCACTCTGCTCAGCTGCAGGACAGCAGTGAAGGCACAGGTATAAAATGCACGGCCCGCCACTGCCGTCAGGTAACGAAAAATTGCTAAAGGCTCTCTCCAGAGCTGGTGTTTGGTTTGACCGTTCTGGGCTACTGTAGCAACAAGGTGGTGCAACATGGCGGACTCCGTGAAGAGGACCTCCTACCTATGTAAATATGAAGGGATCATTCTATGCTAACGAAACCAAAACAATTCTTAGTTTATGGTGATTATACACTAATGAAAACATAGTTGTTAATATTATATTATATTTCGGCCAATAGATCCAACTTAATCCTGAACACTGGTCCTTTAAATGCTGCTGTGACAGGACCTTCAATAATGTTGACTGACATGATGCAGGTAAAGAATGTTCCAACATGTAGCACTATGCTTGCTCTTACTAGAGGCAGCGGTTGCTGGGGCAGAGTTACATGGACGACAATCACTAGTAAAAGTTCTCAATGAGCTCCTCTACAAAGGAGATTTTGAGCGATTAAATTTCTTTTAAAATTATGAACAAAATTGTGTCCATTACCTTAATTTTTCGGATGAGCTTGTTGTCCTCGTCATCCTCCGTGTCTGGGAATTCATAAATTTTGATTTTGTGCTCCTGTATCTCTTTCATTATCTGACGAAAGGAGAGAGAAATCAGAATAAAGGCAACACGTACAGAATACAGGCCTGCATACAGATCACAAGGGATTAGAATTTTTCCTGAAGGTTTACAATCTTTAATGTTTTTCTGGGAGTTAGATTCACACCATTGTCATGTCTATGCATGAAGTATGGTGCATAGAGCCAGGAGGCGATTAGCCTAGCTTAGCATAAGCCTAGCTCTGTCCAAAGTTCAAAAATATGCCTACAAACAACTCTAATTATAACATGTTGTATCTCACTTGTTTAATCTGTACTCAAACAGAAACAATAAATCAACCCATTGTGATTGAGAAAAAGTTATGAACTGGAAATGTTTAAGCTAGGCTAATTGCCTCCTAGCTATAGCTCCGTATTTCTCATCTTACTCTCAGGAGTAAGCGCACTTCCCAAAATGTCTACTGGTGCTATACTTGTATGCTGCTTGCAGTAACTAAATAAGATACAAATACACAAATATGCAACATTGTTATGTATCTGTGTACATTAGTTGGCCTGTAGCAGCAGCACTTCAAATCCTACTAATGTGACACACACACACACACAAATACCTGTTTTTTAAAAAGCTGGCACTCCTCTGGGGTCAGAGTGTCAGCTTTTGCAATAAGAGGGATGACGTTGACTTTGTCATGGAGTCTCTTCATGAACTCGATGTCCAGCGGCTTCAGACTGAAGGACAGACAGAAAGAAAACTTAACAACAAGCGACTGAAGTCAACAGGTCCATTCATATGTAATACACCTGGCAAGTGTGGTATGCTCAGCAACCGTTTTCCACTTGGCGGTTTTCCACTGATAATGTTATCTTTGCTCATAAATGTGAATGTATTTGGCAGCTGGTGACCTGTCCCATTTTTGCACTTCTGGAGTCCTTGTCTTTAAGCCAACATTTCCACTTGAATAGGTTTTTGGTTAGATGCCTGAAATATCTTCAATCTAGGCCGATGCTGACTCAAATAGCATATACTGTATATATATATATACATACATACATACATACATACCGGTATATATATATATATATATATATATATACTGGAAATTGGAAGATTTTTTTTACCTAGTTTCTGGTGGATGATTTATTATTTTAATAAATCGTTTTATACGTTGATAAATGCACATCCATGTATATATTTGATACATTTTGTTTTACTAAGTTGAGAAAGCGATGTTTAAATGAAGCCTGATGTTGCTTCCACACAGTGAGGCATGCTGCTTATTAATCAAACACTGGTATCAGATCGGTGCAGTACTCGGTTTCTGCCAATATCCAAAGCCTAGTTATCTGCCTCCCCCAGTATAAAACACGTTACAGAATACACCACTCATGAATTTTGAAGCTTTTACGTGTCTTTAAAAAAAGCAGTTACTAACAATTGCCTTAAAGAGACTACAAAATGTCATCAAGCCGACTAGTCCGCCTTAACAGCCTCGTTGTGTTTATACTAGCGCTTATGTGACCGCGGTGTAGTTCCATTAGCTTTTTACTTCTAGCAATTGTATTTTAGATTATCTTGTTGAATAAATTGTGTAAGTATCATAAACGTTTGTTTGCCACAGAGCTTATTTTCTGCAATAATCCAATGGAGAAATCCCGTTGGCTTTTTGTTGCGTAATGCTAACTTCCTGGTTGGCCTACAGAAATACATCAACCAGAGCAGTCACTGGCCCAATCCCAATCTCCTCCCTCACAGACTCATGAGGGTTTAGGGCTGTCCCACCATCAAAGGGCTCTCTATCAGACATTTTATGAACACTTTCCGAAAGTCCACATTTCTGCAGGCTTTGCCTGAGAGAATTACCCACAATTCATAGCAATGTGACGTTAAACACGGGTTGCCAGCGGAAGCCAGACATAAAAAAAAGCCATGTTAAAGTTACTCAGAAACATTAAGGGTTAAAGATTCATCAAGCATTTCATTTTGTTATTGAAGCTCATCTCGTGAGGCAAAAGCCTGGAAGATGTTCAAATCAGGGAGAAAAACGTGATATGTTGCAGCAAATTGCTGTCCCATTCGTATTATTTCAAGCCCTGGCAGCCTCTCACACTCATGCATTTAACAGGTAACGTTCGTTAAGTCACTGAGGGTTCAGGGTTTAAGGCTTTAGGGGGGACATTGGGATTGGGCCTAGGAGGACCAGGTTAATCTCCGACCTCCTCATCTCTGAACAGGACAAGCTCTCATAGAAAAACGACGACGACTGAAAATCTAAAAATGGGCTTGTGGTCGATAACAGTGGAACAGCTTCGTGGATCGGCAGCCGCGTCGGGCAGCGTGACACTTTCTATGAAAGAAGAGTTTATTCATGAGAATGAATCTAAGGGAAAGTGCAGGACTTTCCAAAGTGAATGCGGTTCAGCGGCTCTCCAGCAGAGGGCTGACTAAACCCATACATTACATGGAGTCCACAACAAAGACACCATGACGCCAGCCGAGAAAGACTGACATTTTTTATCACGTGTTCTTCTTCTGTGGTGAGAACTGATGGTTTTGTCTTGAGGGGCTGATGAGGGATTGTCTTTGTAATACATCTCTGTCTGAATGACAAAAATATAACTGTACATTGTTAAATACTTGCATCCACTCTTGCGTATATGAATGCAATAATCTCCATTCCTGTACACTCAAGTGACGCATGCCATGTCCGGACATAGTCGTGTATGTGTGTGTGTGAGTGTCTGTGGGTCAAGGGGATGTTGAGGTACTCATCCCAGGAATGCAGAAACACAAAGAGGGCAACAGAACAGCTGTTCACTGGTCCACTAGTACACAGAGCGAAACAGAGACAGAGAGTGTGTATGAACGAGCTGCTGAGAACGGGGTCAGGTTGGCGTATGATCCTGCATCAGAGGAGTCCTGGAGTGAATGCGGTCCCAGATAGAAACAGGAGTTAGACCGTCTGGTCTAGGGAGACTTAAAGATTGCAGGAGATACCGACAAAGGGAGTTCAACCAGAAATCGTCTCTACACACCGACAGCGATGTGTCAAACTGGCAACACTCACTGCTGGTTGGAACTTTTTCCCTGCGTTATCTCGGGGTATAACATATCACAGACGGGCTAAGCCTGGAAACACGAGCATGCATTTGACTTCTAACGCAGGAATTTATGGGATTTCAAGTTTTACAGCCACATGTCGGGTGACTTTTGGAACAAGCAAACTGCGATTCTGCAGCTGCTGCAGAAGTTTTGAAGGTATTAGGAAACTACATTCTGGCTGGTTCCTGTAGAGTGACAGGAAAAGCACAATAACCTGATATATGTTTTAATGCATCAATGTTAGCTTGAATGTATCAACAATCCTAGAGTGAAACATGACACAGCCATGTATTTTCATCCAACTCTTGTCGTGCACTTACTGTCTAAAGCTGTACAATTCTATTCACTGCACATGTTTGTTTTGCAGCATAGTTCAGTTTTTAGGTCCCTTTCAGACATGCGCCGCCTCATTTAAACACGATGACGATATTTAAAAAAATATATATATTTTATGGAAAAGTCACAACAGCAACGTGACCAGGTCGAGTAAAGGCTGGAGCAGCGCATGGTTTAGCAGAGAAATTCGAGGCATGTCGTACCTTATAGTATCATCTTCTAGTGGCTAGCACTGTCACTTCACAGCAAGAGGGTCCCGGGTTAGATTCCTGGGCTACACAGCCCGTCTGTGTGGAGTTTGCATGTTCTCCCTGTGTCAGCGTGGGTTCTCTACGGGTTCTCCGGCTTCCCCCCCCACAGTCCAAAGACATGCAGCTTAGGTTAACTGATGACTCTAATTTGCCCTTAGGTGTGAATGGTTGTCTGTCTCTTTGTGTCAGCCCTGTGATAGTCTGGCGACCTGTCCAGGGTGAACCTGGAGCTGGAATCAGATCCAGCCCCCCCGCGGCCCTGATAAGCGATTAAAGATAATGGATGGATGGACACTGTGAATCAGACGACTCCAAGTCGTTAGATCATACTCATATGTCATGTCATAAAAATAATTTCTCCCCTTGCGCTAGAGGCTGCTTCGAGCTAAATGCTAACATCAGCATGCTAACACCGGTTCTGGTGAACCTGCACGTGTCCCGGTGGCACCACTGACGAGCACTAAGACTAACCTATGTAGGTCATATAGAGACATCAGTACTACATTGAGACTGTTTCATAACCAGTTAAACGTTCCTCACGGTAGGTAAAAGCAACACATTCACACACGATCCAGCTGCTGCTATTAAGAGTGTAGTTTCAGACATCTCGCATGCGACTCATTACTGATTTATAAACGATCCAGGGAAGATTTGAATCCATGTAGATCAAACTTAGCTGGTGCTGCAGCTATACTGACAAACAGGGAATGTTCTAGTGATGCCAAGTGAACACACACACACCGAGATGAGAGAAGACAGAGTGCGTTTGTCTGAGATGAGAGGGCTGCCTCTGTGAGCCACTTCGAGCCTCCGCTCTGATTGGGTGATTTCAGTGATGGAGAGCGGGGCTCTACTGAGCATGAGCAGAACTGGGTTATATAACCTTTGTGGGTCAAATACGCTGGCTGGCAGCCTCCTCGTCTATGGCATGCACACACACACACACGTTTGCTTCAGCCTCAGCTTGTGTTGCTGGCAGAGGATTGGAAACTGGATTTAAAAGGTAGACTTTCCCTCAATTTAGGGGTCTCCAAGACAAAGGGTGTGAAGGTTTTCATCCCACTTTAACACTGCACCTCACTTCACTGACACACCTATGACACTTCAAGGTGCTTTAATCAATAATTCACTTTAACAATGGATCAACTGTTTTAAATGTGAAAGGGCTTGTAGTGACCAGGCAGCAACCTCCATTTCTGGTAAGTGAATCGAGTGCTGAAGTGCCTTAAATCTGCATTCTCTCTACTGTCCATCAGGGGGCGACTCCTCTGGTTGTATAGAAGTCTATGAGAAAATGACTACTTCTCTCTTGATTTATTACCTCAGTAAACATTGTAAACATGAGTTTATGGTCTCAATCTCTAGTTTCAAGTCTTCTTCAATACAGCATGATGTTCATTGAGTAAATTATGGTCCATTTAGAGTCAAATAGAGGGCGGGGCTACCTTGTGATTGACAGGTCGCTACCAGAGCCGTATACGGCATCACTCCTCAGTCCAAATATGGTCACGTCCGTTCATTGGTTGGACAAAAACAAAGATGGCGACGGCCAAAATGCCGAACTCAAGGCTTCAAAAACCGCAGTCAGCAAACCAACGGGTGACGTCATGACTTGGTCCACCGCAGAGAATTATCACCCGACTCTATTGTTGACCTCAGCGATTAGGCGTCTGAATCACCATCGTTTTGGTTATTTTACTGCCCCTTACTTAACCGTTTAGATTCACGCTTCTTATCAGTATAGTTTCCAGCAACAGCTATTTTCCACAAATGAGCTCTAACAAAGCCTTGAACAAGTCAAAGTGAACGACTAGCTGATTCTCGGGAGTTGGAGGAGGCCAAAACAGAGCAAAAAGGAGCGTGAATATTGGACTGAGATTCATCAGGTGGTCAGAAACATGACTTCAAACAAATGCTAATGTTGCCCTGTGTTTGCCGGATGCGTAAATGTTTTTTAAATTTTCACTGTAAATGTGTCAGCGTTAGCCAAAAGCCTCTTTTTTTCCAACTGTTAAAACCTACTATTCACAGAGTAAATTATAGCCAATATTATAAGCTAAATATTTTACACAGACAAACTGAAAACTTTACGTCTGAAATGGTCAAAATATGGTCAATATATTTCTTATAGCCCCAACATGGCTTCTATTTTTCAAACATGTGGCATGGAGGGGAACGCAATGATATGAACACTGTGTCCTGTTTAGAGCATTATATCTCATTGCCTTATGCTGTCTGATCTTACTTTATGTGAAATCCATCTCACACCTTGGTCTCATGCAGACCTACCCGTGTCCAGAGGGCGCTATGAAGTACAGGCAGCAGTGGACTCTGTTGTCCGGCATGGACCTGCGGTTCACTCTTGACTCGGCGTTCAGGAAGTCCTCGCACTTGCTGTCAATGTAGTTTATGACTGGCTGCCAACTGGAAAGATGGAGAAAAAGATAGGCAGAGAAACAAAAAAAAAATCAATGAACGTATGATCTATTGGTAATTTGGAAAACGCCCTGAATAAGCCAGCACGGCTCACCAGTTACTGTTATCCACTGCATCTCCAAAACCCGGAGTATCGACGATGGTGAGTGTCAGCTGGACTCCTCCTTCCTTTACCAGCACTTTGGACTGCTCCACCTGAAACACACCAACATTCACACCGTTTGGTACACCACCGCTCTGAATCACAACCCATTCCTTTTTGTGAATACAACTCAGAATACAGTGCAATAACTGTTAAGTACTGAGTTAACCAGTGCGCATGTGTGTAACGCTTTTAGTTCTAGAGGAACGGAAGACGTGTAGCCATTGTTGTTGATGTCGTGCATAAGTTTTAAGTAAAGTCTTAAACATGTACATGTGTCGCTGGAGTTATTGAATTAACAATAACGGTGACGTGCCCACACGCGCTGGCCTCCATGTTTCATTAACACTATGCTCTCCCATCGTGGCGCTGTTAAGTGCACCCACACAGCCTGCTGGGAGATTCAGAGATACCAATATCTGCTGCTTGCATGGGGGTAAGGATGCTCAACGTATTAAGTGTGTGTGTGCGTGTGTGTGTGTGTGGAGGGGGGGGGGGCATCAGACACTTCATTTCCTGCACTTTGTTGAATTTGTATGAACCAATTTTGTGTCTTTTCTACAAATTTGATCTATATTATACCCATACTATTCTATTATATAGTATTTGATACTGTTATATTGCTGTAGTATACTTTATATTATGTTAATATCTTTCACCTTATACTTTATCTCATACATCATATTTAACAATATTATGCTACATGGTCAGATTTTTGCATCATATTCCATATCCAACTATATGTCTGTGTGTCCTTCACATATCTCAAGAACCGCTCATCCGATCGACTTCACGTTTAGTGGGTGTTTTGCTGGGGTCCCAATGGAGTGCTGTTTCGAATTTGGTCCAATGTAGTCATGTTCACTATTAATTAACTCTGACTAAACAAGCTGCGGGTGCGCTTTGTAGCAGCGGGGGTGGGGCTTCAGCGCTCTGCAGCGGCGCATTCCCTTTTGCTGCTAGATGCAGAGTGAAAGAGGCATTATCAGCCCAATGCATTAACATTCACTAAATGTCTGTTCAAGGCGGAGCTTTCAGTTCTAATATGATGCTGGACAGTTTAATTGTTATATTTTGTGGGTCAAAGCTGAATATGCAACGTAACCAGTAACATCTCCCCGTCAGTTCAAGGTAGTACAACAATGTTTCCCTCTGAAGTAGAAGTACACAGTAAGTAGTATCCAGTTAAGTAACATCTTTTTTAAGTGCCTTGGGGTCTTTTGTAAGTTATTTCAAAGTACAGTGAGTTAAAATAGTAACATAATTAAATATTTTTCATATCTAAATATCATAACTATAATCTATAGCTATTTGGGGCCATTTTAGTTGGGGCCCCCAGGCAGTCCGCCCCTGGTGTTTCCTCCCATGAACCAGACTGTAGGCCACATAGACTTGCTGACTCTGCTGCTATTAACCACACTACTGTCACTTTACCGTGTAACGTTTGTCTCCATATGCTCCGTTATAGTTTTCTATACGTATGAGTGGCGATTAGCTAGCCAGTGGGACACACACAGCTTCCATTCACATGGTGGGTGAGGTTCTGGTGTCGGTATCCTTTTAAGAGTACTGGTACTGTTTTACGGGACAGGGTGGGGTTGTGTGTCTGTGTGAGACGGGTGTATTCAAGCTGAAATATGGTTGATTTGTATACTTTACTGAAAGTTATGACAAGAAAAATGCATGAAATATTCTCAAAAAATATAGAAAATAGTCAACATTGTAAGATAGCTTGCTATTGGTCATACCTACTCAGTATTTTGACATAATATAAAAAGGTTAAACTGCTCCGTGGTGCCTCAGTATGCCAAATAAGGCACAGAGTGCTAAAGTAATTCAATATCTAAGAACTGTCGATCTCTGCGAGTGGCTTTTATGCAAAACAGAAAAAGCGGACAAACAGAACCACTCCATCTCACACTTGGGTCACATGTACTCACAGTCAGTCCCACACATCCATCATTTCCTGCAGCTCGTGTGCTGTTCCCTCACATTGCCGCCGCATACTTTCACAAGGCCATCTAGTTATTTTAGGATCGCCCCTTTAACTCAAACTACAGCCCTCTCGCTCAAACACAAACATTCTTCAGCTTCCACCAACCTTCAGATAATCTGTCCTGACTTTACGGCCGAGCACATATACATCCCGCACCGCAGTCATTTGACATATCTTGGCTTAATTGTGCATCCAGCGGGTGTTGTGCATGACATGTTAGCCGTCTCAAAACCAAAATCTGCTATTTCCACCGAAGAAAAACACATCGGGAGAAAACCTCAAAAATGCCGTCAGTCGCAACACCATCATTTAAAAAGAAATCTGATCTGGTGGGGGGGAAGCGAGAGAGCGACAAAGCATGAGAGATTGTTCTGGAATAGAAATACTCTGACCCAGTCTCTCCCCCTCAGCCTCAGACCACAGCATCCAATGGCAAACTAACTGCTACTTGCAGGAGAGCATGCGCGCCCATGCCGTGCTGGCGGGGTTCACGCGAGGTTCGGTGTGAGTGGCGGACCCAAAGAGGGAGTTGGGAGCAAAAAATATTTTCAGTCTTGCCAAAACGGAGTAAATTTAGCACCGAGCTGAGACTGAAACCAAACAGAGTGGCTGTCATGTGACGCAAAAGATACGGCGACATCACTTGATTTGTTTCTACAATCCATCATTTAGTGCAACACAAGCATTTATGAGTTGGTGCGGTGAATGAGCAAATTAATTCAATTAGTAAAAGTCTTTTGAGGGATGTTCGTGACAAACTATTTTGGGGAATTTTTTTATTGAATTATTACAAGATGTCCTGTGTCGGGAAAGGCTGTAGACAGGGGCGGACTGGCCATCGGGGATACCGGGGAAATCCCCGGTAGGCCGACGGGGTTGGGATGGTCCAATACCGGCCCACCTCCATCACCAACCGGCCCTCCCTCTGACATCGCCGGACCCGACTATATTCTATGCTTCACGGAACACGTTAAATTTACTCTAATACCTAAATACTCAAAGTCAATAATCACTGACTGACATTTATACTACTCCTCGCGATCTGTATTCACACTCATGGTTTCCAACTTCTTTACTCATCTAATCTCTTCCGTCAGTCTAACTTTGTTTTAGGTGTTATTAAATGTCAATCCAAAACACCAGCAGAGTTGTTGTCTCAAACATACTTTTAAGGCCACCGTCATTTATAATCTCCAGCAGCTGATCTTCCTCTTCCTCTGTCGTCACATATTATGCAGAGTGAGTTTGGCGCGTCAGAATTACTCCTGATATTTAATTAGACTCCTGATATCGTCTGTTAAATTAAGCTTTCTTTTTCTTGGAAGTTGTAGGCTCTTCTTCTGTCTCCTTAGTGGGCTTTTCCCCTTTGCATAGAAGCTCTCCAAAAGTTTTTTACTCATTTTCGCTAACTTGTGGGCTTAATTAACGTATCACGTGACCGAGACAAGCGTCTTGACATGTGTCAAGAGCCACAGGCGGATGAAATTGGGAGAGAATCCGGTCATTTTTCAAAATAAAACATCTATCAGGTGGTTGGGGACCACTGCTCTAGCCTACTCAACACTTGCGGAAAAAAAAAACGACCAATGCGTTGTAAATCACGTCACGTGATGCAGTTTAGCCAATCAAATAAGGGTATTCTGATTTCACCAGTGCAATGTACCCACACCGTGACACAGGGGGGAGAGACAAGGAAAGACATCACAGAGCAGAGCTCGTGTAATTTCAGATGTGAAAGTTAAATATCTTTATGATGTCTTCAAAGAATCAAATTGCTATAAAGACCACAGTCCTTAACCTATACACTAAAAACACTGTGATAAAAATGTCTGCTCCATGTATTAACGCGCGATAAACTATGCATTAATGCAAGAGAAAAAATACAGAGTGGGCCGGTCTGACACAGTAACTCCCGGGCCTGGCTGTAGAGCTGGGTATGACTTCAGGACGGATACCAAAACAATGTTTGGGATTTGTTACTTTGAATTTGTTTCCACAAAACCGTTTTTTTTAATCCAACAACAGAAGACAAAGTTGTCAAATGTGAACTTTTTTTTAAAATCAGTAACTAAGCTGACCCTGTGAACGGTAGTTTGACAAAATAAACATAACTCCAGATCCACAAACTTTCTCTGGAATGTTTTTCCGCATCTCGTGCCGTTCATAAACAAATACATTTGGCTCATTTCATTGCTCATGGAGTTGGTTCAGTTTACAGACGTTCCATATTTTGGTCAGGTGATGGCAACTAGCATTCAGATGTGCTAGCATGCTAACATGCGAGCCATCCTTGGATGTTCTTGCTGGGATGGTATTTTAGGAATCTTTTTATTCAGTAGAGTTATTGGAGTAGGAAAAAGAAGTTCACACCATATAATAAATCTCAAACTATCTTAAACCACCCTTCAGCAAACCATTCCCGTTTTGTGGAACAGTTTGTACTATGACAAAAGGAGCGTTAAATCAAAGTAGATTGTGACATACAGCAATTAAGCTATAAGAGCTTCCACTATCTTGGACCCTCCACTGGTTAGACAGCTTGCTATTGGTCAACGGTGCTAATTTGTGTGCCAAAGTTCTTAAAAGTTCCATTGGTTGTGGTGATTCCCTTGAAATTAACCAATTACACAGTTCTGCCATTTAAAATGATGTTGTACCTTTAGTATCGAAAAATATTTCTACTGGTATTTAACCATGTTGATAGTTTATAATATCCAGGGTTGAGATTGCTGCCTCCGCCTCAATACACTGGAGATTAATGGAATTTAGTTTGTGGTGCTCATAGGGCTGGGTATTGGTACTCAATGCCTTTAAGGCATCAACCAAAATAACCCAGTACCCAGTAGTATCAAAACTTCTCCAGTCAAATGATACCTGCAATCCATCATTTTTGTGCCCAGATCTACAAAAAAAGCCTTTTGGACTATTTTACGGCTTTGCTCGCAGCCAATCACAACAAGCGCTTTTCAATTCAATGCGACGTGCGATTGGACGACTACCGCAGCAGCTACAACCCATACAGCTAGCTCTGAACACGGGGGATGTCCGAGCCGGTGGCAAACAGCTGCAACAGCGCTAACAGAGCTATCAGTAGTAACCACGGTGGGTTGGGGACGGCGTTATCGGCAGTAAACGCTGTATGAGCGCCAGTGGGACACACTAGCAGCTTCCATTCACACAATGGGTATCGAATGAAGTACCCTATTGGTATCGGTAGCACTTTAAGTGTGCTAGTATTGGTACTGGCATCGTCATTTTTTTAAAAGAAACCCAGCCCCTGTGCTCACAGCAAAATAAAAAAATTGCATTAAAATAAATCTACAGTAACATCTCTTTCAAGAAACGGTGTCCTGGTAACCCTGCATAATCTATAGACTTTACTGAATACACTTTCTTAGGGAATACGGCTTCTGGGAGAAGGCAGTTGTGTGTGCTTTTAATGTGTGGGTGATGCTCGTTTGTGTTAATGTGCAAACACAAGAGTATACGGAGTAAGTGGGAGCCAAATCCTGCCGCAAAGTCATTTGATAAATATGTTTTAAGTGTGTGTGCAGTTTTCATAATTTAATAAAGGTGCAATATACAATATTTAGAGTATTAATAAAGCAGCAAACAACTATTAGCTGTGTAAAGATATAGTAATGTCTACGTGAGCGCATACGGCAGCGACAGCTGATCGCGCCCTTCAGGTTAACACCGTTAGCTCAGCACTGTTGCCGTTGTTTGCACTTTTAGTGCCGTTAGTTGCAAGCTGCCGGCTCAGCTGTCGCCATGTTGAGAGCCGTTTGGACACAATAGAAATGCTCCCAATCTTTTAACAATGTTTTTCAGCCTTATAGCATAGCAAATAAAAAATTGTAAATTATGTGTCATCAAATTGTGTTATTTTCTAGTTTAGCCTCAGCATGCTATATTTGTGTGTGTGTGTGTGTGTGTGTGTGTGTGTGAGTGTTACATTTCATGGGGAAATTCTTGCCCTGCTACTGACCCTATCAGGCCTCAGGGAAAATACTAGGACTCTCACCCAATACGCTGTTGTTCTTAGTCCCACCCTTCCCCACCCCGTCACCTCTTATAATCCATCACTGCCTCAGTCCTCAGATACACACTGCCTCTCTGTCCACCTCCTCCTACAACCTGCATCCCTCCCTTCTCCCTCCTGTCCTCAACCCTTCTCGTCCACCTTTTAGTAGTTGCACTCAGTATTGTCTTCTTTTCCCTTCTCCCTTTTCTCCAAACTGCTTCTCCTCCCTCTCTCCATCCTCTGCTCCCCACTGCTGCTCGAGATGCAGCGTCGATCCTCCTCCGTTTGTCGTGACCATAAAAGGACAAAACCAGGCCCTGGGGCCTTGCTGGTTCTTTCTTAGTTCCTCCATCCTTCTCTCTCTCTCTCTCTCTCTCCTAGTTACTCCATCCCTCGCTCCTCTTCCTCTCCAGAGGACTCCATCTCTTGCTCCCTCTCTCCTTTTTTCGCTGTGTTATTTAACCTTTTACCGCGCATGACGACTAGGACTGGTCCAACCACTGTGGCTTTGAGGCCTGATAATATTTTTGCGCTAACAATGTACGCAACTTGACATATAGTCAAACTCGCGAGTGTAATGCTGCAAAAACTCTCCTTGCGTTTGGTGTGAACACAGCGTCAGAGTTGTTATTCTGTCTCATTTGTGGCTCATATTGGATGGAGCCATTCTTCTTCTTGCTTTGGCACGAATAAAGGATATTCCCAGTTATTTATCCTGCCTTCTAAGCTCGGATTGGCTGGTTGTTTTCCGACCAGGGAGAACAGCCGGCAATGAGCACGACACTGCAACTAGTTTGAATTGTTTAGGTCATCGGCGCATCATCAAGTAGCATAGACTGTATATAAGAAGTGGACGTAGTCGTCGTGATGTCACCCATTGGTTTGTTGACTGTCGTTTTGAAGCCTTGAGTTCGGTGATTTGGCCATCGCCATCTTGGCTTTTTGCAATCAGTGAACGGAAGTGACTATATTTGGACTGAGGAGGAGCGACCTGTCAATCACAGTAAACCCGCACTAAAGCATACCCTGCTTTATGGTCTGTTTGACTCTAAATGGACCATCATTTACTTCTATACAACCAGAGGAGTCGCCCCCTGATGGACATTAGATATAATGCAGCTTTAGGACACTTCCGCATTGGTTTCACTCGTCAGAACCGGAGGTTGCCGCCATCTTGAGAATTATTTGGAGGAGGTCCATGTCTGGTATATTTCTTTGGTTGATGCAATTTGCTGGTTTGTTTTAAGTGTTTAAGTTGGTGTTTTCATGTGGTGCTTGTGTGAAACTCCTACGCTGCTATCTTGGCCAGGACCCCCTTTGTAAATGAGATTCAAAATCTCAATGGAATTATTCTGGCTAAATAAAAGGTTAAATAAAGCAAAATTTAAAATAAATGAATGTATATGACCTACTTACAGCCTGACCTTTATCGTGACACGTGAACTAAAGCTGAAACTCAGGTGTGACGCTGAATGAGTGTGTAATCGAGTAACCTCACCTGCACTGTCTTCTTGATGCGCAGGGAGGGCCCGGGGTAGTCCTTGGAGTACAGGTCAGTCAGGAACAGAGAGTTGATGAGAGTCGACTTCCCCAGACCAGATTCACCTGAGGACGGACATTAGAAAATGTAATACTTTTAAATATGATGAACATGATGAATTTAACGCCGTCTCCATTTTACGGCACAGTGATAAAAATGCGGCCTGCTCGCCACGTTATTCACATGCATGCACGCTTAACTACAAGCACGTGCATTAAAAGCAATGCACAAAAGCATGTGCATAGCCTGCACACAAACACGCACGCATGCACACACACACACACACACACACACACACACACACACACACACACACACACACACACACACACACACACACACACACACACACACACACACACACACACACACACACACACACACACACACACACACACACACACACACACACACACACACACACACACACACACACACACACACACACACACACACACACACACACACACACACACACACACACACACACACACACACACACACACACACACACACACACACACACACACACACACACACACACACACACACACACACACACACACACACACACACACACACACACACACACACACACACACACAGGGCCGGGAGGGACAGAGCTGCAGAGACAATGAAGTAGATTCATTGTCTGTGAGGGGTAAAAGGTCAGGAGCTCGTCTGCCAGCAAGAAAAGCTTTCAAAGAGGGAATAAAACATTTCCTCTCCACCTCCTGTTTACTCCCTCCCTCCCTCACCCCTCCTCCTCCCCCTTCACTGAGCTTCCCTTGCGTATAAATCTCCCTACTTCTCTCCTTTCTGGGCCAACTTTCCATTCTCCGTCAGGGACACAGAAGTCGCACAAACACAGAGTGGACGTTTACTTGACGAAGAGCGCAGCCACTCCAGAACGTACACACTGCATACGCCCTCTCTCTCACACACACACACAACGCCGTGATGGATGGCTGAGCATCTGGCTCGTGTCTCATGACAAGGCATCGGAGGGGTGTTTGGTTGGAGGGGAGGACGGCATGCTTGTCCTAGCAAGACCTCTGACTGACTTCCAGTACACCGTCACCCTGCTTTTCAGCCGCCACTACTCAGAAAATGTGTGACCAAAAACACCAACCAGGGTTCATTGCTTCATTTTAATAGTAGGAATTATGGCCAATGAGCTCCCATTTAATGCTTTCATTTTTCTAAATAAAAGAAAAATGTCCTTCGTTTCTCTTGCCGTATTGAAAACGTACCGAACTGGGATCCCAAAATCTCGGTACATACTGAACGGTGGACTTTTTGACTCACCACGCCTTTATTGATTTATCCTGATTGATTATTTTTTGGGGGGGGATTCAACAAACTCTTGTGTAGTCTAAAAAAAAAAGCCACATTAATCAAGAGTTCCTAAAATCTGTCCTCAAAATCCAATCCAAATAATTAACGCTGAACGAGGGAGGCTGATTGGTATGGACCTGCCCTCGGGGGGGTTTTAGACCACCTCAGTGATGGAGAGAAGCAACCATCAAACCAGGGGCCTTTTTAAACTAATCCTCCACTCGCACAACAATGAAAGCCTACCATTCTGCAAGGACAATCCAAATCCACAGTCCAACACCTACACACATTTTTAACCCTCAAATTTGACACGTTGGAATGTTTTGCATTTCCGCTTCATAAATGACGAAAACAATAACTTGATTATCAAAATAGAGGAACCGATCGCTTTGGCTCAAACTTTTGATATTACCAGGGTATGGAACCCCTCTTCTGCTCTCTCTTTTACAAAAACAGACGTTGGCTTTGAAGTGACGGTTAAGATGGTAAGAAGAAGAATATGTTTTTTGACTTTTAATATATGCAATCCACCAGAGACAATTGCTGGACTCAAAGAAAAATGTTGCCAAGCTATCAATATTGCTCGTTCCAGAGCAGAACGTTGGAGGTTTTCCATCTCAAAATGATGACCAGATGTTAATGTAATTGGTGACAGAGATCCAACAGCTGACAGGCTGATGCCATATTTGGGTCTTCTCAAGGTTCTCCAGATTGAGTTGCTTTACTGTGACGTTAGCATGAAGTAAAATAATAAAAAAAAACACACTTGCGGCAAGGCTACAACATTATTAAGCAGATGTTAGAACACTAAATGCAATGCAAGTACTTATTCAGTCAATATTGAGGTCACGATTACTCATCGAATTTGGAAACATCATGCATTTAGAATGAAGATTTTGTAGCCTTCACTTTCAAAAGATAAATGCATCAATCTGGTGCACTTTGAGAGCAAAAGGAAGAGGCTACATCTATGAAGAGGTGCTGCTAAGCGTCACCTTCAACCCAGACCATTTCAAGCCAAACCTAGAGCTGGTTGCGGCGCACCACCATTGTCCAGCCAGCGCCGGGGTTCCCACAAGGGTATCCTCCCACACCAAGTGGCCGACCCTGCCCCGACGAAAGCACTGTGCTTTAAACTAAAGGAGGTACACTGGATTTAAGACACAAGAGAAGACTAGAGCGTCAGTGCGAAACAGAATGATGCACGTTAATCATTTTATGTTGATTATCTTGTTCTTCATAATCCAAAATCGTAATCGAAATGTAATGAATTGCACAGCCCCTATGAGTACTGGTGCTAATGGGAGGCCAGTCAGCTCGGTTTTGCTGTATTCTTTCCTGAAAGCTAGGGAAGTCCTGATCACATTTTTTGGGGACGGATGTTTTTCATTATAACCGGGGAAGGCGGGTTAAAAATTGAAAGCTGATCCTGAAAGTTTTGTGGGGTGATCTTTGCTCATGAGAAAGGACAGGCAACACATTCGTTACCGTCTGAGCCTGGAACATTCTGCCAGCCCAGAACAAAGTCAACCACCAGTGAAACTGCTTCGTTTTTCATTCTATGGAGACAAATACTGATTCTTTCTTTGTGTTCCTCAAATGAGCCACCTCCTGGGGAAGAACCGTTTCATTCATACTTTCCTTAGGACACCTGTGTATCCCATCAGATCCTCGACAGGAAACGACAGGAAATGAAGTGAGAAGTCGAAGCTAACAATAGCCAAACTCACACGGAGGCTGGAGCCGGGTCGTCCACTTAAACTAATATTTCACAGATGGTTTGTAGTCGTGTTTGTAGTCACCATCAACTTATTGGGAGTGTTTTTATCGGGATCCGCAATAAAATCCTATAATCGCCCCATCCTTATCTAGGCCTGCATGATATGAGGAAAACATGTTTTGAAAAAATTGCAAAACATTCAAATTGGCACCAGTTTCCTTCTGGCATTCACACTTTGCTCCTTCAACAATGCAGATTTTGGCAGCACTAGTCGAATACACCTTCACTCGCATGCATGCAGATTCTGACCAATCAGAGGATGCCTTGCGGTTAGGGCTCTCTCTGATTGGCCAGAGAGTTATCAGAAAGTCTGTGGGTTTGTCACTCGAGCGACACCTCTCACACCGGACACCGAATTTGATCGATTGTTAATATGAAAATAATTATGCTTTTTAGAGCATTTTGGAGTAGAGAAACACATTATTACTCATTCATTTCTTCATGGTACAGAGTCATGAGCCCCTGCTGAGCTGGGGGAGGGGGGGCTGGTGGTCTGGGGCTGGTTGATGGAGCTGTGGGGGGGACCTGTAATCTAGAAACTAAGCAGCATTTTGATCTGTGACAATAACAAGTAAATACTTAATGATTGTTTGTTATTGGCTGTACAGCTTAAGAGGAGGATTTGTAGCTAAAAATGACAGGTTGGTTTCTCTGACAGTGAGTCCACCCCCCCCCACCCCCCCCACCCCGAGGGCAGGCCCGTCCCAATTAGCCTCCTTAGTTCAGCTTTAATTAAATATTGGTTCCACATGACAAGAGGAAGCGCAGTGCCAGCCCTCCGTACATAGAATAATGACCTGAACGTCAGTGATGGATGGATGGCTGAGCTAGCGCTCTCTCTCAAGGTTTACATTTGATGAACATTTGAATGTATTTTTAACATAAAGGCTCCTGTGTTCTAGCAGTTTCAATACAGGCTGTCTATGGATGAAGTAACACATAAAGGCAAAACCTGACTACCATATCAGTTACTGATTGGCCCGCTGGGAGATGTTTTTTCTGTTGTCCATTTTGTCATTTCAGTATAAGTAGATCCACTGGCTGGGGTCAGGGGAGAGAGTGGGTTGTTCTTTAACCACAAGGTTGGTGGTGTTATCCCCTGCTCCTACTGTCCCCCGGGCTCTTTACAGCAGCCCACTCTTTAAAGGCCTAGGAAGGGGTTAAATGCAAGAGTCCAGATTTAATTGATGTACCTGTATGTATATGTCTATGTCCACCGCATAGACAATCCTTATTATCAACCTCAAATGAACTGACAGGAAACATTACAAGCAGGCAGGCGGGCTCTGCAGCGGGTGATCGTAACTGCCCAGAACACACCAAGAATCAGTGATATCGGACAATACCCACCCAGCAACAGCTTGTTCACCCTGCTGCCCTCTGGCAAGAGATTCAGAATAACAGCTACCGCATCACCAGACTACAGAGCAGAGTGGGTCACGGCCCACAGGTGGGTCACAAGAGATTTAATAATGGTCAACAAATACATTTGCAGAATTTCTTCCATAGTCTTTTCTTGAGAAGTATTTAAATCTGCTGAGCCAAATGAGGGAGCCTGAATGTTGGTATCCGATATGAAAGGCTAGTGTACATTCAGTTTGTTTTACTGAGAGCAAATTTAAAAAAGAACGAGATAGCCTGTTAACTCCTAAATGCATTTATTTGGTCAGTATTTAACTTGTGTATATGTTTTCAATAACACATGCACGAACACAGTTGTGATTTATCAAACATAGCAACTGAAATAGCTGGTTTATCTATCAGAGAATATATAACATAAGGCCTGTTGTGAATTGCATTGTGATGGTTTGCCCCCCCACCCAAAAAAAAGTTGGGCAAACACTGTTGTAGAATGACAATAAACGAAACCCTAAAAGGAGCGTCTCTGTGTCACGTAATTTGTTCTTAGGTGTTGCAAAAGAGATCTCGATCTCAACGAGACTTCCCGATTGGATAACTAGCTCAACTATTAGTGCAATACTTTGTTATGCTATTGTGTGTAAGTTATTAGCAACCAGCGAACGCAGAAATGAACTCAAATGGACAGTGCAGCTGGAGCACCGGGAAACCGACAGCTTTATCGATGCTAACTCAGTGTTGTGCACATTTCCGCACATATTGAGAACCAATGCATATTAAATATAGAAGTGTCGAAAAGAGCAGAAGCGAGACTGACGTGAGAGACAGAAAAATAAACAAATAGAGGGGCTTTCCCATGGGATTCTTGACATTCCTCTCTCTCAGCCCCGAGGCAGCAGCTGGCCCCCTCACATCCTGACAGGCCTACTAACTAGCACACACACACACACACCTAACAGGCATGTGTGAGGCCTGAGCCAGAAAGTGTGAAATGAGACATCTGGGGAACACAGGCATAAAGGAGGTGGATGTTAGAAGAGTTGTGTTTGCCGAATGCCCGACTGTTGGAAAAGATAATTCTCCATTGTTGAGGGCTAAATGGGACTGGCTGGAACGGAGGGCAAAGGTCAGTGTTTTGGCAAAGATAAGGATCTGCAAGTCCAGCAGTGTCTATGCCAGAGTTAGAATCCGACCTGACCTGTGTCAGCACTCCGTCTGACGGCGGTCGCCCACGTTGGTTACAGGAGCATACGAGGGACCCGATTTGCATTTTCGGGGGGGGTTAATTGGTGAGTGAGCGTTCCGCTGCGATCCACCAAGCTTGAGACTAAATCTGACAGAATCGGCACGTGCTGGGTCACAGCAGACATGTGCATCTCAAAATAGAGACGGCGTGAACCAGAGCAGAGCGGAAAGAAGAAGAAAAAAAATGTAGAAAGGAGAGGGAAAGACTGGCCTGTGGTGGTTTGACTGAGCATGCATGAACATGCACATGTGCACGAACCCATCAACACACACCAGAGTGTTGTGCCCAGAGGCAACAAGGAGTCATCGCGAAGCAGGCTTGTAAGCAAGCTGCTGTCCAGCTACAACATGGACAGTTTAATACTAAACTGACCACAGATCAAAGGCGGAGATCAGACTGGAAAATTCTGAACTAGAGACTTTGACCTCATTCTGTAACTTTCACCTGGCCTGCTTAGTAGAGATGCACTGTTTGCAATTTCTTTCTTTCTTCAATTCAAATTATCCAGAAGTAAACCTTTAAAAAATCTAACCGACATCCTTTTGTTATAGTCATCTACAGTGGTTATTTGCATTAGAACACAGCTGAAAAACCAGCCAGCTTCCAACGGTTGCCCACCGATCAGTGCAGCTCTACTGCTTAGCGACGAGAAATTTGGGGTTTCTGGGTGGCATGATGTATTCATGGACTCAACTTCAAGACTTCTTTTGGTAATGTTCCTGTGTCCTCTATAATGAATATCAAACTGCTGAAGAACTGACAATGATCAAATATGTTTCATGCTTATCAAGGACTATAAAGAAGACCCCAAGTTAGGGATGAGTATCGGTACCTTGAGGGTATCAACAGAATACCTTGAGGTACAACCCTCTGTTGATACTACGGAGTAGTATCAAAACTTGCTATCAGCGCGAACAGTGCTAACAATGGCAACAGTGCTGACAGAGGTCATCATTTAACCTGAGGGGGAACCAGAGGGTGGGGCGTGAATTTCTGCTACAACGCGGTGCCGACACTTTCGATCGGGGGATGGCGTTATCAGTGGTATGGTGCTAACCAGTGGGACACACACTCAGCTCACATTAACATAATGGGTAGTACTCTATTGGTATCAATATTACCTTAAAGGTACTGGTATTGATCATTTTTATACAATACCCAATGTTTTATCATGTTCAAGAAGGGCAAAAGGGAAGAATTGTGCAGCTGTATGTCTGAAATGATGGAATTAAGTTGTAAGTGTTTGAGCCAACCAATGATGTACTTTATGGCCATGAAGCACAGCTGTGTGTAGCCCATGATGCATTACCCAGGGTGTGGACACAATAAAAGCATCACCTGTGGAATGTAACACAGTATAATAGCCCATTCATCCGACCATACATCCATCCAGTTTCTACTGCGTATCCGGTCCAAGTCGTGATGACTTAGCAAAGTAGCCCATGTGTCCCTCTTTGTAGCCACTTCCTCCAACTCCTCCAGGGAGATCCTGGGACATTTACAGGCCAGAACGGACATATTGTCACGGCTCCGCTGTGACCGTAGCTCCCCTCCCCTCTGTTCTCTGTCTGTGTGTGTGTGTGTGTGTGTGTGTGTGGCTTGAGCGCGGCTGCAATCATCTGGCACCTGGGCTCATCTCCTCACCTGCCAACAATTAGACCTCATCACCGTCAGCTCAAATACCCCGGCTTCCTGCAGTCTCATCGCCAGATTGTTCCTTCAGCTCAGTGGTAGCTATAACCTCGGCTCCTGTTGAGCTTAACTCTTTTCTTAGATCAAGTTAAACTTTTTGACGTTACAAACTAACTTGCGTCTTCCCTCTGCCTCAGCGATTCCCGTGCCACGTCGCCGCCGCTCACACCGCCTCGCTGCTCCACCTGCATGTTCCACCTGCATGTTCCACCGGCTCCACAGACAAGCCTAATAAAACCCTTTTACTCACCTACTCTGCCGTCCTGGTGTCTGCGTTTGGGTCCAGAACAAACCGTCCGCAACACATATACTCCCTCTACCGTGATGTGGGTTTGCCCCAGGTGCACCTCCCCATCGGACTTGCCAGAACACCTCCAGGCACGAGGAACATTAACGGTGGCTCTGTTTCACTGAAGCGTCCCAGTAAACCATGCTACACAATACCACAGCACTGGAACTGACAGCCAGTATTAATCTCATCAATTGCACCCGTGTCTTTCCTGCAACGACAAATTCAAAATGCTCCTCTGTGCCAGATGAAGAGACAATATTGGGCTTGAAAGTTGTCCTTTTCCAAATGTTATAAAGAATAAACTCTGTAAGACAATGTAGTGCGTTCTTTGGGAGACACATGTCACAATGGCTGCTATAAAAAATAGCTATTGCAGTGCGAGGAGAGGATCATAGGGAGGGGTGTCACATGTCTCATGATGTGCCAACTTAAATCGATTTTTAGTTCATTCAGTAAAACGGTGGCCGATTTGATTGGACATGTGTGGTGGAGGTGAACAGACTAAAACCCATTTAGGGGCCTTCAGAGTGTGGAGGTCTGGAACTGTTTTACCTCACTGTGGTTATCTTTATAGCATTATCATTTTATATTACCTACTTGCTACATTTGAATGTTAAAATAACCTCAGCAGATAAAAATGTTTAAGAAAATGAAAAAGCTGAAGAACCCTGATCGTTGTTTTAGCCGTCACTTAGAGATGTTCGGATTTTTCATTCCTAAGACCAATTACCAAACTTGCGTATTTGCCGATATTGAATATGGTTGAAATGATTGTTCAGGACAGTTCCAGGACGGCGGAGAAAGAAGTTTATTTTAAAGTTTGTATGTATGTATATAAAATATGTAATTCTAAATGTTATCCTATTGTCATCTTCAGGGTTTGTTTGCATAAACACAATACAATGAATAGGAAATGATTGTATTATATTTAAATAATTGCTGTGATTAAAAAACCGAGCACTTTTAATTATGTATTATGAGCTGCTTAGAGCTAGTGAAGTTAAACAGGTCAGAATTCTATACATCTATTTTATATTGCTGTGAAAACATCTCCTTCAAACTACTGGATAGTTTCGCTCCAAAAAACTACAGTTTACAAGATTACATTTGAACACATCATGACAGCGTTAACATTTACCTTTGCCCAATAATCCTTTTTACTGAATGGAGCTTGAACGCATCATAATGTAACTCAATGCAGCCTCCGTTAACGTTAGCTGTTTTAGCAAAGGAGGACCGTGCAGCCCAACGGCTGCTAACGGCTAATGCTAACTAGCTCTCCACCTGCCGATTTGTTGCTCACAATGTAGCATTATCAGGTAGAAAAATAGAGTGCACAAAAGTGTTCAAACCATAGTTGGTAGTCCTAGTTTGCTCATGTGCAGTAGTGGTGAGGCAGGATGTACGGATCGGGTAGTGAGCAACACGTGTTGCTGCTCCGGTGTAGTGTTAATGAGCTGATAAATGATACGATAATGTGACATCTGATCGGTGCATAATACTCGATCCAGCCTTGTAGGCTGTATCGGAGGCGTTTATGATACTGATATTGGAACAACTCTACTGTCAGTACACTAAAACATGTTAACAAAACACCATGAACTGATTTGAACGATAATTTAGTGGGAAAAGCCAATAGGAGAGGCCAGCTCTGAAGACTATTTGAGGACAGTAATCATCTCTTAAAGCTGCACCACTTTAAGACTGCAGACTGCAACTGGACTGCTGAGATAAAATGTGTGAAAAAGTGATTTACATAATCTGCTGCATCATTTTAAAGCCGTTACTCCTGTTCTATGAGGTCCTGAGAGCAAGATTATGACATTTTTTAAGGAACAGCTGGTGTTCCGGAAAAAAAAAAACTTGCTTTCCCAAAATCACATATTTCTGCATGTACTTGCAAACCACAATCCTTGAACTTTAATCATCGGACGGCAAGTGTCCACAAGTGGGGCACTGTTCAGCAATAGAGCCAGAAACTGGTGCTGAGAGAACTGAAATTGACCACATGCCAGTGAGTTCCGACTGTGGGTGCCGTGTGAGATTTTCCCAAGCTTCTCTGTCACGTTAACGACCACAGTTTGTTCTTTTCTCTGTTAGAGCTCACTCTGAATTGTGAAACGGTGACAGTAGCTGGGTGATGTTGAAATCCTTCATTCTGACCCTTTATGATTAACTGAGACTTGTGAATAAAGGACACACCGGGGGCGTGACAAATAAACAGCACAAAAATGCAAAAAACTCAAATATTATATGTCATGGTCTTTTAGTGTGAAAGGTAAGAACGGAAGGAGTGGATCTGGTCTGAGCGGGCTTTGTCAAAGTTGAAAGGCGGAATAAAGTTCAGTCTGTGAAGCTTCCATGTTGTTATTTCAGAAATTCTGCACAACGTGATTGGTTGATGCCTTCACTTGCGGCGCGAAAGGTCAGAAAAAGGCCTGGGTATAAAATGCACGGCCCGCCACTGGAAAGTACCCATGAGAAAAACAATAGTTAATAAAAACAAACAACTGACGTGCAGATAAATTGCAAAAATGTGTCACCTGCGAATATTATTTGTATAGGGCTTTTATTGTGAAAGGTAAGAAAGGATGGAGTGGATCCGGTCCGCTCTGACTTCATTAAGGTTGAAAGGAGTAATAAAGTTAGCCATCTTGGTTCGGTGTAAGGAGCCTCCGTTGTTGTTTCATACATACTGTATATGCCCAACTTTATTTGTTGATGATTTTATTCGCAATGCCAAAGATAATAAAGAATTAACCTTCTGCAGCCTGGTAACCTGCACCCGCAAATTCCGCAAATTCCGGTTCTGAACGAAGGGGCCCCACACTCTAACTATAAGGTCTTTTTTAATAATTCCAAGGGGTTATTAACACTAAGAATGGTTTGCTCATATGAATAGAGTAAATATTATGTATATATTACTGGTTAATAGCAGATGAAGATGGAACACAGCTCCACTTTGAAAATGTCAAATTCGTATGGTGAAAAAGCACTATTATTCATAAAAAGATATTAAATGAGGCTCAGTGGAGCCTAGAACCACCCACCATCATAGCAAACGACAGCAGTAGTGAATAGAAAAAAGAATTTGAGTGAATTGAGTGAAGTATGCCATAATTAGAGACATAAACGTACGAGAGGTCACGAAAGGTCATCATTTGAGAAACAGCCTCTCAAGCTGTTCCATTGTACTTTTACAACCTAAATAACTATATATTTAACTTCCTTTATCCTTCTACATGCACAATCTATCACATACAGCAGTTAGAAATCATTTTGGAGAGCTGGAACCGTCTCCAAAGCCTCTCCAGGCCGGCGACCTACGGGAGAATTACGCAACAGCTGGTGTGTATTGCGCCACTGTAGAGCCCCTGTTTGGTTAATTTTCGTTTTTTTTGCTCTGTGCGCACGTGTCTGGTGTAGCCAATCGAATGGCGCTAACAGAATTACCAGGAAGTCTTTAGTTTCGGCGGAAAATGCCGATCTCAGCCGAGGACCCGGCGCGTAAAAGTCGCGAGACTGGAATGTCCAGCCTCGCTGGAATGTTGTCCCCCAGCTTATTTGACCCCCCTTTATTTATTTCACAACTTTATTAGAACGGAAATGGGTCAGAATGAGGTGAATCCGCGGTCAAAATGGACTTTTAGGAAACGGTTTGATGATTTTGCTTCAAAAACGTGAGTACCGACCCAGAATTTTTTTGGCAAAGTGATAGATGCTGGGGGCTGCTGTACCCCGGTAATGTTTGAAGCGTGTCCCGGAGAGGAAATCGAAGATATACGTTCGAAGCGTGATCGCATGCTATTGCTGCTAAATACCTAGCTTTTACCATGGATGTTTGAAAAACGACTTTTGAGAGGCTATTTCTGTTACGTGTCTCGGCCAAAATGAACGCAAAATGAACGCGAAAAGTGACGCTATTTAGCACGAGGGTAGGAATGTTGTCGTAGATCGTGCTTTATTGTGTTTTGAGTGTGTAAAGTGTTACACATGCTTCGATTCATGGGAGATTCTTCGTTCAAATGGTATGCTGCATTTTTGTGGAAATATTATATTTGTTACTGAAAATTGCATTCTGCCGTTCAGCTGAATCGGAATTCGCACCCCCCGCCCCCACACCAGACCGAGGGGGGCCGGTCCAGGCTCAACGGGTAACACCATTCTCAAAAATGTTATGTTGCTTTTTCACAAAAAGTTGAAAAAAATATATTGAGGTGCAAATGAATCCCATGAGAAAACCGGCCAAGGTGTGTACAGAACTTAAGAGTGATTAAGTAGATGGAAGTAAAAGGGAGTGAGGTACTTTTCATATACGTGGCTCAACACATATGAAGAAGTGTGTGAGCGTGAGTGAATGTGTGTGTAATTGGTGCGTATTAATGCATCTGGTGAAGTTGGCAGATTAACTGGACCAAAGCCTTCCTTCACTCACTCACTCCCTTCTGCAAGGTCAGTAGGTAAGGCGGTCAAGCCTGTCAGACCATCTTACACACACACGGCTCAAAAGCTTAGAGAAGTATAACCATAACGACGGGATAGACAGTAGGACGGACATGCAAGCAGATAAACAGATACTGGCTACTACTAGGCTGACTGAAGTGTCAGCACTTTACTGGTTTCTCCATTCACAGGCCTCAACTAGTGTATGAAGGCCCTGCTGTGCTTATATAAGAGATCTAATAATAATAATAACAGATAGAAATTTTAAGCATGTTGTGCTAATGGACAGGCCACACTGCCTTTGACGGCTGTTGCAAAACACCTACTCTGACATTATTGAGTTGTGAGTCTGTTTAAGTGCAATATGCAAAAGAAACCTTAGAGTGTTGCAGGAATGAGTCCTAAAACAAAAATGAGTCAGTATATTTTTGCACTTTCCGGTTTTCTCATCTTCAAGTCAACGTGTTTTTTCTGTGGTGAATACCAGGGCCCCGTTCCTCGTACGTGGCTAACTGAGTTAGCCGGATCATTTTCAGGATAAGATTACATCAGTCAGGCTTTTCGGTTCCACGAAGCAAGTTTGGCAAAATCACCATAGCAACACATCCATAAACTTGAACCTGCTCCAGCGCAGGCTAACTTAACTTAAGCTGCTTCTTGTCTAGCCCTCGCAGCGGTGGCGGTGTTAGATTTTGCCATGATTATGGTCTTGAATTCCTCATAGGCGGTCATGATCATCTCCTGCTCGTCAGCGGAGAAAAAAGAGGCTCTTTCTTTTACTTTATTCGCCATTGTACTGTTAGAAAATCATGGTTTCGGTGATCGACGCTTCCCCCTTTTGAAGTAGGACGGGCATGCGCAATTATCCTGATGACTGAGGTCTGGTTCGAATTAACGAGATTGTTTGAGCGCGGATCAGCCTTTGAGAAACCAAGATAGCCTGACTTCAATCATCGGGTTAATTTAAGCTGGCTAATAGGACATTTGATCGACTTAGTTGAACCACGTACGAGGAACGGGGCCCAGGGGTGCAGTGGATCATAAAAATCACGGTCCGGATCGTATCACGGATCAGAGTCACAGATCGGATCAGCACAAAAGAAAAAAGGGAGCAAATATAACTTTTAGAGATCCCTGATCACATTTCCCCCCCGATACTAATTAACAACAATTGATCCATATGAACAGATACAGATCTCTTTGTTGTGTGATGGATTTATTCCAGTTTCTCACCAACACTACATTTTACGAGATTACATGTGAACACATCATGATAACATCATAATTTACCTTTGCCCAGTACTCATGTTTACTGAACAGAGCCTGAACGCATCATAATGTAACTGAAAGGAACCTCCGTTTGTTAGCCATTAGCGGTGCTGCTAACGTTACTAGCTCTTTTCCTGTCAATTTAAACACGGATTGGTTGTTTACAATGTAACATTATCAGAGATCAATGACTATAAAAGCATAAATCACATATTTTACTAAATATTGGCGGATAACGATTGTCAGTCAAATTTTATTTTACACTGTGATGGTTAAAGTTAAACTCTGTAATTAATCTGCGTTTCACATGTGTGCCAAACCGCAAGGGGGGAACAGTACGGATCACAGATCGACAACGGTCCGTTACACCACTAGTTTACCACGTGAGCCTTTTACTTCTGCTGATTGCATTCATGGTTCTTAGACTAAAGGCATATTTCCAAAAACAAGGGTCTTCCGCTGTGTTTTCTGCGTGGATCAGAGCAGTATTTACCCCTCCGATACTCCAACTACTAGCAACATTAGCATTGATCGCCACATTTCAGAGACTCAAACTGTGTTTTTGTAACAAACGAGGGAGTTGCATCTGCATGCTGATATTTTGCCAAGTGAATAGACCCATCTGTTATTGTGTGGTCCCTATATGCGACAAACAAACAGGACCTTCACTCAGGGAACCGGAGTTCGTGTCGCTTCAGGGGTGGTGTAGTGGATAAGCCACTCTGATAAGAATTTAATTCCTGGGCAAACCTGGGGAATCAAAAGCCAGAGAAACTTTAAAAGAACGGTTCAACTCTAACGCGATGTCCTGCATGCAACTCAAAGCTCAGCTTGAAGGGTGAGCTTCTGATCTGTTCTCCTCCTGAGTAGCTTTGGGGGCTGTTAAGTACTGGCCTTGTCACGCATCAGAAGCAGCACGAAGCCGGCATCGCTTCCCCTCTTCTCCCGGCTCCCTTCAGTTCGGATCTGACTCTCGGCTCTGTTCAGCTCTCTACGCTGGCGCTGGAGCTTGTTGATCTTTCCAGGAGTTTCTATTCGATCTGCCAGCTGGACAAAAGGGGCAGGAAGCTGCTATTTCCCACTCAGGGAGAGGCGGATTGGGAAGAGACAGGGAGTTGGATAGAGGGGAGGAAGAAAATAGAGGCTGAACACAACAAAAGCCACCAGAAGAGAGGTTTCTGGTGGCGTTCCTTCTTAATGACCAACTGAGAGCAGAACAACTAGAACTGCATCCTGGTGAGCCCACGGCTCTACATGGGCATGAAAAGCACCTATACAAACACACAAAACCATCATTCTGACTTCCATACCAACAATTATCTTTTTCTTATCTCTCTTATCTTATACCAACAATTGGTTTGGTATCAGAACAAGCAATGTCACAGAGCCACTCGGTCCACCACAGCCAGTAGTGTAGTGTCTGTTCATCAGAAGAAGCAGGAATTTATCGGTTATCTTATAGACATTTTTGTGGTAACTTTTGTCCAGACTCGTATAAGCGTTTAGTTTGATTTATGTTAAGGTATAATTAGAAAGCTTTAGGAGGCTCTCCCTATTTTCCCTGATGTGCGTTTTTGCGCCAGACTCAGCATTTGCTATCTCCAAAACTGAAGTGGTGAACACAAAGTAAGCATGACGGTGGAAAAGTCTGAACGGCCCCAACAATGACAATGAGACCCAGTTTAAAAAAATCATGGAATGTTTCTTTAACCCTCTGAACCCCAAGCAGTTTCGGGGTGTTCTTCACTCCCGTCTCATTTTCTGCAATATAAAAGTCCTGTACCTCTATGGAAACAGCACAACCATGGCTAAAGTAGAGAGGACTCAAACATGTCTTTTGTGCAGTATGACACAGTTCCCGTGCCATAAATCATAGAAAAGAAAAAAAAGTTGAATTTCTTAGATAATTTATTTTACAAAAATTGGCAAACAATGGAATCTATAGATCCAACATTTTTCCAAGTTGCCAGAAGTGTTAACAATGTTGGGAAAAATGGGAGGCTCCATCTGCTATTTATATTAAACTATTCACATTTCTTAAACCTCTACTTACAGCCTCTCATCTCCTCTCTGCTCTGTGTTCAGCAGCCTACAGGTCAGTCGACGTTTCACTGAATATTTGTCACGCGACTGTTGGTCTCAGCCGAGGCAATCATGACTTCCTAGTTGCACTGAGGAGTTCAGAATGTAATGTTTTTTACAGAATCTGGTTAAAGTAAACGGTTTATTTAAATGAGACATTTAGAATAAAATGTTTTTGATGAAATATCACAATTTTAAGCTTAGTTTCGGTTGTGTTTTCTGACGGAAGCATCACACATGAAGTGTTCAAGGATCGTTGGAAAGACGAAAAAAGCTTCTGGCTAGGATAAACGGTGCACCTTTGGCCATTGTTTAAAGAAAACATGCTTTTCCATCCCGCCAGCAGGTTTTAGGGTTAAACTGATTCCCGTTTGCCATCGTCTAAGATGGCAGCAAGTATTACCCAAAATACCAGTGTTGCATCTAACATCTTTTGATTATTCCAATCCCATATGCATGCCTATGTTTAGCTTGTAGGTCACACAGAGCACTGGATTATAAAAATAGTTATCCGTATCTAGCAGTAATTTGGTTATATTAACAGTCACTCACACACAGCCTGCTGCAGTGAACAACACAGTACAGCTGGATGCCATTACCATGTGTTAATCTAATACGTCTCGCCATGAGACGTATTAGAGCTCATATTCCAGCCAGTCTGACTTTTGTTATCTCACGCACACACAGAGTAGTGCGTAAGGCAGGAATGCTGTTGCATAACACAAAGACAGTTGTACTTTATCACAATCAGTTGGACACAGGACTGGGTAACGACAGCACTATTTGCTCTGGACAGCTGTAAGTGCAGGTGTGGATGCACCCAGAGACGCATTGAGATCCGATCGCTCGGGCCACATTCTTTTAGCAGTTTGTATGCGAATTAATTGCCCCCCCTCCCCTGCATGTTGGAATTTGATCCGGTTACCTGCAGGGCAGGCATCGGCCCAGTCATCTCATACTCCACCATCTGCCCGTTCCCAAACTACGACGGAAAACAATGCTGAGCCTCCAAGTGGAGCAGAGCTTTCACACTTCACCACAATGCCAAGTACAGCAGCGCTGAGGCCAGCCGTCAGTCTTTGCTTTCACAGCCGGGCTTCCAGCTGGCTGCTTTTAAAATAATAAATAAATCAGCTCTTCTGTTTCTGTCTAACACTAGTTTTTCCCCAAAAATGTTGGTCACGTCTCAATTACTTTGGTTTGAAATTATGGTAATATTTATTTATAATGTATTTTTGGTTGATTCTGTTTCATGGCGAGAAGTTTATTGCACCATTTGCCAAAGTTACACAGTGTAAGAGTCTATGGTAAATGCCCAACATTGCCTAAAGGCCCTGTCACACTATTGCGTATCGTACTAGCGTATGCGAGCGTATGAAAAATATCACTCATACGCTGGTATACGGTGACATACGCTAGGGCTACGTTAGGCATAGGTTGTATACGTTTCAAGCACGGTCGCATTCGGTGGCATACGCTGGCATACGGCGAGGCAGAAACGTTTTTTTAAGCATGCTTAAAAATGTTGTGCGTGTGCGGACGTATGGTTTATACGCTAAGCATACGCTCGGCATACGCTGAATACGCGAGAGTTACGTCAGCGGTACGTTACTCATAGGTGGAGTACGCTGGTCATACGCTGACATACGCTGGCATGGTGTACCGTACAGCTAGCGTATTGATAGCGCATGAGTCACGTACTTCTAACGTATGTCTGACGTATCTGCAACGTATATAGACATCTTGGCGTATGCCTGACGAATGAGTAATGTATTTAACTTAAAACTAGCGTTTGATTGACGTATGGCCAGCGTATGGCCAGCGTACTGCCAGCGTTTTGAGAAAGTGTATATACGTCTCCCATTTCGAGCTCTTCTTCAGTTCTTCGTGGACCTACAACGAGAGGATGGAGGTAGCTCTTCTCCAACACGCATGCGTAGTTCGTACGCTGGTCATATGCTGGTCTTACGCTGGCCATTCGCTGTCGATACGCTACTCATAGGTTCAATATGGTAAGTATACGAAACATTCTGTATTTAAGGGGTTTTTGTGCGTATGAAAGTTTTTTGGGGAATTTGCATACGCATTTTCTCATACGCAATAGTGTGACAGGGCCCTAACAACCTAAGTTGCTTTACACATTTTATTGGACTTATTAAACTTCAAACTGAATTTTCTGGCTGGACAAACACATACTGCTGCTTCAGGGACAGGCTGGATTATGCTCAAGTTATAACTGGTCATTTCCCGTTGTGCATATAGATCAGGTGGCAACCTCCGGTTCTGCCGAGTTAAGTCGATGCGGAAGTGTCTTAAAACTTGCATTTTCTCTACTGACCAGCAGGGGGTAGCTCCTCTGGTTGCAAAAAGAAGTCTGGTTGTATAGAAGTCTATGAGAAAATGACTACTTCTCACTTGATTTATTACCTCAGTAAACATTGTAAACATGAGTTTATGGTCTCAATCTCTAGTTTCGAGTCTTCTTCAATACAGCATGATGTTCATTTAGTAAATTATGGTTAATTTAGAGACAAATAGACCATAAAGCAGGGGATGCTTTAGGGCGGGCTTACTGTGATTGACAGGTCGCTGGTGCTACCAGAGACGTATACGGCATCTCTACGTCACTCCTCCGCATTCCAAATATGGTAACTTCTGTTCATAGGTTGCGAAAAAACAACAACATGGCAACAGCCATAATCCAAGATGGCAAAATCGCCGAACTCGAGGCTTCGTAACACCAGTCCACAAACCAATGGGTGATATCACGATGACTACGTCCACTTCTTATATACCGTAATTTCCGGACTATAGAGCGCACCTATATATAGGCTAGGGTTGTCACGATACCAAAATTATGACTTCGATACGATACCTGCCATAATATCATGATACCCGATACTTACGATACGATACCAGAATTCGATACAATACCACAAATACGATATGATACCACAAATACGATACGATACTGGTATATTTATCTATAATAGTAATAAATAAAACATCTGTATGGTTCCCTTTTTTACCAGCTTGTTCCTGCCCAGCTTTTTGAACACTTAACTAAAAATGAAAATTAATTAGCTCAAGATCCACCCTCAGGCTCCACCAGCATGTAGCCATTTTGCATCAATTGTGTTTCATTTAGTACACTTTTGTGTGCATTGTGACCTCATGATCATATAGGCTTGTCGTCAAACTAGGATAAGGCTACTCATGTTAGGCTGTATATGGGTGAGCTTGGTTCATGTTTATAATCACATTTGCTTAACTGTCGTTCTTTGAACTCTTTGAAAAGTTCGGGGTGTCTGTCTGAAAGGTGCTTTGCCATGTTTGACGTGTTGCCTCCCTTGGTCTGTGTGGCTTTGAAACAAGTTTTGCAGACGGGTCTGTGTATGTCAGTGGGCTTTCCTTCACTGTCTGCAATGTAGCCAAAGTACTTCCAGATTTCACTTCTGGCATCTTTTTTTCCAACAAGCCGAGGACGGTCGGCAAAAGCTCCTGCACTTGATGCCATGTCTCCCCTGCGATCACTCGCTGTGTGAGCGCTGCCTGTTGCGTGTGTGAGCGCTGGGTAGCCCCGCCCCCTTGCAGTCAATGCGTGCAGGCAGCATGACAGGGAGCGGAACAGTGAGTGCGCTCTGATCGCGCGCTATTTTAATGAAGTATCGATACTAAAAATATGCAAAATCGTATCGTTTTTAACGTACGGGTACCGCGGTACCTTTTTAGTATCGATACACCGTGCAACATTAATATAGGCCGCACCTGCTAATTTTTAAAAGAAAAAATAAATTGTACAGAAATAAGCCACAGGTGTCCCCGGCCACGTCATCGTGCGGGACCACCCCCCAGCTGCTCTGCAGGCGCGCCCCCGTCTGAAGCTCGAACATCTTCCTGAACTCCACCCGGCCCTTCTTGCGGTACTCGGCGACGAGCAGCTCCCCGAACGCGAGCGGGCTCTCCCCGAACGCGAGCGGGCTCTCCCCGAACGCGAGCGGGCACTCCCCGAACGCGCTCTCCCGGGGAGAGCGGACGACACGCTCGTCTCCGCGGCCGCGTCTGATGCACGCGGGGTCTCGGAGTCGTCATCCTTTACAGGGGTTGCCCCGTGATCCTCCTCTTGCGTGCCCGACACCAGGATGTTCGCGTCTTCTTCCATCAATTAGCCGCATCGTTGTAAAAGCCGCAGTCTCAAAGCGTGTGAAAAAAAGTAGTGGCTTATATGCCGGAATTTACAGTACAGACTATGGATATAAACACTAGAACATCATTCATACAGCTTTTTCTTCAAACATAATCTTTCTGAAAGCAGCTCACTCATCCATCTCTTGTTGCAACATGCTCTTTTATGTAAGCCTCCTCTGTTGGAGTTCAGTAACTCTTAAATGCTTTCTTGTTCATAGACGCATTATTTTTCTCACACTGTCGGTGTGAATATACATGCGTTCACACTCTGTTGGAGTTCAGTAACTCTTGAAAACAAAAAGTTTGAAAAGCTTGTGGCTAAGTAGCGCTAGCTTGTTTCCTGCAGGCTAGCATGCTTTCCGCTACGTCAATGAAAATCGTGAATATTTTAGTCCTGTTTTAGAGGACAAAACACTTAGTTACTACAAGAAACATCAATAAATGAGTTTAATACTCGTCTCCTCTAGTCATCAACAAAAAACTATACAGCACCTTTTGTAAAAAGGTTTTACTCCGAAAATCTTTAGTAAACTCTTCTTTGTCAACGGTATTATATGGAGATGAAGTCCTAGTTTTAGTTTCATCTCGTCTGTGTCATGGAAAAAATAGGCCATGACCAATATATTTGGTCAAGCGCTAGCTGACCAACCTCCTTTCTCTTTAAATGTCTTTTGGGTGGTGAGCACACTGCTCTGCTCCTTACATTTGTTATGTGTGAAATTTGGATCAACTGGGGTATGCGGGGCTGGGAGCCAAGATATCTGAGAAGAGAGACAGAGGGGCCCGTATGTGAGAGGGCCTGAAACAGCAACTAATTGATTGTGGATCCCTCTCTGGTTCTCACCCAAGCAGACACTCCACTGTCTTTGTGTCCCTCCTGCTACTCGTCCACAGTGGCTGTTTACTAAACAGGAAGCCAAAGCCCCAGGCTGCAATAATAAAAGGTTGGACGCCTCTTTGTGTTAATGTCTTTCTCCTTTCACTGAACTGGTCGAGGTCACCACAAGATACATTCAGTTAGATTTATGACCTTTTAAAATATTGTCATGCTAGCCGGAACAGAGTTTAAGACAAATGTAAAAAGAAAACTGCCAAAAAACAGCCAAATACAGAATATTTCTGAAGGAGCAGAAATAAAAGAGAAGCACAAAAGGAAATATCATTTTTAACGGTCCATCTGACCGTTACGCAAAGAAACTCGATTCGACTCAATCCGCAGCATTAGAGAGTGTTTGCACGAGATGCCGCTCGCCAGGCGTTAAAAAATGCAAGTTCCGTTCACCGAAAAATATCGACATTTTACGAAACTTTAAAGTCGTACATGAGTGACAACCCCCCCCCGTCGTACGCTTTGTACGACCGTGAAAATGTTGAAAACTCTGGACGGCCCCTAAGGCATACCTTGAATCCAGTGTTTTAATCATTGCTCTGAACCCGTCTTTCTCGACTGTCTGTAGCGGGACCATGTCCTTGCAGAGCTGGATCGTTATTGCGTTCGTAATGTCGTTCCGCCGCTTGCTTTTCTTGTCATATGCAGTGCCTCGAGCAAATGCCTCTTCAAGCGATGTCTGACCCTTTGGCTTCACTGTTTCATTCGCGCTAAAGTTACTGGTTGACGGTCTGCTGAGGTGATGGAGTAAGTTGCTCGTGTTACCACCAGCGGCAACAACAGTGGTTCGACAAACTTTGCAATATATAGTCTTTTGGTCTACGTCGGATTTTTTTAAACCAAAAAACTTCCAAACAGCAGACACAGCTCCTCTCTTTCTATTGGTGCATCTCCGGTCTGTCTTTGTTCATCCTGCATCGCTCTGTTCTGTTCTTTAATGTAACGTTACTGTAGCGACGGAGCCTCTCCCAGCTGTTAACAGACTGTTGTGCTACCGGACTAGCTAGCTAGCGAGCTGTACCCAGCATGCCGTTTGGCGGTGTAATTTTATAAATGTACAATTATTAGTCTTACAAATTGTTTATTTGTCACAAACTGTGGTGTCGTGGTGTTTTGCCATGTTAAAGAGCGTTAGTTGTGGGTTATTAATTGTTGTGTTATAAAGTTATAACCATGATTAGGGGTCCCTCTCAATACAATTAAGACAACTAGCTCTGACCGTAGCGCCCTCCGTGGCGAACAGTATATTTTGCTGCCTGTTGAAGAGTTACAGCAGTTGTTTCGGCTATGCGGTGTATGGCGGTGTGTGAAAAATGAATATCATACGGGAAATTAAAACCGGTATACCGGATGAACCGGTATACCGCCCAGCACTAGGTGGTAGTATCTTTTTTAGCGGGCATTTAATGAACACCATTTTCCATTAGCCAGAGATCTTCCCAGGCTAAATGTCACGGTTCGACAACAGAGGCGAGTCCATGGGTGTCTATAATAATAGCAGGCCAAAAGAGGTTGATGTTTTTATACAGCAGAGGTTTCAACTAGAAAGTCAAATTTATTGACAAAAGATTCACAACACAAAAAATATGTGGGTTCATGTGGGGTTAGGCCTGATCTTTTGAGCTTCTTTATAGCTTTGGTGTGTGTCCCTATAGACAGCCAAACGCATGGCTTCTCCGCTCCTCTGTCCGCTTCCTATTCCTTATGCTGTGAGCCACATTTTGTAACCAGATTCATTCAGACTTGAGCCAACATCCTGCAGCCCACGATCCAAATCAAATCATCCAGAGCACACAGATGTGTTATTGTGCATCCTGGGAAACTGTGGGAATCCAAGCTTTTCTCTCCGTCACCGAGCGACACTGTAGCCGCTCTAACAGCCGGGCCACACAGGGGAACCAGCGCTCTGCAGAAACCGCTCTTTAAACGGTCAGCTTGACATCCCGAGCAGCCAAGTGCGCCGCATGCCAAGCGTGCTTTACCTCCTTTCAACCTGTGCGCTGATAACCCACATTAGCACAAAAATGAAAACACACTTAGGTAGATGGGCAGGTGTGCGTGCAGGGGCGCACAAAAACACACTCTCACATCCTCAGTCACGAGGCAGATGTTTCCAACTTACCTACAACCATCAACGTAAACTCAAACCCTCTTTTGACCGACTTCCGATACACCTGGTTGGGGAGATTGGCGAAGCCCACATAGCCCTCCAGGTTCCGCTGCTGAAGGGAAACACACACACACACTCTGTTAATGCAGGAATCACACACACAATCTCTGTTACTATGGTGACAAATACGTAAAAGATGCAGACTGTCATTATTTGCGCACAAAGTTCTTTTTTTTTTTAAACCTGCAAACCTGAAGCCAATCCGTTCTTTAAAGCAGAAACCTAAAGCTACGTGGAACTGCAGTCTCACCAAGTGTTCAATCATGTAGGACGGGGACCAGGTTTTTCTACCGCCGAGGTATTGCCTCATCTCTTTATCCCTTTTCTCCCTTCCCCATGGCTTACTCTACCTACCTACCTACCCCCCCCCTCCAATCACTGCGCGCTGTGCTGTATGTGCTGCATGCTACGTGAGGCAAACACAATCGATCGCTGGCCAGTGAGGGCCTCTCGAGCTTCCGATGGAAGAACGGCAGCTCTGCACAGATAGGCCTGGAAGACGGGGTTTAAAAGAACCTTTGACTGACTCAAAATCCCGTGTCGTTGCTAGCTTATGTTGCATTTAGGGGAGTAACTAGAGGTGAATAGGGTAAAAACTAACAAATATCACCATACAACTTCCCCAACTGATTGCTGACATTAAAACAATTTTTTTTTTTCTGTATTACAAGTTTTCTGCAAATGTTATGTTTGAAACGAGACATTATCTTATAAAATAATGTGCTAATTTGCATACATTTCCAATCTGAACATTGGATAAAGCCAGGTTCAAAATTCTTCTTTTATTTTGTCGACGTATTGGAGTAAAAGGTGTTTACAGAAGGAATTTTGGGTATCTCTCTGTATCATTCCATAATTCAGAAAATACTGTCAACAGCCATCAAAATCTATATTTTCTCCATGTTTTTAGTATTAAATGTTTTATAAATCAAGCTCTGAATGATATGTGAACAAACCCCTCTGTAACAACCTTCAGAATATAGAGAGGAATGAAAGTGTAACGTTTGGTGTATGTAAGAGCTACTGAAGTGGAGATTTCTGGATCAGAGTCTGAGAAAGAACTAATTTTAAATAAATTACATTTTGAAGACACTACAGGTGAATAGGGTAAAACAATTAACTAGTAGGTATCACCATGAAACTTCACCAGTTTATTGCTTACATTAAGACAATTATTCTTTGTATTACAAGTTTTCTGAAATGTTATGTTTAAATATGCAAATGAGGAAGTATCTAATGGTAACTTGAATTGGAATGAATTGAGGAGAAATCTACAGACCCAAATAGACAAAGTAAAAAAGTAAACACCTAAATGTGTATTTTTAGATGTTTTCTTTCCACTAGTCTGAAAGAAGACCAAAATCTCTAAATCGACCAGTGCATGAAAAACGTTTTGGCCTGTAGCGCCGTGTAGTGACCATCTACCACATCAGACACATACATTAGCGTTTTCCAGAAGAAAACCGCACAAAACGATGAGACCGCCACCATTGCCTATCCTGCTAGGAACAGAGGCAAGTTACTGGAAAAATGTAATCAATGAATCCATCAAAGGCCTCCAACAACTCCAAAGCCTCCACAATGACACATTATATATTGTGTAGTAAACACGAATAGAAATAGAAAATAAGACGTTGACTACGTTTACAAACACACTCATATTCCACTATTATCTTGAATATGACAATATTTACAATTTGCGACGGGTCATGTAAACAGCATATTTCGTTTGGATATACCGAACTAGGTCTCATTTCGAATAGAGCATTTTCCAATTATGACATGTGGGATAGAAATATCAGTGGACTAGAAATATCTAACATAAGAACCTTATGGGATGTTATGATCGTTTCAGGTATTAGCAAACCCTCAGGTGTTGGAAACGGAGTTATGGCTTGTTCAAAATGTAAGATTTTGGTTGCAATACGCATGAAAATATAAATGAATGGACTTCATTTTCTTATCTTTGGCAAGTGACCATGGTATTAGCGGGATAATGGCCATTACTAGCCTAACTCGACCCTCTACTGTATATTCCTCATTTCCCACTCTTGAGTGTGACATCCACAAAACTGTAGGCTACACATCAACACCACCAGCGGATGCTATGGACACACTGAATGTGGGAAAAGAAACGGAAACAATCTATTCGCCTCATCAATACTCAGTAGGCGGAACTACTCTGAGCAAGCCAAAAGCACTTTTCCACCATTTCCATGTTTGATCCACCCACATATACAAGTTCCATGTTACATAAGGCGCCACCTCCCCCCCCCCCAGCTGCACTGTGTGTGCACCAACATACAGTATACATGGTTATGTGTGCATAAAGCACACAATGACGTTTATACAAAGAAACACACAACCCACTTGAAACATCACATTTCCAGCTCAATGACGACTGTCTTCATCATATTGTCGCCATCAATATTCACAATGCTGCAATGGCACTTGCCACTGAAATGTATTATGACTAATGTGGTTCTTTAATAAGAAAAGTGACCAGAAAGAAAAACAGGCAGGGGACTTGAAATAGGGGAAGTAATGGTGGCTGAGAGAGAGGAAGGCTAGTCAGTCCATTACTGTTAACCCCTCCCCCGTCCACCCCGTGGTGATAGTAACTGCCTGGTTCACTGACATCACCCCCCCCCCCCCCACCTCATGCATGAGGCAGCTGATGCTGAGGCCCTCTCACTGCTTCCATCAGCTGTTTCAACTTCCGGCTAACACACATTGGATATGAATCATGTATTAAATATAGCATCACAGAGAACATTTAAATAGTGTGCTAAGAAATATATCTCCGGATACTATAATAACATCAGTCTGACAATCGGTTGAAAACGAGTGTGCTTTCTTTCTTTCCTTATTTTTAGCACCGATCCTTCACCATCTCTCTAGGTGCACATTGTGCCACCCACCCCCTTGGTGCCATGCTGAGGAAAGTCACTGCCAGCCCCCCCTCAGAGCGTATCACAAACGTGTACAGTACAAACACTAAGGGTGCTGTGTTGTAAGTGTATGAGTAACCACTCATTGCTAAACGTAAGTGCCGGTGCACAAAGCAAACTAGATGTGGTCCAACAGGGCGGGTGGACAGTCCCACTAAACTGCATTCAACAATTACACATTTTAATAAAGACTTGCTATCTGGAAATGGTACATACATTAATTTGGGTAACAGGTTATTAATATCTAATAATGAGAGGTTCAGCCACTATTGTTATGTATTCAATGCAGTCCAGAAAAGCAATATTTTACTTCTTTAAATTAAAATTGTTTTAATATACATTGCTCCCAGTATAAACTGCGAGAAGAGAAGAGCCAATCTCCTCTGGGCTCTGAACCACCGTAGCTGGCTCGGACTATCGTCTGGATTGTATTCAGAGTAATACTAGTACTATTGTAGTATTCACGTCCAAACAATACCACGTACGTACATACGTGCTGGTCAGTAAAAACGTGCAACCATCAAACCAGCCTCCGTTTAATTAACTGCCATTTTAAAGACAACATTATAGTGTTATCTCTTCGTCAACCGGGTCCAAAACGGTACATTTGAAACACACTGTATGCACCACACATGATCTATTGCAACACAAATGCTAATGATGTTGTAGTTGTAGTTAAAACGAGCGGATTGTTAAAGGAGCTAGATGTTCGGGTTTCTCCATATACAAGAGGTCGAACCAAAACACACGGGTCGGTTAAATAGGGCGTTCAAAGGGGGTTTAAATCATCGCCTATTGAAAAGAACAGTAGTGAGAACACTTGCACATTGGTCTGTTTGAAAGACAAGTAGACTTACGGCGATGCTGGGAACAGCAGTCTCTGGTCGCTCGATCATTGTACCGTGCTGTCACAACCCAGCCTGTCACCGAGGCATACACTGATTAACGTCCAGAAGAATGACGGAGCGGAGGGTAATGAGCTACTTTGCACCCTTAAACCCGTTGTTTGGTGTCAATAAAAAAAGCAAAGTGCGTCTGTAAGTCGAATGAATGAGGTTCTATTACATATGGCCGCTGACGGATACTACTACCAGATGCAGCACAGTGAAGAAAATGCTCCAACAACTGTCTTTCTTCACGAGGCAAACCAATTGTAGGTGTGTAGGTGGATAATACGTCCGGTGGGGAATTTCAGAATAAGACGAAATGTATCGCAACAAACGCATACGTCGACAAAAAAAGTACAAATGCATATATAAAGAAGTAAATAACAATTCTGGTGTACTGGCTTTGGGGTATATAAGAACTATTTTAATTTCAAGGGTCGAAGTTTAGCCCCCCCCATTTCAAGCTAGCTTTTCCACTAGCACTGACCAGACAACGTTTCCCATTTTTGTATTTCTCAAAACCTAGAGCATCTGATTCGGGGTTCTGCCCATATCATCAAGTTGGTAATATCGTTCAGGACATTCGAAATGTAATGTTATTGTTTATTTTGCTAGCATTTAACGACTAAACTCATGGAAGTTCGAGCTGTAATGCTACAATAATAATAATAATTTTCTAAAACAGCTACACAGTAATATATATCAGTTCTGCTTCAAATGTGAACAAGAAACTCCAGTATCCTATTTCAGAAAGAGCAACTACCTCGTAGCAAAGCACAATGAGACGCGACAATCGGAGGGCGGGATTTGGGCTCTTATTTTAAAAGAAAACCCGCTTACGTTCCGGTCTATAGCTGTGCCTGGCCAGCTTGATTCATCCGGATCCATCTTCCAATTGGTCAAACGCGATAGTGATAGCCCTCTGATCGTGTGCGCGTGAGACGTTCGTGTGCTGGAGGCGAAACATTGCTGCCTTCAAGGACTGTTGTGAATAGCGTTACTGAACAATTACCAACAACGCAGTAAATGCGGCTTGACATTCATTTGGCCAAGTGAGACCATGTGATGTAATTGCTTTAAAAGCCGCTAAATATAGGAATTAAACTGTAGGCAATCATTGAAAGTATAACCTACCAATGCAAAAATATATTCGGGGAGCATTTAGGACCAGCATTGTGATCTATAAAACCAAATTTGGCGGCAGAATGTGTGCACCTGTACGGAAACTCATAAAAATATTTTGGAGACACAGGAAGGTGAGGTGGTGAAATGAAGCCAGACTGTAGAAATTAAATGTGAGAGGCATCATTACATGTATAATGATGCCTCTCACACATTTAATTTCACTTCATATCACACGTTACTTTGCACGTATATAGTCTTTTTATCATACACCATCAAACCCGCAGTGTTATGTGTGCTTGTAGCCATAACTGTACGCATATTTCTATTGTTAAAGATATAAACAAACTAAAACCTCAAATCAAATTTCGCCGAATATTTCATCAGCGCTGTCTGCTCTTCTCAGCTCAGAGGAGAGACCAAACTACCACGCTCGTGGTCAGATGATGAAATTATTATCAGCTGTAAAATACCGACAACTAGCGTTAAGGAACTGCACAACAGAGCAATAATCTTCTAGTACTGGGCATATATCACAAAGTACAATGTTAGTTTTCATAAACTTTTTGTGAGTGAAATCGCTGCAGTGAACACGACTTTACTGATTCATTCATGGTTTATTCCAAAGTGACAGATACAGCATACTGTACACCAGTGGCGGGCCGTGCATTTTATACCTGGGCCTTCACTGCTGTCCTGAAGCTGAAACACAGCTACGGTTATTATTTGTTTCGTGTAAAAATGAAGCCAACACCTATAAATACACTAACTGCAGAGAATACGCCGAGAGTGCGTCTCCTCTCTGCTCTGACAGCAGCTGGGACTGCTGCACGAGGCTTCTGTGAGAGTACCCGCCTGTGTGTGCTTTTGGGCGGCGGAGGGGCTCACGGCAGCACCCGCTGCTCGTTCATGGCAGTAACTGTAGAACGGTAGTGCTTTAACGTCATCGAGTCAAAACACCAGCAAAGTCTCTAACAACACCAGAAAAAGTCGCTAGATTTGTCGCTAGTAGCTTTTGACAAAAAAAGTCGCCATGAGGGTTTGTAAAGTCGCCAGATGTAACGAGAAAGTCGACAAGTTGGCAACACTAGCACCGCTAAATATGTCCCCAGAGCAACATAAGACGTAACAATGGTTCCCTATCACATATTAAACCAAAGAAAAATCCATCTTCATAAGTTGTACAAATAATAATATACAAACAAGCATATTAAAGCTACTGCAGATGTAAAAACAAACGCATTTAACTTACCAGAGCTGCTGTTCACTATTTAAAGACAAAGTCCATCCTCCTTTCTTTGTTAATAAAGAGTTTAATCTCACGGTTGTTCAGTACATCCGTGCGTTTTAGTTCCAGTAAGAAGTCCTTCTCGATTCATGGACACCAGTGAAGACAGTCGAGCCTCCCCAGTTGTATTTCTTGAATACGTTTTAATGCGTTTGAGGGCTGAAAATGTCCGCTCGACAGAGGCAGCAGATTTTGGGATTGTCACCGCCCAACATGTCAGGCTAGCCCACTGACCAATCACATATGGCTAGGCCAGCTAGCAGGCTCTGGCATGTCAAAGAATACGCCCAACATGTCAAACTAAAGATCTGATTGGTTGAACACTATGACAATCAACAATATCGTCCCCATTCACTTAAACTGCAAAGGGATTCACTTTTGAGTCTGCAGGCCTCGGGCCTCTCTTCTTAGAGACATAGAGGTGAAATCTGATTGGATAAAAGCTCTACTTAAAACAAGCTGTACTGGAAGCAGAGCAACAGAGGAAGACAGTAGCTGTGCAATGAGAAAATAAGATAATGTGAAAAATATTTTTATAAATTATAATAAATGTAGTGTATTTAAGAAAGATTATTAAATTATAAAATAGCTATAACTTTGTGATTCTGTTTAGGCCAGCAGAGAAGGCCTTGCAGGCCCTGACGGCCCACCACTGCTGTACACAGACAGTACTTCATGATGTATCAGAGCTCACTGGAGCAGAGGAGTCCTCTTGGTGATGTCACCTTCTCCAGTCACCTCACCTTCATCTTCACCACCTGCACATTAGGATTGTGTGAATCAGTCTGGAAATAAAGCCACAGCTCTCGTACGATCACTCCATATCCTCATTATCAGTACCTTACCATAATGCCACAAGAAAACATAAGTCAATAAATACATTGTGTTCACCTATCAAACTTCCTTTTGGAATACCACCGATTGTTGCGATCATTTTGGAAGTAATCAGTCTGATTGGTGTGAACATAAATACTTCGGTGAGACTCGTGATGTAGCTACTGCGCTGCACGTTAGATACTCTACTGTTAGGACCGAGTCAATGGAAGAATTAGGAGTTTCCTTGCAAGTTGCCGTGATTCACCGTAAAGTCCCACTGATCAGCAACTAATTCTATTCATAAGGTGCTTTGCATTGACCGTTTATGGTTGGATGTGTGGCTGAACCAGCTGCACACATTTACAGGGTGATTTGGGATTTATAAAAGGAAATGGCTCACTGGCAGGCGTACGCAAGGTTTTATAAATCTGAGTATTTTTTGGCGTACGTGCATTTCCTCCTTTGAACTTACGCAAACATTTAGTGTGGATCCTACGCTCTGTTTCAGAAATGAGACCCCTGGTCTCGATTGTGCCTTGGATATAGATAGTCCATTGGTGAGCTCTAGTGGCTAAGAGAGCAACTGCCACCAAGTCCAAAAATGTTACCTCTAATTTAGCGAAGAGCATTTTTGTTGGGACAATACATATTTTAGAGGAGATACTTATCAAATATTTATAGAGTTGAACTTATTAATGCTGTAGTCCAGTACACATTATTATATAGTTAAATATATTCACATGTATGTGAAAAGTTTAAAAAAAACGGAACAAATTAAACTTTTATATATAAAACTTTTATTTTGAAGTGAACATTAAATACTAGCATTTAGTGAACTATGGATACAAGTGGGAATTACAGAATGATCTAACAGAAATATGTATCTAAAGTTAGCTAACATCAGCCAACATTGGCCTCCATAAGCTTCTGGTCATAGTAGCGGACCAAATAACGCTTTAGGGACAAAACCTCTGAGTGTATTGCATTGATCAAGGATGTGTTTTATTATCTCGCCCAGGTGTTAAGTCTGTGGGGAGATCATGCGTTCGGTTGTGTGTGCGTGTATCTGTCTGTCTGTCCAGGGCTAATCTCTCATACTACCAATCAGCCTAATATATTAGCTTGTTTATGACTATGCTCAAGGACCTCTCGTAGTTGCGGTGATTAACCTATTTTACTTTACGTTCAATTCAGTCAGGAACAGTCTCGTCATAGATTTTTAACCATTTATTGTAACAAATGGAAACACAGTTAAACTTGGCGCTGGTGGCTCCGCTCTTAAAATGCTCCCTGGATTTAGCCAAGTAGCTACTAAGCCAAGCACCAAGCATCAACCCCCCAGGTATGTTGCAGGCCACATTTTGGCTTTTTTTTTCATGGCTCAAAAACTGGCATCCATAGAAAAGTTTGGTCTCATTTTGAAACAGAGCATCTGCAGAGTAATTCATACCCAATATGTTATGATCCACTCAAGTTAGGCACGATACAAGATAAGTAAATCCTTTTTAAAATATATATCTGATGCCATCTTGACTGTAAGGATGCCTGGAGGGACAATTGAGTGGGATTAAACTCTTTCTAGTTGCTAAAGAGTTAAACTTGTCATTTTTAAAGCGGAAATCTTTAGTATTTCTTCTTCCAAAAGTGACTGGCTTCAAGAAAATACTTACTTAATACTTAATATTAAATACTTAATACTTAATAATTACTTCAGCCCTACTCAGGTCTCCACTGTTATCAGTCAGATACAGAGTCCTGCACATCTAAAGCTTACGGTTTCGTGAGAAAGCTGCTCAACAGTAAATAACAAAACCCTGGCTTTGAAAGGGAAGATGAAAAGATTTTAACAAATGGAATTTGACATTAAAGTTGAGATAAAACTTGTGATTCCAGCTAATTTGCAGGCGACTTCTGGTATTTCTTAGTATGGCTCCATCTCATCAGCATACACTAGTTTATGTCATATCAAAAAGGGAATTAACACAGGGGAAGTGTGAGGGAGAACAACAGAGACCAACAATTAAATATTATCTTGCTTTAATTCAACAGAATCAAATCAGTAGCACAAGCATACAGAAATACATTTTGTACTTATCTGTACAACTTGAATTCAAAACATGACTGTAAATCGAAAAAAAAAATCCACCATCACTTTAGTTTATACAAAAAAACAAGAGGAAGAGCTCACAGAGGTTCATTGTAGAAATAGTGGCATTGACCCGTAGCTTATACTCTACTGATAACAAGTGAAGTTGGGAGGCATTGCTCTTTTACAGTAAATGCAGTTTCTGTTAAGTCAATTCAAATCACAAAGCAGCAGTATTTCACAGTGTTGACGGTCAGAGTGTAAGCAAAAACTATAAATATTGTTCCATATACTCAAATTAAACTTTTTTTAAAGTCAGAAATGTAGAAAACGGTATGTGTCTCTCCATGAGTAAGTCAAAAAAACATAACAATATTTTGTGTTTTAGTAAATATTTTGCATATAGATGGACAGATGCCCTCCTGCAGAGCTTATGGTAACGCATATTTGACAGTTTGAATTTGCAGCATCAAGAAACAATAACTGGCCAGATTTTGTCCATCAGAAGCTCTGATGGGGGGGGACGTGGCGTCGCCATGGTTACAGGTTGGATGTCTCTCCTGGGACAGATTTGGCGTCCAGGTGGCCGATAAGCTCCTTCACCCAAGCGGCTGAGGGTCTGGTACACAGGTGACGCCCCGCCACGGTCTTCAACCTGAACACACACACAAAGCAGGACATGTCAGCGAGTCCACGCGCGGAGACAACGGAGGCGAGGACGCGTGTCTCCGAGGACGCGTGTCTCTGAGGACGGGTACTTACAGGACGGCGGGCTTGGAGCACCGCTGGCTGGTCCTGATGTAGCCCACCACTCTGTCGCTGGGCACCTCGATCTCATTGAAACGAAAGCAGCATCTCTTGGGGCCGGAGCCACGCAAGCCTGAAAACAAACACACACCAATGAACAACTTACACACACTCACAGACATCACGTGTGTCGCTTTTGTGTTTCCATTTGATTTCCTCTGAAGGCGCTATCTGATACTGTTGTCGAATGGGTTGTTCCATTGTCATACTGACAAAGAAACCGTATAGATGCTTGTTCCTGTTAAAGGTATACTGTATACATCGATTCAATTTAAAGGGAGTCACAGCTAAATATGGTACAAAATGTAACTAATGGGTATCACCATGAAACTTGAGAACATTATGTTTTGTATTACAAGTTTACAGAAAATGTATGTTTAAATATATAAATACTGCATTATCTTATGTGCTACTTTTCATACATTTCCAGAACAAAAATCTGAATATTGGACAAAGCCAGCTTCAAAATTCTTGTTTCATTTTGTTGACATATTAGAGTTTTTATAGAGGGAATTTTAGGTATGTATGACTCCATGAATCAGAAAATACTGTCAACAAATACTGTCAACATTTCCCCCATTCATGAAATTAGGCTATGATTGATGTATGAACAAACTCCTCTGTAACAACCTTCAGAATATACTGAACTAGTGTACATGGCACTGGATCAAATCAGGGTTTCACAACCTTTAAAGCTGCATTGATATTAGTAGAATATTTAGTAGAATAATACTACATATTACCACCTCATAAAGTTGTTAAAATGTTATGTTTGTTTGAGCTGATCAGATTGAATCACATCCATTATATCAAATGTACCAGTGTCACCATCAACATTTAAACGATTGATTGAATGTGTTAGTTATTGACCAGCCTCTTACCTTCAGTCAGAGTGACGGCAGCCAGCATCAGCACCAGCACGGACAGAGCAAGACGAGCAGCAGCCATGTTCCCTTCACTGAGTAGTAGTAGGTGAGTGTTATCAGCCTGTTCTTCTCTTCTGCTGTCTGAACTTGAACTCCAACCTTTATATAGTTCAGGAGCAGCCAGGGGGGGAGGGGGGGGGGGGGGGGGGGGTTCCAAAGCCTCTTTGCTGGGACTTCACTATGACGTGTCAGTATCTCTCCCCTTGATCTGTGGGGGATTATCTGTGGGAGTTTCATGTGTGGGCAGCGTGTGTTGGTTGGAAGTCCATTTCACTTCCCTAAACACGCACACTGACATTCACTGATTCACTGAACCCTGCGCTCAACGTGTTAAATAAAGAAGTACTTTTTTTGTTTCCGAGCGTGGTTTCCCTGTGAATTACACATTACTTGTGACCAAAACTACTGTACTTTCTGTGCGCCACCTACACGTCACAGCTACAACAGTTCTTTGAGAGCAGCTACATAGAACCAATATTATTAATATACAAAGAGGCAGAAGCCAGCCGTCTCCCCCTACACACAGAATGAGAAAGACTTTTTGCTTGATTCATAAATGTCCATATATCTGTAATACAGAACATTTTGCCTGACAACATTCCTGTTTGTAACAACATGTTCCCATATAATTTCTTCCTTTCCCGAGGAAATGCTGATTAGCTCTCCTTCTGCCGATTTTAACGTAGATTTGGAGGCATTTTCGATACTGTTTTCGGATAACACAGTCTCAGGGCAGTTTGTGAAATAGTCACAAAGTGCAACCAATTGGTTTCGTGTACAGGGACACGAATAGGCAATTTGTTTCGTGGCTTGAGGTTAGGTTGAGGAAAAACATCATGGTTGGGCTTGAAATAACTTTGTACAGTTAGGTTTTTTATTTTGGGCGAACTGCTCATGTCCACACTGAGGCAATAACCTGTGAAGTAGATTCACAATCACACTGGATTCCTTTTGACGGGGTTTGTACTGGCACAAATTGTATATATGTAAACTAAATGATCTTTTATCAGGAAAAAGGTGGGCTTCCAAAGAGAAGCTGCAGGAGTATCTATCATTCGAGTACACATTGTACTTGTTGAACTGTGTTGACTGTTTAATGTTATGCACCATCCACCAAGTCAAATTCCTTGTATGTGCAACATACTCTGGCAAAATAAACGGTTCTGACAGGTGAGCTTCCTGTGAGAACTCTACATCTGTATGTCTGACTCATAATAATCATAAATAGTCATAATAATTCTTTTATCACGTCTGAAGCAGACATATATGAAGACACCTCTCAGCAGCTGGATGTGATGAGATAAGTTTCATGTACAAAGAGACAGACATCTTGTTGTGTCTTGTATTAAAAGGAATCTCAAGCCGTTTACTCTATCGGACAAGAAAGCAATTATCTTTCAGGAGTACAGTAATTCTCCATTAGGGTTGTATGACAAAAGAATATGAAGATCATTTACATTACTAGTACTGGAGATGGATGAAGACCATGCGGTTGAAAGCTAAAAAAAAAAGCCAGTTGGTGGATTATTTTGTCCAAAATATTTATCCAAGGTCAAGATATTCATGCTCAATTCAGTAATGATGATTTGCATTAGAGTTCAGGGACAAAACCAATTATCTGACTTCAGTTCTTGTTATGGTTTAAGACTGTAAAGGCGTTCAAATAAAAGACATGTTGAGATGGATGAATACGTGTTAAAAATTAGTAAAGAAAATGACGCTTGATTCAACAACATTCTTGAATTTTGATTTGATTTAGAAAATGTACAATTCATAGCAATGGGTTTTTGGGTCACTTAAGACTGTATAGAAGGAGTGGACGTAGTCACTGTGATGTCACCCATTGACTTGTGGACTACGGTTTTGAAGCCTCCAGTTTGGCGATTTGGTCATCACCATCTTGGTTTTTTGCAACCAGTGACCATAATTGGACTGTGGAGGAGTTATGTAAAGACGCCATATACGGCTCTGGTAGAGACCTGTCAATCACAGTGTAGCCCCGCCCTAAAGCATACCCTGCTTTATGGTCTATTTGATTTACTAAATGAACATCATGCTGTATTGAAGAAGACTTGAAAGAGATTGAGACCATAAACTCATGTTTACAATGTTTACTGAGGGAATAAATCAAGAGAGAAATCATTTTCTCATAGACTTCTATACAATCAGAGGAGTCGCCCCCTGATGGTCATTAGAGAGAATTCATGTTGAAGGCGCTTCCGCATTTGCTTTTCTTCTCAGAACTGGAGGTTGCCACCTGAATGAAACTAAATGACAACAGTAGAGTTGCAGGTTGTAAAACCTAAACAATGAGTGGAAAAACGCTCTATAGAGCTAAGGGCCAACTGCAGAGTTGGATGAGGATTCTCTATTGGTTCATCACAAGTGGTCTTTTAAACAATTGCTTATATCAAAGTATTGATTAGTGCAGCTTTAATTGTCTTTTTTCTGGCCACATGGGGGCAGTAAAACAAGTATGTAGCATAGGGCAAGGAAGAAACCATTCAATTTTGAAGCAGATACGAATAATGAGTGTGTCTCACACTGTGAGACACACCAGGCAACAACTTCATTTTTCATGCACTGATTAAGTTAGAGATTTTATTCAATTTTGTCATTTTGAGAAATCTCCAATTCAGTAGTATGTTACACCAACATTTCCAGTTTCATTCCTATCTATATTCTGAAGGTTTGTGAAGAGGGGTTTGTTCATACATCATTCATAGCCTGATTTATAGAAGTAGAAATGTGGAGATTAAAAAAAAAAAAAAAGTTAATATTTTTTTATTTTCTGATTTAAAATAGTACAAAGAGATACCCAAAATTCCCTCTATAAAAACTTTTGACTCCAATATGTTAACAAAATAAAACAAGAATTTTGAATCTGGCTTTATCCCATGGAATTAATGCAAATTAGAAGATATTTAATGCCTCATTTGCACATTTATATACCATTTCAGAAAACTATGGCTTTAATGTAACTACCAGCGTTTGAGAAAAATATCTGTCTCTTCAGCTGCTAAATGCTTTTTTACTGAACACACTGGTATAGAGAATCAAGAAATACCTCAGAGCTGAGAATTAATTGGAAATCAAACAAAGCCCTTTGCCATGTGTTCAGTCTTACCGCCTTGTGTTTGTCATATATGGCTGATCTGACTTTAGTTTCAGTGTAAAGGGAGTTTTCCACACTTGACAGAGTACCCTATGTAAATTTTTTGTGCAAAATTTCTCCCTGTTCATGAAAAGCAGAAGCAGTACTTAAAAGCCTCTTTCACTTCGTCATGCTTTGTCCTTTAAGCGAGACAAACATAGGTTTCTTTTTTTCTTTTTTAAATTTGTCCTTATTCAAACATGCATATATTAGTACATATAGGGAATATGATTTTCCCTCAAAAGTCCAGCAACATCTCTTTACTTGCATACAGCTTTTTCAAAATAAACTTCTGTCTTCACAGGAAATAACTTGCAACGAAACTAGTTAGTTAGGTTTAGGAAAAGATTGTGAAATATTTGGTTAACTTCAGGAAAAGATTGTGAAATATTTGGTTACGTTTTGTCATAGAGCATGGTTTGGGTTAAAATAACTACTGAAGTGGCATTTAGTTAGTATGGAAGTTAAGTGACAAATAAATCAACGTTGACTTCTGCAGCGGTCTCCTCGTTGAAAGAGTTTTTTTTATTTGACCCATCCACCTCCCCTCCCATCTTCCCAATGAGGCTTTTTGCGGTCTTTATACTTCCTGGATTATGATTACGATGATTAAATATAGATTCATTTTGGTGACGAGATATCTACGAATTACAGTGTATTACTTTTCGTAGGTATAGTTGCGAACTCTGCATGATAACAGCCTTAGTTATGTCCATTCAAGCTTTAAATGACCCCCGAATTCTCAGAGCCCCCCCCCAAAAAACGACCCAAAAACACAGATAAAGAAGGAAAATCACCTTTGTTTTTGCAGAAAAAAAAGAAGCAGAAGAGTTTGCTGTAGAAGCGTAGAAAGAGACAACCCACCGATCCCCTAGCCACATTACAGAGAGAAACACCATCCAAAGACAGCAATCTATTAAAAAACATGAATTGAGACAAATTATGGGAAAAGGACAGCAACGTGAGGCTTCTACAAGCCTGACGCATCATTACAGAATAATCTATAAGTTTAGAACTGGGATTCGCTGTGCTCCAGCCAACTGTAGAATAACTCTGTCCACATAACAGGTCAGATGATCACCAGACAATCGGTATTGGCAGCGCATAGCGTCTGTGCAGTGTGAGTGTGTCAGAAATAGTCATTGTCATTAGCAGCAGTATCCCAAGGCAGAGAAGATTTCCGCAAACACTGCGATGCTCCCCCCAATTACCATAACCTCTATGGAGAACCTAGCCCTGATCCAGGACCGTCATCATGGTCCAAAACGGCTACATGACAGATAGAACCTGCACATTTCAGTCACTCAGGCATTGGTTAAAATATTCCCCCTCCACTCTGTACAAACGTACCGCTTTGGTTCAGTCTCACTGTACTCATCAACATAGTTTGAAGCTTCAACAGGCAGCTGTTTCCAGTGAAAATAAGATTCTGACAAAGCAACTGTTTACTACCTGCCCAGCACCAGATAGACAAAGTTAGCGACTAGCTAGTGAACGTAGTGAAGCATTTAGCAGCTCAAGTCCAATATTTTTCTTAGACTGGCCAGTGCAGCTGTAATAGGAGAATCTCACTGTTGTTACACCTAACATATATTTGTTTCACCTTAGAAATCGTTCCTATTTCCTCTCATTAATTGAATGAGCGGCTAGGTGACTGAAATGTCAGGGTCCCACCACGTAGCCTTTGTGTATTAGCTAAAGGGCTCACCATGAACCAGTGGTGGGCCGTCAGGGCCTGCAAAGCCTTCTCTGCTGGCCTAAACAGAATCACAAAGTTATAGGTATTTTATAATTTAATAATTTTTCTTAAATACACTACATGTATTATAATTTATAAAAATATTTTTCCCATTATCTTATTTTCTCATTGCACAGCTACTGTCTTCCTCAGTTGCCCCTGCTTCCAGTGCAGCTTGTTTTAAGTAGAGCTTTTATCCAATCAGATTTCACCTCTGTGTCTCTAGGTAGAAGAGAGGCCCGAGGCCTGCAGACTCACAAGTGAATCCATGTGCAGTTTAAGTGAATGGGGACGATATTGTTGATTGTCATAGTGTTCAACCAATCAGATCTTTAGTTTGACATGTTGGGCGTATTCTTTGACATACCAGAGCCTGCTAGCTGGCCTAGCCATACGTGATTGGTCAGTGGACTAGCCTGACATGTTGGGCGGTGACAATCCCAATATCTGCTGCCTCTGTCGAGCGGACATTTTCAGCCCTCAAACGCATTAAAACATATTCAGGAAATACAACTGGGGAGGCTCGACTGTCTTCACTGGTGTCCATGAATCGAGAAGGACTTCTTACTGGAACTAAAATGCACGGATGTACTGAACAACCGTGAGATTAAACTCTTTGTTAACAAAGAAAGGAGGATGGACTTTGTCTTTAAATAGTGAACAGCAGCTCTGGTAAGTTAAATGCGTTTGTTTTTACATCTGCAGTAGCTTTAATATGCTTGTTTGTATATTATTATTTGTACAACTTTTAGATTTTTGTTTGGTTTTATATGTGATAGGAACCATTGTTACGTCCTATGTTGCTCTGGGGACATATTTAGCGGTGCCAGTGTTGCCAATTGCCGACTTTCTCGCTAAATATGGTGACTTTCCAAACCCTCATGGCGACATTCTTTGCTGGTGTTTTGACTCGATAACGTTAAAGCACTACCGTTCTACAGTTACTGCCGTGAACGAGCAGCGGGTGCTGCGGTGAGCCCCTCCGCCGCCCAAAAGCACACACGCACTCTCGGCGTATTCTCTGCAGATAGTGTATTTTTAGGTGTTTGCTTCATTTTTACACAAAACAAATAATACCCGTAGCTGTGTTTCAGCTGCAGGACAGCAGTGAAGGCCCAGGTATAAAATGCACGGCCTGCCACTGCCATGAACACACAACACCAACAGAAACCTCAACTTTGCCTTTACACCTTCGCCTATAATTAACCAATCAGCTTCTTTGACCGCTACTTTCCTCAACTGTTGTCAAAAATATGCAAAAGCACAAACACAGAACAATTAACAAAAAAAAAAAAGACTCATAAAATGAATTACCTCTTTTAAAAACAACACAATAGTGTAGTATCATCATGAAGCGGTAGCACAGCAGTAGTGACACTGCTTTGGATGCTTTGGATCTCTCCACGCCTAATGATGAATTGTTTGGCAGTGTTCAGGTCTTTACACCGGCTACCACTGTGCTCGCACCAAACCCATAACTTATTTACCTTAAAGGCCTTTACGCAACGGGGGCGTGACAAATAAACAACACAAAGTGGATCTGGTCTGCGCTGCTTTTGTCAAGGTGAAAGGAGGAATAAAGTTGGCCGTTTTGGCTCAGGTTGCTGAGCCTCCATGTTGTTATTTCATAAATCTAGGCACAACTCAACCCGTTCTGTACAAAGTGATTGGCTGATGCCTTTACTTGCAGTGCGAAAGGTCAGAAAAATCGACCTAGTTTGCAAATAAAAAAATTACGTTGCTTTTTTTTTAAACTGTGTAATATTTCCGTTCTTTGTGAAAGTACGAATGAAAAAAACAAGAATAAAAAATAAAGTACTGACGTGCAAATGAATTAACAAAGAAACGGCCCCACTGTGGCCGTGATACAAAACCTGTGAATATTATTTGTATAGTGCTTTTATTGTGAAAGGTAAGAATGGAAGGAGTGGATCTGTTCTGTGCAGCCTTTGTTGAGGTTCAAAGAGGTACTAAAGTTTGCCATCTTCATTCCTGCGACAGAGCCTTCGTGTTGTTGAGCACTATAGTGATTAGTTAATGATTCCGTGTGAAAAGTGCTCATGACAAAAAACATAAATAACAAAAATATATTGATGTGCGAATCACTAAACGCCCCTGGTGCGTAAATGTCTTCAAGAGCAGATTCTCAAGGAAACTATGGCACCTTTTTGTCTCTCACTATAAAATCCTGACCTATAGTGTATTTACATGATTATTTACCCAGTCAATAACCAGGATTTGATCTCATCGTAAGGACTCAACCTAAAAAAAGCAGAAGCTTGGATTGGAAAAATAGCACAGATACAAATCTTTGTAATATGAAGGATATATTAGCCACAATAATTATAATGAGTCATAAAGACGAGTCAGAGCAGCCAGGTGATCTGTTGACTCACACTGCATGTAAAAATGACACTAGGACATACATAACAGAACCAATGTTTCCACCCACACACACACACACACACACTGCACTGTGTTGATTGTTGTTGATTGTTTAATGTTATGCACCATCCGCCATGTCAAATTCCGTGTATGTGCAACATACCATGGCAAATAAACGGTTCTGATTCTGACACGCACGCACATCTGTAAACTCACACTGTACTCTCCATCCTGTGTTACCATTCAGCAGTGTGTTCAGACCAACACAGATTAGAACATTTTTATTGAAAAAAAAAAAAAATGCTGCTGTAAACATTGTTCACTGTGCAGACCATGGAAATCAAACAGTATCTGGAAACCTAAAGTGTAACTGTAAGCATGTTTTATTCAGAGAAACACGGCATTTCTACATAAGTGATTTTCCACACACATCTCCAAAAGAAATATGTACAGCATGAGTCTGAAGTTGTCCCATGTTGACTGATGGGACACAAACATGATCCATGTGTTCTCAGGGCGGGACATCATTCATCTGGAGGTTCATGCTAGCACGTTAGCATACATAGTGTTGAGTGATAGGGAGGCCACCATTACTACTGAAACAAATTAATCTTGTAAAACAAAAATGTATACATTTTGAAAGAAGAAATAAAACATCGTTCCTAATACAAATTATAAGCAGAATTCCTAAGTAATCAAACAAACCCAATTCAATTCACTTCGAGGTTTTTGCAGCCTTCTTTGGTCTGGTATGACCAGTAGCTTGTTGTGGCTAATGTTAGCAAGCTTACGTTAAAGCTGCAGTGTGGTAACTTTTATGGAAATAGCTTTTGATCATATTTGCTGAAACTGTCACTATATCCTGACAGGAGTAGACAAGACAAAAATCCGGTTCCACTGCCTGCTTTTAGTGCTCCTAGTGGCATTTGCAATATTCCACCATGCCCGAAGGAAAACAACCAATCAGAGCCGAGGAGAAATCTCTAACTCAGCTGTCAATCACCGATTGTGAAGCTCATGAAATCCGGCCGAACTGTGCTGCTCAAATATGAATCAAGATTCTGCCACAGAATTGTCTATTTCTTGCCTCAAATGTTTTAAGAAACATATTTTAGTGAACTTTTAAGCTGTAAAATTAAAAAAGTTTGCTCCGGTGGGCGGTGCTTGGTTTTGGCTCAATATTTTCAACATGGGGTCCAGGTCACAAACTTTCTATTCTAAACTTCTACAAGTAACTTTCATTTTGTGTTGATTTTGGTTGGTTCCTGTTTCCGAGCACCAGAGTCCCTTTAGAAAACCTCTCATTTTACTGCAGCAGGGTTTGCCAGAACTACCCACTCAGTTCTGGTTCCGGTTCTTTCATCTAGCAATATGGCCTGGGCCTCCAGCAGTGCGTTGTCTGTGTTGGCTCCCAGCGGGGACCGGTGGAGCAGAGGCAAAGCTCTGGAGGAGACGCTGCTACCGGGCGATCACATCTGGATATGTCCGCGGTGGGCTGGTTCCTGCTGGAGGCCCCGCTGAAGTTTGATTTTCTGGTGAACCTGCATGATTTCATCTGATTTTGGTCTGATCTGGTCTTGTTTACTTTGTCATATAGAGGCATCTGTCTTAAGATTGTTTCATAACCTGTTAAAAGTTCCTCACAGTAACTTAAATATGACATCAAGTTATTTTTTATCAAAGTATTCTCTCTGCCACTTTAAGTCTTGCTGTTAAAGGACTTTACTTACGTAAGATGAATGCTGATTTAGGTTTGATGTAATGGTAACTTGGCCCATCTCTATCAGCACCATGGTTCTGTCCAAAAGTTCCAGCTCCTGTTTGACACCATGGTCTGTTACAGATTGGGAGTTGAATGCCATTGTGAATGCTATGCTACATTAGCATTGGTGTAAAGCATATTGTTGTCCAACCAGCAGCAGAAGCAGTGAGTCAATAATGTAATATAGACAGGTGGGGGGGAACAGAATTCTGAAGGTGTGTTTAGACTGAATGCAAAGCAAATTCAATTTGTTTATTGGCTGTACAGACGTTTGCGGTAGCTGGCTTAGCTAGCAACATACGTAGCTACAAGAAATTACTTATCTCAAATCTTTAACCCCAGTATTTTTCCGTTTATGCCTTTAAAGTTTGTTTTGCTTTCAGTCTGAACACACACTACTTTATGCTGTATGTCTGTATTCAATAGCGTTTGCACTACTGAATTCTGTATATTAGTGGGTGGGCTGTGTTCGCATAATAACACACTATTCTTACTATTCCTACTGAGTGTGATGTCACATTGAGTATGCAGTGCGTTCACACTTCAGAGTGTGTGGATTTTGTGTATGAGAGAAATGCCTGGATGTATTTTGAGTGTGAGACCTGAGCTTACTGGACACACTCAACTGCCCCACAATGCATTGCGTCTGGGTGCCTTGAGACCGACCGTCAATCATGTGAGATTTTAAGCCAGGCTAAAAGCTGTTAATATGTTTCTCTATTATGTTTGAACCGGTTTTCATGCAAGAAAGTAACCATTTAGATTCCCAATGCCTGTTTGTAAATTTGCTGCGATGTTTTTGAAGATGTAACGGAGACGCTGGTGGGTGCCTTGACACTGGCCTGGCCAACGCTTAGGCATACTTCAGTTTGAACAGTCTGTTGGTAAAATCATACTTAATTGTTCATTGAATAAGGGAGAGCTTGTACGAAAGAATCAGATACGCACGTGTGTTCTATCAATACCAGGTGTTATTTTGTGTTAATGTGGAACGGCTTCAGTGTAATTTGACTTTGATGTTAAGAGTCGTTACTTGTGAACTTGTTTGTCGGGACGAAAGTAAAACACGAGTGGGTAAAAAGTAACACAACGGTATATACTTTGATTATTATTCTCTGAAATACTGAAAAATGTTGACATGGCAAACTTCAGAATGTCTTGAAGTACTAAATAATCTGTCAAATGATCATGACTACAATATACACACAATTTGTCATTAAAGAAAAATGGCTGCTTTAGTAAATTTACTTTTTGTGATCCAAAACAGCTTTCCGGGTAAACCACTGTGACAGTATGACGTCCACGTGATTTTTCACAGTCTTGGTGAGGACTACTGCACATGCTCACGTAGTTCGGCATATCAGACTTGTATGGTGCGTTACTTTAATATCCCGTTACTTTCAAATCGTTACTTCCGTCCCACGTTACCGTAGTCCCACGTTACCTTAGTATCACGTTACTTTTGTATCACGTTACTTTTGTATCACGTTACTTTTGTATCACGTTACTTTTGTATTACGTTACTTTCATTCCAGCAGTACGCATTAGTATGCAGTACGTTAGCATGACATTTCGAACACAGCCTGCCTCTTTGGGACCAATTAGATGATTATAAAACATGTTTGCACAAACTTGGCATATTGTACAGGGTGTGTGCGGTCGTCAAAATGTTTCTGTATTATGAGGTTTTGCAGTTGCTTCACAATATGGCTGTCATCAGGCTGATCCGTTGGACAACTGGCTGAGCTCAAACCAAAAACTGGGCTGTGTGTTAGCTAGTGCACATGACAAAGACAGCGATGGCTTGCTAAACACATAGCTACATTGGTTTGTTAGCTAACAAGCCGACAACATCTACTCCCTCAAAGATGGCCGCATGTTGTCATTTGAGGACCTCCAATATGGCCGCCAGCGGGCGTGTAACATCACCTGAAATCACCCTGCACACGATGCGTATGGCTGCTTTGCGCAAGTCTTCAGTATGTTTCTGTGCACACCTTTATGTGTGTTCAGTGTCACCAGCAGGGTGGAGTCTCACATGCACAAATGTCACACCGGCATACAGTAAGTGTGCACCTCTTGACTCGTCAGGCAGCCAGACTCAAGCAAGCAAGTGTATCAAGACGCTATATTAATGTTGTAAACTGATACCGTTTCCCATCATGCATCCGCAAACCCTCAGCTCCCGTTATTACACAACAAAATGTCTGATTTCCACCAGTCATGGCTGAAACACATGCTATAAGCATCGCAATGCATCGAACAAACAACTTCTTCTCCAACTTCATGTCCCTTTATACAATAACATTTTTTTTTTTAGAAACCATATAGTATTAAACAGGCATTTAAACTTTCTATAAAAAGTGGTGTGGCGACATTAGAAATTGTATCATATTATTTTTCTCCTTTTTAGAAAGACTAGTTTTGTTTAGTTTTTTTAGAAAAAAAGACACTTGTTGAGGTTCCTGGGACTGACATGGGAGTAGTAAGGTGAACGACCAATAGCCATTCAGGAAGGAGCACGACACAAGGACACAGGCGGTCAGTGTAAAAGCCAGACAATAGCCATACGCCTCACTTTTGTCACTTAAATGATGTGTTTGCCTTTTAACTGTCCCTGAAGGTAGAATAATAAAAAAAGAAAGATAATCATATTTACATTTGGGCTAAAATAAAAGGAGTGTGTGTAAATTGGCTACATAAAAACGAATCGCTGTAAATAAAACCCTCGTGGATTCAGTTCAGCAGGGAGTGTCAGAGGAGAAGGGTGGAGAAGCCAGGCGATATTCAACAGTCAAAATGTCGATCGATTGTGTTTGTGTGTTAGGTAATGTCTTTAGTGTGTTTTGTTTGTGTGGGTGGTTTACCCAGGAAGATAAATATCTTTCTGGCTTTCTAAACTGAATGCCCCTGTTGTTCTCTCCCCTCCAGAGACTCCTCTGCTGCCGCCCTCCTCTATATATCCATCCATCCGCTAAGCGCTCCCTCACTGTTTCATCCATCCATTTCGCTCTCCTTTCAATCCACTCGCAGAATGTTGTCTGTCTGTCTGTCTGTCTCTCTCTGTCTCTCTCTCTCACTCTGTCTCTCTCTCTCTCAAGCAGATCTGTAAACTTGTCATCTCCTCTTCTCTTTCTGGTCGTCTGTCACTCCTCCATGGCAGTATTTTTTATTTTATTTTTTTTAACTCTCGTGGTCAATCTAAGGCTCCTCTTCCCCGGTGGAAACAGCCAATCGCATGGCCACAGATAGGTGGTCGGTGAGGCCAGCCAACTGGGTGACAAAGCTGAACTCCTCGATTTCCTGCAGGAAGAGGAGAAGAAGATAACTGTCATCAGGTCTTCGTGATCGCACCTTTTATTCTGAGGGACTTTAAAGGTGTCTTAATTGCAGGGTTTCTTTGGCCACTGGAGGGGCAGCGCAACTAGCCGTAAACATCTCGCATATCACCATATAAAGTTAGCAAAAGTGTTAGCAAAACAGTCACCTATTAACTCATCCAGCAGACTCAGGAGAGCGAACATTAAACTCAAAACAATGCTATTGTTGCTCTTATTGCTCTGGTTTTGGTCTCCACCAACTCCTGGGGGAAAATACCACGCTCTTTAGCTGCTAAATGCTCCACTTTATTCACCAGCTAGTTGCTAACTGTGTTCTGCTGTTTGATGCTGGGCAGGTAGTGTACTGAGGCTTTAACTAAACCTCTACTCCAGTATTTTTCAACCTTTTCTGAGCCGCGGTACTTTTACATGTATTAGATGTCTGTCATCTTTTCTTCTGCCAGTTCATTAATGTCTGTTGTAATAATATAAAATATGTCTTCATAGAAGCCTTTATAATTTTTGGCAAATACTGTACTTTAATAAACACTTAAAATGTCTTTATAACTGTTAATCACTACATTATAGTGTGTTAGAAACCATTCATTGAATGTGAATAACTGTGTGTTTTGTTGCAGAGATATGAGGATGCTAACAAGCTAGCAGTTAGTTAGCCCGTTGCTGTTCTCCATAAGGCAATAAACAGACCACCCACGATGAAATAACAGGTTTGAGGTTTGTTTATGAGGAAGCACAACAACTAGATATTGGATGAGCTTCACTTTGCAGTCAGTGTCAAGTAAAACAATGTTACAGTTACTACATTCAGACACAAGGTGGCATCAGACAGCTGTGGTTTAAGGGAGAGAGACGTGAATGATGTGATTTGGTTTCCCAATCCTCCCCAATCCCTCCCACAGACGGTCAGCCATGACAGCGTTGCCCTCATTCCTTTCCTTTCCAGTTTCCACTGCCATGTTTTTATTATCCTCTTTTTTTTATCCCTTTGACCAGTCAGTCTTTCTCTTATGAGATATGAGATCACCGGCCTCCAGTTATGTTTCACACGGCTCAGGAAAATGAGCATTGACAGGTGCCCTGTTGGTTTAATTTTTGAATGATTTAATGAGGGCAGAATACGGCACATCACCTCCCTGAAGAAAATGGCAAACATTTTCAACAGAGCTTGTGTACTAGGGAAACAATAATTTCACTCTATTAGCAGATTTATTGTTTTTTAAAAGCACTATTTGCACTGGACTAGTATCACCGTGGCGTTTACAATCGGCACTTATTCTCAATGTCACACTTTGGCACAGGCAGCCAATCAAATCGAGCGATAGGTGGGCTTCACTACTTTACCGCTGACTTACTGTTTTGATGTAGACGTGGTAAGAACGGACAATGGCAGACGAAAGGTTGATATCCCGCAGGAGCGCGACTCGTCCATATAGGTGTTTTATATGGTAAAGTTTTTGCAAAGATGCCATGTGTTCTTTTGGATTCTCAGTTTACACAGAGAAAAAGTTTTCTTCACAAATTCAAGGTAACACTTAATTGGAGACTGTAATCCCCTACTAAACCGTACCAGTTTCCAGTCCTGCTGCAGGCCTTCGTCGCTGTAGAGCATGTAGTCAATCCGCCGTCCGTTGCCCTTCAGTGGGATCTTCCTCCCCTTCTGACTGCTGGCGGGACACTGGCTCTTACTGGGAGGAAACACCAGGTACTCTTTCCTCCCTTCCTCGTTCTCCATCACTCTGACAGAGACACACAGGGATGGGAAAGGATCAGAAGACTGATGTTTAGATCAAGGATGCAGGCCTGGAGTTGCATTGCAGTCCAAACACAGGAAGAAAAAAAGTTATAAAACAGCATGAATTCAAAAGGGAATTATAGATATGATGTTGCCATCTCTGGTAAAATGAAGAAAGAGTGCACTGGAGTACTGAGTGTAGTGCTTAGGTCAAAGATCAGCTTTTGAGTTCCAAGATAATACCAGTGTAATTAATGTTTTTCTGGTGCTGTTTGTGACTATGAAGTCTAAACCTGCTACTGTATATCCAGCCAGAGAGCAACTAGTGATTCTACAACTGCCTGTTACTCGGTTAGGGTGCACTGTTGTTGTGTGTTCACACCAAACACAAAGAATTTTAGCTGTAAAATTTGAAAATTTGCTCCAGCCGCTGGGCCATTCTTGATTTTGGCTCGACTGTTTTCCAGAATCTTCCTCGTTTTACAGCTCAACGGTTCACTAAATATGCACACATATTAAATATGTTTCTGAAAACATTAGAGATGAGAAATGGGCAATGCAGTAACAGAATCTTGATTCATATTCGATCAACACTGACTATTTTCTTGGTTTGATCTACGATCATAAGCTTCATGTGCAGTGATTGACAGCTGAGTTAAGAGACTCAGGTTCTGATTGGTAGCTTTCTTTCAGTAGGGTGGAATCTTGCAGATGATATTCTATTATTTTCATATTGTTGTTCAATAAATTATCAAAGACATTCAAGTTGTTTCAACTGTTTTTTTACTGTCTTAACTGCAAACATGTTTTAGGTATGTTTACTTCTAGCCATGGTTGTATTGTTTCTATAGTGGTGCAGGATTTATATATTGCAGTAAAAAGCAAGGCCACAGAGAGAAAAATGTAACAGGAGAAAAAAAACTGAAATTGCTTGGGGGTTAAGGAATGAATATGGAACCCACACTAACTTTTGATGAAGATACAGGTTGGTCTGAAGCATGTGGTGGTTGCGGTAAAGGTTTGGGTAAGTCAATGCAATGTCATCTTAAGTGAAGAAAACCAGTTAGTGTGTGTGACTTACTTCTGTAAACTTTCAGGTGAACTGACCTCGTCGTCATAAAGGCCACTGGGGTCCAGCAAAGTACCTGTTGAAAGACATTAAAATGCATCACTGTGCAGGCAGACTCACATTTCTGATCTTTATTGACTATTTTTCTAATACAGTGTAGACAAAGTAGCACTTCTATCCCAATAGTGTCTAGTGAGGAATTCCTTGAGTCCAATAAAGGACGCCCTGAAGACAGAAGTGCTGTTTTGACAGTGTGAAAGTGGTGGGTGAGGGGGTCTGGGTCGCCACATTTTTGTACTTCTAAGAAATATTCAGACAGATAAACTGACAATTCATATATGCTACGTTTTTCATTTGCAGCAGCAGACCTGGAAATATGGCCACCATTGATGTGTATTGATCTAGCTTATGCTTTGCAGTCTTCCCCTCACTACAACGAGCAGTTTCTTCGTTCGAGAACAGAGGATCTAAAAGAACAACTTTTTTGCGTTGTGGCAACGGAGGCGTCAGCAGACTTTGTTCTAAGAGCATTAAACATCTCCGTCTTTATTGCCCTCAGACCACAGTCCGCAGTTATCAACCGGTGGAATATAACAGCCAGAGGGAGACGGAGCACTCAGAGATTCTTTTGACAAAGAGGATGTGGGGCTGAATAATGTGTTTAAAACGCCCCATATGAATTGACCAGAGTTACTTCAATGTGTTGAAAAGTAGGCGTCTGACGACAGACTCAACAGACTGGCTGTTGTGCTACTTTCAGCTCCTCTGGGAAAGATATACACGAGGTTCCCTCTTTCAGATGGTCAACGTGACCTCAGTTTCTCTGTCCTCATAACATTTGGCATCACCAACAAGCTGTAGTATACGTGCCCCATTTGTAAGGAACATGCATTTGTGGGATGAGCAGCACAGCTGAGTATGTGGGTTGCGCCCATGTGCCAAATCTTCTCTGCCAATGCCAAACAGCTTATTCTGCTGTTGCTATTGACTCTTGTTTGGTGGATTGGATGATTGAAGTCTATCAGTAACAAGGAAGAAACAAGACATATTGGCAATTTTACAATTTATTCATTTAACAAACAGTCACACTCTAGCACGAACAGCACGCCCAAGCTGATCCCACAAGTGGGTTGAGGTCAGGACTGCTGGCAGGCCATTCCATTCTCTGCCAACAGTCCTGACCTCAACCCCATTGAACACTTGTGGGATCAGCTTGGGCGTGCTGTTTGTGCTAGAGTGACCAACACAACCACGTTGACTGACTTGCGACAAATCCTGCTTGAGGAGTGGAATGTCATCCCACAGCAGTGTGACCAGGCTGGTGACCAGCATGAGGAGGAGGAGCCAGGCTGTTGTGGCTGTGTATGGTTCTTCCACACGCTACTGAGGCTCCTGACTGTTTGTTCAATGAATAAATTGTAAAATTGCCAATATGTCTTGTTTCTTCCTTGTAACTGATAGACTTCAATCATCCAATCCACCAAACAACAGTCAATAGCAACAGCAGAATAAGCTGTTTGGCATTGGCAGAGAAGATTTGGCACATTTTTCATGGGCGCAACCCACATGCTCAGCTGTGCTGCTCATCCCACAAATGCATGTTCCTTACAAATGGGGCACCGTTGAAAAGGGAACTAAACAGGCTTTCCAACGGTATAAGATTTATATTGCCAAGAAGCATTGTTACAACAGAGAAATAATCTACCAAACACAAATTTCCAAACTTTTTGTTCGATGTTTACATAAGAAGCCACAGTTGCTGTACTTGTTGGGTTTTTGGTTTGTTTTTGACGTGTTTAATCAGCCATCAAACATGAACTCACCAAAAGAGCCGTGCCAGTTATGAGTGAAGTTGATTTTTGTCAAAGCCTTTCATTTTCACAGCTTCAAACGTGTGAGTTTTTACTTCCATGTCGCTGCTTTTTTAACTATCAAGTGGTCCCAGGCTGGTCAGAATTCCCACGTGATCTGAATGCAGCACAAGCCCTGCAGGTTGTCTGTGTGTTTGGCTGACTGGGTGGGCCAGCATTAGAAGAGTTCAGCAGATTTCATGAAATCTATGGACACACCGTCAGCTGGCAGCCTAGCTCTCCGTTGTATTCAGGTCTAATCTTCTTAGGATGAGCTTTATGAAACGGGATCAGCTTTTTCCCCTCTCTATTTATCGATTCATTCTTCTTTTTCTTGTCTATTTCCTTTCCTCCTGTCTAACAGCGACCGAAACTGAAGGCACAGATCTGTTTCCCTGGCCTCGCCGCGCAAACATCCCTGTCCAAATAAATAAGCCCTTCTCTAAACGAGCCCTTTCACTCTGTCCTGCCCACACTGTCCCTGAAATACCTCTGGCCTAAATAACGCTTCACATCCAGACCAAAACCCTCCAGTCTTTACGTCACTAAAGCCCATGTGTCAGCACGCTGTACTGGGCACATTTTAATTCACACATCCTGATTCAGCCGGACAGAGACAGATTAGAGTCCGCTCTGCTCTGTATTATGGATGGATCACCAGATTTCCTGAGCCACTCAGGTTATGTGTGTATAGCAACATCTGCCTTTCATAATGTATTGTAATATCGCTTCTTGGAGGATTAGTTGAAGGTGTTGATGTATATATCTGTATATGTGATGTTCCATGGTGTCCCTATAGAGGAACATGTGACTGTGTGTGTGTGTGTGTGCTATTACCCAGAGCCCATGGTTTGTCCTCCCCTGGCCCCAGGCGACATGGGTCCTTGTATTGATTAAAAAGTGCATGCTGCTGCTCCAGCTTGTCCTCTGAAAAAAAACAAAAAAAACAAGAGCAGACACTTTTACTCACATTCACAGTTCTAGGCTAAATAATAGAAAGGAGTTACACATCCCGAGTCTTCTTTCTCAGCAATTACTGCCTGGGAACAGGGAGTAATAAGTAAGTAAGCAAGCAAAAATGAGTCAGTCCTCAACAGAAAGCCACTGCTACATTTTTTCCCCCAATGATGTGCTCATGCTTATTTGACCTGAATGTGGGATTTTATGACAATCCGTGATTAAGAATTCTCTTTTAGATTGTATTGGATACACTCTACAACTGTCATATCAATATGTAACTGAAACAAAAATGAATTGCTCTTATTTTGGGAAAAGCAATAATCGTACCTTGAAGGGTATTTTTCAACCGGGACCCTATTTCCCCCTGTTTCTGTGTCTAAGGGTGATTATGAGGATAGGCTCAGATTGTAGAATTGTAGAATATAGAATTGTAAATATAAGTTATTGTGTAAAAAGTCTTGTTCAAGGGGAAGTCTCGTTCTGAAATCTCACATCGCATCCACATTGTTAAAAGCAACTAAATATTGAGCTGTGCCATTGAAAATCTATTAGATTACACTAAGCAACACTCTATACTCTACAACATGACAAACTGATAATCGGATATTTCTTCACCGTTGTCTTCTGGCAGGAAGTCACATAACACAATAAAAAACAGACCGGATCAAGCGAGAGCCCAGAGTTCGTCGTTTCTGCCGTCACCATCTTAGATTACGGCCTTTGCCATTTTGGATCTTTGCAGTCACAAGGTAGCCCCGCCCTAAAGCCTACCCAGCTTTATGGTCTATTTGACTCTAAATGGACCATACATTTACAAAATGAACATAATAATCAGAATTATAAGTGGAAGTAGTTTTCGTGATGTCACCTATTGGTTTGTGGATTGTGGTTTTGAAGCCTTGAATTTGGCATTTTGGCCGTCGTTATCTTGTTTTTTTGCCAGTGAGCGGAAGTAACCATATTTGGACTAAGGAGGAGTGACGCCATTAGGGAGCTCTCTTGTGCAGAAAAATGGTTCCTGTAAGTCCCCGTCCCACACTTGTTTCACGTAAACGAGTAAAACTGCTTTGTTTATTTGTAGATTTGTCCATTTGTAATGCAAAATGACCGCTTGCCTAAATTCGAGCTGTGGTCTGTTGTTTGATGTCATCCGACATGTCTTCAATTCGTCTACTTATAGTGTCATTTGACAGAGGTATAGTTTTCAGTTCATCCTCTGCTGATATTAGCATTACAAGGCATTAACGCCAAATATTGTTAAGGAGTGTGAATAGACGGCACTCCGCTGCATAAAAAATCCCCTTCAAAATAAAAGCACAGGATTTTTAATTTTTTTAAATTTTTTCTTCAGGCAAAGGCCTGAAGAAGACCCACTGAAAACGGGTCCGCGACCCACTTTTGGGTAGCGACCCACCAGTTGAGAATCACTGGTCTATTTGACTCTAAATCAGCCATAATTTACTAAATGAACATCATGCTGTATTGAAGAAGACTTGAAACTAGAGATTGAGACCATAAACTCATGTTTACAATGTTTACTGAGGTAATAAATCAAGTGAGAAGTAGAGTCATTTTCTCATAGACTTCTATACAATCAGGGGAGTCGCCCCCTGCTGGTCAGTAGAGAGAATGCAGCTTTAAGACACTTCAACATTGGCTTCACTTTTCAGAACCGGTTGCCACCTGACAAAAACAAGCATTTTTAATGGGCGTACATTGACAATGAGGAGTTGCCCTGAAAGATTACATCACAGCTTGTTTAGCGGCTGATAGCTGCAGACTTCTTCTTCAATACTGGACAACATTTTGAGAATAAGTCATTTAGACAAAAAAACATTGGAAAATAGGGTCCAGGGTGAAAAATACCGAAGTTTCCCTTTAATGTATTACTGATGAGTCATGAGTTTCGACATTGTAGTTCACCTTCAAGCTTTTTTCATTAATGGTACAGATATTAATATTGTATTAGTTTCCATTGTTAAAGCCCTGGCACCATGCAACTATCCTGTATCAGAGCTATAAGAGGTCTTACATTATGGACTCAGCATTCACTGCTTCTTGGGTTTTATACGTTATCCGGGCGGAGGAGATATTGAGAGATGAACCTTCCATCATGTTGGTGTGGGCATGAAATGAAATGTAAAGTTCAGAATATATTGAAGTAGCCCAGAGATATTCATACCTGAAGAGCAGTTATCGAAGTTGAGGTCTCCCAGGACGACATCAAAGGCCACCAGGTCTTCCAGCACCTTCTCTCCTTCAGGTGGTTGGGACGAGGATTGGCGGAACTCGGCCCCCCACTGGAGCAACAGGTCCAGCTGCTCACAGCGTACGGATGCATCCCCTGGTAGACGGAGCAGTGTGTATGTGTGTGTGTAGTAGAGGGAGGGAGGAAGCAAATGGATGAATTCAAAATGTTTCCCTGAAGTCACCCAATGGTGTCAGAATGAAAGTCTGAGGGAGTGAGAGGGGACGGAAAGCAACGAAGCTAAGATTTGTCTCCGAGAGCTTTACAATTTGTACAACATACACAATCCCTTACGCTGAACCGCTGATCTGGATAAGGTAAAAATACCAACACAATGGGTCAGGATATGATATGATATATTAATACAATGGATGATGATGATACTCTGAGTAACTGTCATACATAGATGTAATTTGAGAGGGGTCGCTTGTTGTAACAAACCCACAGATAAATATCACTAACTCTGCAGAGCTGCTCTGGATTTATGGCCCACAACTTTACAGCTTTGGTTCATTATCACTCCGCTCATCAGTCTTGTTTCCAGCAGCAGCAGGCAGCTGTGTTCTGTGAAAAAGTTCTCATGGTGAACATAGTGGAGCTTTTAGCAACTTTGGAGTAAGATATTCCCCCCTAGAAGTTGGTGGAGACCAAAGAAGAGCTAAAATGAGAGTGAATATCAGACTTGCATTCGCCAGATGGCTAGAAACATGACTCCAAATCAATTCTAATGTTGCTTTGTGTCTTCTGAATGTGTGAAAAGTTTGCTAACATAATATAACAAACAACCCTGTCTCCTACAAAATTACATTCCCATACAACAAAACTGCACTCTCAATTATGTTTCAAGGGAAACATATTTTATCCCGGATTATGTTGGCAGTTTTTAACAGTTTCAAACACGTGGTTAAAGTTGAAAAGTCAAAACAAATTAAAACAAACAAACCTGACTTTGTTAGGTTTGGAGAAGAAAACTCCTTGGTTAGGTTTATTAAAAACATCATGATTTGGCTTAAAGTGACTATGAAACTGAAACAAAACAAAACAAAGATGCAACTTAACTACTTGGTTCACAATGGACACAAACTGCAGTCTCCAATGTGAAAGCCCTGGATTTCTAAACCCATCCAACACCCCAACTTCCTCCCTTCGGGGACGTCTTAGGACTCATTTGAAACTTATTTGTGATACGTTAAAAGCAAACATAATCCTCAACAAAAATGTTTTCCCTCGAGACCCAATTCACAACGCAGTTTTGTTGTATGAGAATTTTACTTTTAGGAGGGAGGGCTGATAATAATAAACTAGAAAAGTGCACTCAGTAGAGTGCAGATATCCACCTTGTGTCCCCCCCGCTCCTCTCCCAAACAAAAAATAGTTGAATCTCACCTAATTGTCCCTCCCTGTCCCATTATTGTCAAGATGGTGGCAAGGATAACAAAAACAGGGATTTATTCATCTCGTATTGAGCCTGACTTTAGTGGATAATAACATATTGGCTCTAGAATTCATCTGCAGATGCTCCGGTTCAAAATGAGACCAACCTTGTCAATGGGTGTCAGTTTTTGAGCTACAACAAAGGCCAACATGTGTCCTGTAACAGACTAGTTAAGACTTGCTTTTTAGTCTGGCAGATTGTTGAAAAATGCTTTTTGCGCTGCAGTTGTGGATCACTTGCGGCCTGTACTGGCTAGTTAAGAGGAATGAGGAGGCAGCAGTCAATGACGGTGAAAAACAGGCCATAAATATGCTTTTTGAAAAGTGTGAACAACCTCAACCACAAGAGGTCCTTAAGCGTACAGTCATAAATGAGCACAAAAAACATGAGTCTGATGGGCCCAGCAGTATGCAAGATTAGCAGTGGAGAGACATATACACACACGAACGAACGCACAATCTCCCCAAAGACTTAAGTCTTGAAGAGTAAATAACAACTTTATAAAGAGATAATGTTTACGCCGTGTTTCCAGCGTGTTGTCCTCAAGTGGCCAAAAAAACAAACATTTAATGTAGATTTACTATGCATTACAGTGACATCACTTATAGGAATGGGGATATTCTGTGAAATAAAGATGAGGTGTTAATTTATCAGTTGAGATATATTGGTTTACGATGTCTTTTTCACCAAGAACTAATTGCTAAGTTTCACAATATGTTGGCTATCATTGTTTACTGCGCATCATTTGCATGTATAAGTGGTGTACTGTCACATGCTATAAGTACAAACTGCACAAGATCGTTCCTGACTTTACTGACAATTTTTGTTTCTTTACTTAGTGACAGCTCTTTACTAAGCCATTAGGCTCATCTTTTATGTTACTAATATTAGTGGCATAATATCAAGTCGCTCATGGTGCTATTTTGCTTTGGCAGTGTCCTCTTCGGTCCAGCCCTGCCAGTAAATCTGATAAATTGGAGAGTTGGAGAGAGAAGGGAGGAGGTGGGTGAGAGCGTGTGAGAGAGAAATAACAGCTGAATAGAGGAGAGTGTAAGAAACAAAGAGGTGTCAAGATATTGCTGGGTGAGTAGGAGGCTCTGGCTTTGATTACTCTCAGCTCCGGCTCGAGTTCATGTGAAATGAAATGTGTCTTTTTTTCTTTTTTGTATTCCTGGATCACTTCGAGATAGATGGAGCTGGGGGTTGCGGGGGCATGTTTGCTGTACATTCGCCTGTGTATGTGTGTGTTTGTTTCAGTGAAAACTTATCCAAGTTTACCAGGCAAGTTTTCCTCACACATGAGGTCTATTTAGAGCTGAATAATGTATTAAATGATATATTTGTAACTCAACAAAAATCCTATTCTAATAGAGAACAAAAGTGATAAGCATGATTTGTTATTCATTCACCAACTATCAAATATGGCATAACAGTCTTGTTCCAAAGGCTCCTCCGAATTCAAACGAGCAATGCTGCCTTCTTTTGTCAGACTTTGGAGGATGTTACCTGTCTATCCGTTGCTCTCAGAACTATACAACTTGTTACATGTTACATCAATGCAATCTTTGTAAAGTCATACATTTAGTGATTTTATTAGTGTTAAATACCGGTGGGGAACTTGGCCAAGTTCAATCAAATTGTGATGTTTCACTTCAACACTATCTGGAACTGTATAATAGAATTGAGTATATAGTTGGTAAATGTATGTGTTCTAATCGGGGTATGACGAGCTATGCTGTCTATATAGAAACATTTTTTCACACTTTGAAATTACACACAGTTTCACCGAAAGCCCTGATGTCCCAGTTTTCCACTAGCAAATAAACACAGCATGCAGTTGGGGATCCGCACACAAATGTAACCTGATTCATGCGCATTAGGCGTTCCGTGTGCACGCTGTTAACAATAAATACAACTGTTAATAAATACAAAAGAATATTTCATATATATTTAGTATACACTGGAAGCTTTTTCGAAGTCAAACAATTATCAGATCTGTGAAGATGTATTTCAATATCCGTTCGTAAAATATTAATAATTATTCAGGTTGTGATTTGTATAACTGTTTTACATGTGTTCAAATTATTTGTGATAACCCCAAACTATGCACAAACCATTGTCCACATTTGTGAATCTTACTTTTCATTTGTAGTTAATCAATGCACATTTGTGACCACTTTGAGATCAATTTCACTCCATAATTCTTGGTCCTCTTTTATTCACAGTATGAACAATATCATCTCTGCCACTCCAAATTGTAATGTACAGTTTTACGCAGATGACACTGTTTTATATGCCACCGGCTCTTCTGTTAATCTGGCATTCTGAAATTGACACTATTGAGTATGATAAATACCAGACTCACTTTTAAGACCCACCTGTCAAGCAAAATGAAGATCATAACTATATTTTTGTATAGAAACAAATCATGTTTGTCTTCTGGTGGTGCCTGAATAATAAAGATGAATAATGAGGTGAAATGAAATGGCAATGCAGTCTGAGGCCTCTAAAGAATTGAATTCACAGTTGTGTGAAACACATACAAAAATATGTTGAAAATAATTGAATGAACAAAAATAAAATTGTCCGTGAACATTGTATTGCCATGTATTGTAAAAAGGTAGGTGCAACATGTTTCAGTCTGCTCGTTTGGTCTTTAAAATGTTATATTGTTTATTTTTTTTGCTCGCTTTTGTGAAATCCCTTAAAGACCAAAATAAATTCTAATTAAAAAAACTGTTAAGCCATAGGTTTTATATAAGTATATAAGTGGAAGTAGTTTCCGTGATGTCACCCATTGGTTTGTGGATTGTGGTTTTGAAGCCTTGAGTTTGGCATTTTGGCCGTCGCCATCTTGTTTTTATGCCAGTGAGCAGAAGTAACCATATTTGGACTGAGAAGGAGTGACGCGTTAGTTTCCTGACAATCACAAGTTAGCCACGCCTAAAGCATACCCTGCTTTATGGTCTGTTTGACTCTAAATGGACCATAATTTACTAAATGAACATCATGCTGTACTGAAGAAGACTTGAAACTAGAGATTGAGACCATAAACTCATGTTTACAATGTTTACTGAGGTAATAAATCAAGAGAGAAGTAGAGTCATTTTCTCATAGACTTCTATGCAATTCATATCCATAGACAAAATTGACATTTTTTATTTTTAATAGTATAAAAATAAAATGTATTTGTATAGCTCTAAATCACAAATTTGCCTCAGAGTGCTTTACAATCTGTAGAGCATACGACATCCTCTGTGCCAGGACCCTCACATCAGAACAGGAAAAACTCCCCCCAAAAAAAACTTTTAACGTGGGGAAAAAAGGAAAAACCGGAGTAGAACGCAAGTTGATGAAAAACCTCACTACTGCGAATGCTGGCGCTACTAGCGTACTCAGTGGAGAGAGATTTTACACACCTGAGAAGCTGTCATCATAACAAGCGCGTGGGAGAAGAACAGCACACAAATTTATATATATATATATATATATATATATATATATATATAGAAAGGTCTGACACGCTGCTATTGCAAATCAAACAAAAGAGGTTTACCACTACAGTCAGTGTAGTATTTAGCTCAGTATTTGTTCTGTGTATCTAGTCGATCACACTGCATCGTGCATCTTGGCCTTCAAGCAGGAAAGATTACGAATATACACATCTCTTTCCTCAGGTCTCAAGAATCCTCAAGAATCAGGTCTCTGTTCTCCTCCCCCGTTTTTTTCCTCCCAGTTTTCCCTCTCTTTACCCCCCCCCCAACCCCCAAGGCTCTATGTTTGATGTATCTTTAGAAACAGCCCTGGCGTTGCTATATTTAGGCCTAAACGTAGAAGGAGCCCAGAATAGTAGGCCAAAGGGGGGGGGGGGGGGGGGTGTCTTTGGTTAAAAATGAGGGAGGCATCGACCGGAAGCTTTAAATAGGGCTGTGACGCTGTAAACAGCTTGAGTCGGTCGCCATGGGAACAGCAGGAGGAGACACGCAGAGGTTTTGATGCACCCATTTATCTAGCTATCTGGACATACAAACACACACACACACACACACACACACACACACACACACACACACACACACACACACACACACACACACACACACACACACACACACACACACACACACACACACACACACACACATATACACCTATACAGGGCTGTGTGTGAAGCTGGATGGTTGTATTATCTAGAGAGAGACAATCACAAAGACACACACAGAGCTAAGATGTTCTCCGAGTGCAAAGCAGCCTTGAAAAGAGAAAGGCAATGCCCTGGAAATCATATAAATATATTCATGTGTGTGTGTGTCTGGGGGACAGAATGAAACAGAATGAGACAGAAAGAGAGATAGTTTGGATGACATGCAACTGTACCTTCTATGGCGTGGAGGTGCGTACACGTGAGGTATCCCACAACCCTCTGCTCCTGATGGGAGGTGCCCACGTGAACCTGCAGGGAAACCAGAGGCAAACGTTACATGTGTTACTCCGCCGAGTTCAAACAGGCAACATCAAAAGCCCTCTGAGCAAGTGTCTGCGTGCGTTAAGCCCGCCAGGTAGCAACGCCACCTATTAGATTACACAAGGCCAAGGTGGAACTTTATTGATCTCCCTGGGGAGATTACAGTCATTACAGCAGTCGTTAAACTGCAGCTGTTGGGGTGCGTTACATAACAGCTGCAGTAGTGCAAGAACATGAATGAAAAATATGCAGCATATGAGAATACATAGAAACAAATTGCATGCAGAGAAGTAATTATGTAAACAATTATGACTTCTGTATCATAACAGCTTATTATTACAAGACAATTATCTAATATTAACCAGGTCCATCGCGATGATGGCATCTCTACATTGTAATAATCATGTAATATTACGTTACCTCATAAACAGTGGTGGAAAGTACCTAAGCACATTTCCTCAAGTTCTATATTTTAACAAATAATTAATTTAAATAGTTTTTGTTAAATGCCTTGATGAAGACATAAAGTGGTATTATTTTGTCTTTTTTATTATTATTTAGCCACTACAATAAAGGCTTTTCCTTCTTCGTTGTTATTTGTTCAAATATTTGGATTGCCCTCCTGGTAATCCTGTTTCCTGTTCTCTGGTTTTTATATAATTAACCCTTTTAGATTATAATTAAAGTTAGGCATAATTGAGGGCGTGGCCACTTTGAGTGACATGTGGGTGTCGTTTGTGTCTCATATTTATTAGATCATTTTAAAGACTATGAGATATCATATGAAAAAGATCTTATAATTATGAAATTTAGCAGTAATTTCATGATTGCGTGATAAGAATTTTAGAATTGCGCAAGTCATATCCCATAATTATAAGATCTATTACTAACTATGGTAAGATACACATACTGTGATAGTTACTTAATAATTATGAGATAAGTGTCCCATTATTACAAGATTCTTTTTTCATAACTATGAAATAGTTTGCTTGGGATTAGTGCTGGGCGGTATACCGGTTAACCGGTTTTAACTTCTCATATGACATACATTTTTCACACACCATCATACGGTGTGTGAAAAATACGGTGCATAGCCGAAACAACTGCTGTCACTCTTCAACAGGCAGCAAAATATATTATTCGCCGCTAAGGATGCTACGGTCGGAGCTAGTTGTCTTAAGTGTATTGAGAGGGTCCCCTAGTCATGGTTATAACTTTATAACAACAATTAGTAACCCACAACTAATGCTCTTTAACATGGCAAAACACCACAACACAACAGTTTGTGACATATAAACAATTTGTAACACTAATAATTGTACATTTATAAAATTACACCGCCGAACAGCATTCTGGGTACAGCTCGCTAGCTAGCCCGCAAACAGTCTGCTAACAGCTAGAAGAAGCTCCATCGCTACATTAAAGAACAGAAAAGAGCGATGCAGGAGGAACAAAGAGAGACCGGAGATGCACCAATACAAGTTGTGCCCAAGAGAGGAGCTGTGTCTGCTGTTTGGAGTTTTTTTGGTTTTAAAAAAATCCGACGTAGATCAAAAGACGATATATTGGAAAGTTTGTCGAGCCGCTGTTATTGCCTCTGGTGGCAACACTAGCAATTTACTCCATCACCTCAGTCGAAAACATGTGTTGGAATACGAAGAGTGTATGCGTTTACGGTCCTCGGATGCTTTTTTGGGTATTTTGGTCAGACACATATGCAATGCTGATTACCGTGTAATATGTGTGGTATTTGTTATAAATGTACGTTGGTACATAGAGGGTGATATGAAGCTGTACCTTTTCTTTGAATTATGAGATCTACAATTTCCGAGATAGGAATCTTGAAATTATGGGAGCTTTTGTGATAATTGAGACATTGTCTCCAATTAGTTCTTTTTTTTGCTGGCTCCAGTGTGCTTCCGCGAAGACTACACAGTATCATATCTGAAAAAAAGATATTAGATAGGATATGAGGATACGGAGAAAACAACAAGTGGATCATGTAAAAAGTCCAGGAAAACAAAGGAAACTATACAATATTTTTAAATTTCAGATGTAAACATGACTAAGAACAAAAATTTGATCTAACATTTTTGGAATGTATAGCCTTTTGAAAAAAACTAATCTTGTGGCACCGTGTACATATTTAAAATGTATGGAATTTAAAAAAGAAATTCTCCTTTTCCTCTGCACTGATTGTGCTCTGATCGCTGATTGCAGGCTGCAGTTGTGACATTAGCATGTATTTCACTGCAGTTGACTGACGTCTAAAAAAAGGCAAGACACGGCGAGCATTGCTGGAAACCACTGTATTATGTGAGCCCTGTTGTCTCAACTGATCAGCATCCAACATCCTGTCTGCAGTTCAGAAAAAAGTAGCACTGTATTTTAGAGTTGTTTCGATACCAGAGTCAGAAATACCTCTGATACAGCAAAAAACGATTAGGTATCAGCGAGTCCGCGAGTCTATGCACCAATCTGATATCACGTTATCATACCATTATAATTATATTGTTATGTTGTAATTATATTATTATAATTATTATTTGCTCATTTACTCTACAAAGGAACAACATGTGTCACTCGCTACCCGACGCTACATTGTGAACAACAAAGTTTGCTAGCGTTAGCTGTTAGCAGCCGATGGCAGCTCAGTCCTGCTTGACTAAATAACGGACCTAAAAGCTAACATTAACGGAGGTTGTATTGAGTTGCATTATGATGCGTTTACGTTCTATTGAGTAAAAAGTAGCATTGGACAAAACTTGTCAAATGTAGTGTTGGCGTGAAACTTATGTAATAAAACAAATCAAGTTGTTTGAAGGATATGTTGTCACAGCAACTGAAATAGATATGAGAATTATGACCTTTTAAACGTTTTTGTTTTTAAATGCACTGATATCAGATCAGTACTTCGTATCAGCCAATACACAAGTTCAGGTTTCAGAATCCGTGTTGGGAAGGAAAGAATGGTACATCTCTATTGTATTTCCGACATAAAAATGATGTTGACTACTATTTGAAAGCAGAAAAGATAGTTAGGTTCCCCTGTGACATTTGCAGTGTTGATATTTCATGCTGCATTATGAATGCTCCGCCACGGAGGAAAGAAATGTCACCTATTGATCACTGTAAACAAAAGGCAAAATGGAGATACAAGTCTCAAGCCATCTGCAACGACGTCTGGTGTTTATCCATCATTGCCAGCTTTTTCAAACGATGCTGCATTTAAAGAAAAAAATGAAGATATATTGAAATGAGTTTTCACTGGCAGGGAAAAGTTGTCTGTTGTGGAAATTTATCATATCGTTCTTTTAGATATAACTTGTATCGCTTAAACCTGCATATATAAGGTATTTTAGCATTTCTGGCTTGCTGTAATGTCTGATCTCACCACCTAACCCTCTTCCCACGAAAAGGCTGGGAACCTGGCCTTGGAGGTGCAGCGGCTGACGGAGGACGACATCTGTGAGGGGAGGGGGGCGGTTGAAGGGAGAGGAGACGAGATAACGTGCATATACACTCTGTTTTGTTTACTCATTGTTGTTAGACCTCCGAACCATCTGTGGGGAAAGAGCTCTATCCATTCAGCTGAATTATTATTGAAGTGTCTGTTCATTAAATATGTTTTTATATTTTAAGAAGTTTCCATCGTGATTATTTCTCACAGGGAGGTTAAAAAGATTATTTTCCACAACAAATGGCGACGAGGATGGGATTGGACGTGTAATTAGGACTCCGTTGGACGACAGAAGTCGACTATTATATAGCTGATTCCTCCCGGAAGGTGAGAGGCTGTCCTCAGACGGTGTTCGAGATTGCCGCTCCGATCTTGGAACCGGAAAAGAATCCCGCCCGGTGAGAAGTAATTTTGTGATGGAACAGACACTTTGAATGTGGTAAACTTATTCTCGCACAAAGGGTGCTGGACATTAGAGTCCTAGTAGACTTGAGGTTTTTGGAGAAGATTTGGTGTATCCTTTCAAGTTGATTGATTGGACCAGATTGTTCTTAAAATTCTAAGACAGATAACTAGAGAAAAGTTGGTAAACCGGTATTCTCACACATTAGAGGTGTCGGACAGACGTGTCCTGGTGAACTTGTAGTATTTAAAGAAGATTTGGTGTATCCTTTCAAGTTGATTGATTGGACCAGATTGGTTTTGAAAATACCAGAATCAACAGTAACTAGAGAAAATGGGTAAAAGTCAAAGTAAGTCTGAGCCTCAGCAGCAGGATGCCAAGGTCTTACCTCCGATAATAAAATACATGTGGGACAAAGATAATCAGACAGCCAACCAATTGGAAGAATGGATAAAATTGGGGTTCCCTGAGTCAGGCAGTTTTAGCCTGCGACAATTGGATCAACTCAAAACATGTTTGGAGCAAAAAGAGAGAGGCGAAGCAGAGAAGTATGCAAAAATGTCCAAGAGGGAAAGAAAGAAATGTGAACCGTTTAACAACCTGTCAACAAAAGTGAAGAGAGAGTAGCTGAAAATGCATGCCATTTATTTTGGATTGTACATTCTGAAATGATGTGCGTGAGCTAAACACGGAGCTGAAGATTTTACCCCTCCATGCCCTTGTAAGCTTTATGCATTTTTCAGTACTTCCTCACAACCTCAATTTCTCCGTTCCCTGAGCCGCAGAGAGCGAGCAAAGCTGCGATGAATTGAACGCCACTCGACTTTTAATCAGACACCTTTAGCGCATCGGTGTTGAGTGAGGCCCCTCAGCTACACTGAAACGAAGCGCGGAGGACGGTGGAGGCTGGCAGCTCTGAAGGGCCGGTGGGTGGACGCAGACAGAGGACGAGGAGGCGGAGGAGGAGGAATAAAGGGTGGCAAAGAAAGGGAGACGGTGATTAGACGGTTGTTATTTTGAAGGTGTTTGGGTGGAGCAGATCTATAACAAGACACAATACACCCTGTTGGACAGGAGTGTTGAACGAGGTAAACTGTTCTTAATGTAGCACCGTTCTCACAATTCATAGAATAGAATAAGCATGACTTATTACCAATCCACACTGCAAAAAGTGTCTATAAAAAAGACAATAGTAATTTGGTGTTTATCCAGTTAATGAAAGCTTAACCAAGTTGCTGACCCAAGCAACGTATTTAAAGGGAAAGCAAAGCGAAAGTGCCCCAAATGTCCGTTGTATTCACATATTTTATTTTAAATACGGTATGTAATTGTATGCACGATTCAATAGGTCAAAAAGTGAACTGCAAAGTAGCAAAATGGGGTTTTCAAAGTCTGAGACTGTGGGCCTCCTCTCAGACAAAGCTCAGTGTACTTGATTGGTTGGTATGCCTGATTACCAGATTGGTTCGTTATTTATTAGTTTCTGATCTGAATCACAGACACTAAGGTTGACTAAAAAAGGCTCTGTGGGCCTCCAGTTAGCAAAATTAGCTAATTGCTCCACTGTGATCACTGTTGATATTCCTTCTTGTTATAAAATGATTGCTAGTGATTTGATCCATTGTTAAAATAAAAAAGATCCATTTATTTAGCTTTAAAGTGAATGCTTGTTTAATGTTTAGTGCTATCTGAGCACTACAGTTACCCATTAGTTGTGTAGGATTTGGCAGCATCTAGCAGTGAAGTTGCAAGTTGCAACCAAGCGTGAAGGAGAACGATGATGGCTGACGCATAAAACATGAAAACGTGAAAAATAAGAATGGCCCTTAATATAAAGCCGGTGTTGTCCATTCTGGGCTACTGTAGAAACATGGCGGCCAGCTCCGCGAAGATGACTCGTAGATATAAACTGCTCATACTATGCTAACGAAAACACATCAATTCTTAGTTTCAGGTGATTATATACTAAAGAAAACGTACACTCCATTTCTGCCACTAGATTCTCTTACACACCTTTAGGTCATTTATTTAACTTCTATGCTTTTTAGCTGCTTGCTAATCCTTATTTTCCCTGTTACATCATGGATGGCTTACTGGGCACAGGCCCAGGGGCCCAAAGTGTCAGGGGACCCCCTGGCCTTCACCGGGAAAATTTCACGCAAAGAGACGTACCAACCAGGAAGAGACTCAAAATGGACACAGAGAAACATGAAAGGACTACAAAGAGATACAAAAGGACTACAAAGAGATCAAACAAATTACAAACAGATGCAAAATAGCTGAAAAGAGACAAAAAGAGACAACAAAGAGACTCAAAACAACTACAAACAGACACATAATCACCACAAAGAGACAAAAAACCACAACAGAAAAAGGCTAAACAACTTTTAAGTGTTTTGGTGGTGGGGCCTTTGCATATATGTGCGCAGGGGCCCATTGTCTCACAATCCGCCCATGTGTTACCTCAACTGACTTCTTTCACAGGGACTTGGAAAACACGTTTGCTGTGCGCCGCTTGCATTTAGTCAAATCGATTTGAGTAATTTACGATCAGTTAATGTCTTCTGCAATGAAGAGAGAAGTCAGCATTTATCTCTCTGGTGAATTAGCCAAGCTACCCCACCGAGGAGAGGACTTTCATTTAGACATATGGAGACTGATGCCCAATAATGGGATGGCTGTTTTGGCTTGAGGTCTGTGAGGGGCTCATAAAAATCCTAAAAGCCGCTATAAAGCATTAGCCTAATTAGCTTGACTATGATACCAAACACAATGCTCATATTGTCGACAGAAATACAGTAAATACACGTTAAAGCAAAGATTGGGGCACTAATTCAATTTCTCCTAATGGAATGAGTGTTTAGGGACATTGCCGTTTCTAATAATCTTGCGTATGATGTGAGTCAATGAAAATGTGTGAGGCTGTGTTGGTTTGCAGAGAACAGCTGACCCAGGCAGACACCAAAAACCTGTAGTGTATACGTTATGTTCCATATTTCCATACATAATGACGATTGCAGCTTTAGTAATCCATATTTAATGGAATGGTTTGACATTTTTTTATATATATAAATATATAATATTTATCTCCCCCCGGTCTCTTTAACTCTGTCCTCATTCTTTCCCTTTCCTCCTCTCTCCCTCCTTCTCCTCTGCTCTACTCTCTCTATTAATATTTCAGGGGCTTATCTATGCTTCAATAAATGTGTGCACCCTGAAACTGACAAGAGACACCTGAGGGGATTCTTATGTGTGTATATATGTGTGTGTGTGTGTGTGTGTGTACGCACTCACGCATACAAAAAACAAGTGGACTTTCAATGTGTTTACATTGTCTGTGGTCTGTGCAGAGGATGAAGTTTAGATGAACGCTAACTTGAGTTCTGTGTAGTGACGGAGGAGAGCTCGACCTGAAACAATTTATTCCGAAATTAATTGAAAGAGGAATTTTTTACTCTTCTGCCCTGTATGAGTAAAAATAATATGAAATGAAATTAATTGCATTTCTTTGGAAATAAAACAGCAAATGAGTCAGAATGCAGGATATGAGATGCTGAAACTTCCAAAGACTTCCTCTCATTACAGGGCATTGAGACAGAACTGAGCGGAACTGAAATGAGCTGCGAGGCGATTTCACACTGGAAGCCAACCAAACCGGGCCGAGTTATGAAAGCCTGATTATGAAACCTCGAAGGCTGCTGTAACTAATTACCTTAACTTGACCATCAGATGAGGAGTGAGACGAGATTTCACCATACATTATTGGCATGGGTTTGATCGCTTCACTTGAAAACCAAGCAATGAAACTGCTGTGATGACAGACGGGTGGCAGAAAGCAGCAGGGTGACAGTTTTCCAGTCTTTTCAATATTTGCTGCTGTAAATCTTATGTCGGAAGTCAACTGAGACAAGTTTAAATCAAGACTTCAGTCATTCAAGACAAGTTGAAGTCAAGTCTTGAGTCAATCAAGACATCTTTTTGTCATGTCTCAAATCACAGCTCAAGACAAGTTACAGGTCAGTCGAGATCATTTAATACAAGTCTTGGATCAGTTGATAGAAGTCCAAGTCGAGGCTTGAGTAAAAATGAGACATATCCATGTCAAGTCTCAAACAAGAAAGTCCAAGTCAACTCTTGAGTCAGTTGAGACAAGTCCAAGTTAAAGCTTGAGTAAATTGAGAGATGTCAAGTGTCAAGTCAAACAAGAAAGTTCAAGTCAGGTCTTGAGTCAGTTGAGACAAGTTCCAATAAACTTTTGAGTCACTTGAGAATAGTCCAAGTCAGGTCTCAAGTCAATCAAGACCAGATCAATCCAAGACTCAAGTAATTTGAGACAGGCTCAAGCCAGGTCAGTCGAGATATGTTCATTTAATTTCTTGGATCAGTTTATACAAGTTCATGTCTTTAATCAATCAAGACAGGCTCAAGTCAAATCTTAAGTTATTTGAGACAAGTTCTGAGTCAATCGCGAGAAGTTCAAGTCAACTCCTGAGTCAGTTGAGGCAAGTCCAGGTCAAGGTTTGAGTAAACAGACATATTCATATCAAGTTTCAAGTCAATTAAATTCAACAACAAGTTCAAGTGGAGTCTCTCAAGTCAATTAAAAGAAGTCAAAGTTCAATTCTTGAGCCAATCAACAGGAATCCAAGCCAAGTCGTAAGTCCTTGAGAGTAAGTCCAAGTCAAGGGTAAAGCCATTGGGACTAACAAGTTAAACTGAAAGACTTACAAATTGCAAGCCTTTCAGGTCCCTGATCGCTGTTTTTAATTCCAGTGACCAGTAAGTCCAGGAAGGCAATTTCTGTCAATAAATTGAGTTGACCCCAAAAGTGAATAGTGGTCTTTTTGTAATTAAAGGCCAGGGGTGGATTTTGGGAATTGACCCCTTGATTTCAATTCTATCCCATCTACATTTGAGTGTGTCCCTGTTTTGAAGCTTAATCCGTAGTAATGCCTTCAAACTGTACACACACACACACACACACACACACACACACACACACACACACACACACACACACACACACACACACACACACACACACACACACACACACACACACACACACAAACACACACACACACACACACACACACACACACACACACACACAGACACACATTTTAACCATGCACTTAGTAGTTTGAAATAATTATAAGAGGGGATAAATGTTGAGACTGAAAAGCTTTAATTACAGAGACAGCGCTGGCTCTCCCTTTAGGGAAACATTTTTAAATTAATATTCTATCTCTGCCTCTCTCTCCCCATCTCTCTCTTTCTAGTACGTCACTTCCCCACAAGAGACAATTCAGATTTATGTCGCTGACCTGCTGCTGCTCTCCAGGTAAATGCATCCACGAGGAAATAATGAGAATGTGTGTGTGTGTGTCTTTGTGTCCCGAGTTAGATTTGATAAAGACTGACTTCAGAAAAACAGCATTTGAATTTCTCATAATCTAAATAAACCGGACTGGGAGAATTAGCAGATGATGGCTGGGGGGAGATTTTGACACAATGGGTTTATTATGTACTAAATTCATTTCATTGTTGTAATAAACATACATCATGGTGCTACTAGATACTTTACCCCAAAGTAACCCAAACTGAAATAAAGTGATAAAGATAAATAAAGTGACCCTGACAATGTCGTACGTTGCCAGAGAAATTAGAACATTATCAGGTCAACCCTACTGCCAGACAAAAACATAAATATTAACTGATTTTGCACAGTCCCGAAAAATGTTCAATAATGTAATGACAAAGCATTTTAATGTCCACATATGATTATTCAGTTGGCACTGAACGATGGCATCGGACCCAATATGGACGTAGTTCCTGGGGATATTAGGCTGCTTAGACGGATGTTTTAATAATAATGAATGGTTGATATCTTGGGTCAAAATAATTCCCATTTCCTAACACTACATGTATGACAGAATCACAAGACAATCTATATTGAAAAATGAAGTTGGACTAAATGTTTGATTCAGTTAAACGGACATTTTGTAACACCTAGACAAGTCAACACAGTCTTTGGTTCCAAGACAATGCTTAACCATTTCAAAGTCTTGATTCAGTAATCCAGGTGAGTTTTCCACGTAACAATGTGAATTTTGAGCCACAAGAGCCTTAAAACTGATATTAGTTAAGTTTTTACAATTGCAGCAAGAGGTATACAACTGTGTGTAGGTTCAAGACATGTATAAAGCCGTGCATGCACAATGTTCTGCTCCATAAATGCTATTATTTCTAAAAGTGTACTCATGTGTATGATCTGAGTTATATACACACACCTTAATCAACTGTTTGCATGTCATCTGTCTCCTGGTGTCTGCTAGCCTTTTACTGTGCCACAGGAAGTTTTATAATTAGTGTCTTTGAAGTAAACAGAAGAACTGAGTAGTTCTCATAAACACGGATAGCTAGAATTGCTGAACAGACAAAGAAAAAAAGAACAATAAAGACAACAGGAAATCCATGGAAGATGATTACAATGCCACCCACAATATGTCTGACAGGCGATGTCTAGCAAAGTGCAAAAGCACCACAGTGATGAGTCCGCACAACTAAAAAAATAAAAAAAACGAAGAATTTCAGGGATCATCACTTTAACAACGACTTCCGACTGAGCATCCTTGTTTATGTTTGATGTGAAAGAACACACACACAGTATCTGGTGGCTGTGAAGAGGAACACAGCGTGAACATCAGGTACATCAAATGAAGTGCATCTAATGAGATGCGTCCCAGCTGGCGGCGAAGCGAGCCGGAGTGCTGAGTAGTAATGAGCGAGAATGACCAAAGGATCACGGAGGGGGAGCGAGGGTTCACAACAAGATGCCGCCTTTGAAGGCTGCCAAGATGTCTGGAGGATGGACAGGGGCAAGCAGTGAACAGCGGGGACATCAAAGCCTGCAGCTGGCTGGGAAAAATGGGTTACATGGTGCACTTGTGATTATGCTTGTCATTATGTAATGTTTACTTGGATATGCTACATACCAGTGGCATGAGAATTGAGCATTGTCATCACTAAATGAAAACCAATAAACACTGTTGGTGATAACCCAACATTTCCTGAGTTTGCTGCTTCAAAAAGAAATATTTTAAATAACAAAATAATGTATGGAAAAACATGTTTAGCAGCGATTAGCAAAGCTCTGTTTACGGCTATCCTTCAATATAAACAAGTCGACAAATTCTACAGGGAGGAAAAGTAAGCATTAAAAATAAATGGGGACTTTTACTGAGAAGAATTTATAGGAAAATGTGTTTTGCATTGAATTATTGTAGCTTTATTAGCTGCTATCCTTCAATAAAAGACAGGTCTATTAATACTGAAGGGAGGAAGAGTAAGCATAAAAAATAATGGGGATATAGGGAAAATGTGTTAATCATCACAGCGAAAATAACGTGGGACTTATAGAGAATTTGCTCTACAGCCGCTTCTTTGACCACGAAATATCCGACAACCATCCGATCAGGCAAGGACGCGTTAAGACACATATACGGACAAACGCATTTAATCACAAAAGTCGCATTCACGCCGGATTGGGAGACTTGTGGTTCTCTCAATAAGCATTTCCTGGCAGTAAGGAGAATCACTTTATTTAACATTGTTTGCTTCCCTTCTCTGTCAGTTGGCAGTGTCAGCAGCTTGCATTGAAACACGTACCTGCCAGCTGGCTGACAGCCAGCTTGTCAGGGGGACCCGGGATGACCTCATAGACAAGGGGGTGGTGAAACGGGGTTGTGACGCCAGCTCGTAATCTGGAGTGACAGTCAGTGGGCAGCAGGGCAGACAGGGAGACTGTCAGCGTGCAAACTGTGATGATGGAGTGTGTTTTTATTAGATCTGGTACTGTATAACGCGAGGCCATGTATGGACACAAACAGATAGATTTGCACATACACATACAGGTGCACGTCATTGCAGAGCGGATCCGTCCCAGCGGGAACTGGATCCAATCCAGACTCGCATTCCTGACAGGCACGGTACACGGCTGATTAATGAACTCACAGACTGTCCACACTCACCACGGGGCACACACACACACACACACACACACACAAACAACTGGACATACACACACATAAACGCTTCTCCCCTCATCGCTGATTCACTGCACGTTGTGTTTGTGAGCTTTACTCGGTGCACTACTGCTTTTTCTCTCCAAGGAAAATTATGCGTGTTGTCTTATTATAAAAAAAGGCTGCTTTTCAAAAGAAACATGAATCAAAGAAGAAAAAATACAAAGCCCATCACTCTGCATAGCCCACATTAGTGCACTGGTAACTATGTCATAAACCCGCCCTGCTTCTTAGGTTTGCACAGTATAACCAGCATGGACATACCTCCATTATGCATTAAGACTACATCCCGTCTTGGCATACTTACAGTACATGGGATCTGTCATCCTGCTGGAAGTGCCTAATGGACTCCATACTGTATAAGTTATGCAGTAGTAGGCAATGGGGAACACAACAGGATGTCCCTCGGTTACTGTTGGGAGCATTGACTGTATATAAGAAGTGGAGCTAGTCATCATGACTTCACCCATTGGTTTGTAGACTGCTGTTTTGAAGCCTCGAGTTCGGCAAGTTCCCCGTCGCAACCAATGAATGGAAGTTACCATATTTGGAATGTGAAGGAGTGATGTAGTGGCGCTGTATACGTCTCTGTTATACAGCGTATCTTACCAAGAGTTTTCCTTCGAAAGCCTGCAACACCTGCACATGGTCCTTTCAAAATAAAATCCCTTCTCTACAGGAAACAACTCAGTTGCCTTTAGGCATAAAAATTGCTTGGTTAGGTTTAGGAAAATATCGTCATTTGGTTAAATATCTATGGAGGTGCCGTAACAGAAGTACCCAAGTTGGGTGACAATTACAACAAGGTTGACTTCTCTTTTCACACAGGGAATGAACAGTTGGACTCACCCATCTCCTCTGGCCCTGTGTGAGCTTTTGGGGTCTTGTTCATGCTTACATGCACAACATATGTATTGATTTCGGGAATACCTACAATTTATGGCACATTACTTTTTGTTGGTATACCTAATGAAGAGAATGGAGAATCTGGGGCCAGTTAATGGATGGGAATATAGACTTGTACAAGTCTTGTCCATCCCCAACAGTCTGTTGGTAGCTGTACTGTATCCAACTGGCACAGTTTGAAAAATATATATAATTACGTTTCAATAATTATAAACAATCAAAGGGGCAATCTCGAAGATTTTTATTTAAATATATGTCTGTTAAGTCACTATCTTTTGCGGAAGGAGGTAACACAATGGTGATTGAAAGAAATGCTGTATCACTGTTATTTTCTATTGTACACACACAAAATTGAACTATTGACACAATTCTGATAAATAGCATGTCAGTATTGAATTCTGGTAGCAGAAATAGACTCCAAACTGCTAAATTTGGAAAGCACTTCCTTAGTTTTCATTTATATTGAGATTCAAAATCTGGTCAGGACCAGAATCTTAAGGATTTGCATATTATCCTACAAGCCATTTTATTGTTTATCATCAATGTGTTTTCAATACCATGTATAAACACAGATGTGTAATTATGCTAATTTCTTCACAAATGCTTAAGACCTTGAAAATGACGACATGTATTTTTTTTGTTTTATGTTTTTTTCTCTCCACGTAGCAGTGGGAGATGTGGAAAGCTTGTGAGTCTTTTGTAATTACTGTGGTGCATTTATTCACCACAATGAGAGACGCGTAACGTGTGAATGGATGTGGGTGTAAATAAGTGTATTTACCAAGTAATGGGCGGATTCTCCGTCACTGCAACATTGTGGCAATAGTGCATCAAACATGTACTGAGTGACATTATCTACACAAGGGCATCAAACGGGTTAGGAAGTAGAGCAGATAGATACCGGTGCACCAAAGTTCTTAAAGCAGACTCTGATAATGTCCTTTCCATACTACGGAGATCTACGGTAATTAATGCAGCTAATGACAGCTGGCAGGTCATTTGAACTCTCCGTTCGTCTTTCACACTCACACCCCGTCTTTCACAAATGTACGATGAGTTAATTTAGTATAAATAGACTTAATGGACAGATTCAATTACCGCCTTGCCAACGGTACGGATAGCGGGCATCAGAGATGACAAGATTAGCTTTTGGCTGAAACAGCACCAAGCAGCGATCAGAGCTCAGACACATTTCTGCTGCGGGGAAAGCATAAAATTAGGTCCACTGTGACATTTAGTTCTAATTCAGCTCATTTTGAAATATAATGAGCACATCAAAAACATACACAATCCAAGTTGTCTAATTCTTTTGACTACGTCTGTGATCTTGTCAAAGCCTACAAAAAGCAGCCCCAGTCTAAATATAGACCGGGATATTACTCATGACATTTCTCAAAGTGGTCTCTGCGCTGACCTTTCAGTGACACTACTTTGTGAAACCATGGCAAAATGACAAAAAGGTTTGTCTGTCTCAAAACTGTAAAAATACGTTTTTTATGGAATTTGACAAAAAATGTTACAGAGCTTTAGGACACGTGTGTAGTGAAATATTTAGTTGAAATCTCCCCTTTTTTGTGATTAATGTTGTGTGTTGTATATTTTCAGTGTGTTGTTATATATGATAATTTCAACATTTGTAAAGTGTATTTGAGAACTATAAAAAGTGGTCTATGAAAAATAAGGATTTTATTGGCTTCCTGATTGCGTGGTGGTCATTCTTTTTGGGAAATGTACGATTCGCTTTCTTGCAAGAGTGGACCCAGAGATGGTTAGCTTAGCTTAGCATAAAGACAGATACAGGAAGCAAGGGGAAACTGCTAACCTGGTTGTGTCCAAAGGTAAAAAAGAATCACTCATGAACTCATCATATCTGGTTTGTTTAATCCGTACAAAAAAAGGTAAAAATTGCCAAGTTGTTCCTTTAGTGCTAAGTGTTATGAGCCAGTCTATTTCTTGGCCGGGTACAGTGACTTCCTGGAGTTTTGTCGTCACCGTGAAGTTGTATCAACAAGTTGTACGGGACAGATCCAGGGTTGCTGTTTGCCCGTTTCCAGTTTTTATGCTAAGCTAAGATTCTTGCTCTAATTCCATAGTGATGGGACAAATATAAGATAGGAATCAATATTCTGACCAACTCTTTGCAAGAAAGCAAGCAAGCAATATCCTAAAATATCAAACTACTTCTTTAAGTATGACTGAAAAAAAAAAGAATATGAAGAAGAAAAAGTAAAGCAAAATTCTGACCTTGGCAAACAGCGCGCCCTTGGCTGCCAGTGCGTCCTCCCCTCTCCCGTTGGGGTAGCACTCAAACCTTGCATCCAGGATTGGGTAGCGGCTTGCCAGCATCAGCCCACTGTTCAGGAATTTGAAACTTGAGCAGCATCCTTTCCAGCCATACCGGCCAACGTCGCTCAGGACGTAGGGGAAGTAACGATGCAGCTGACACCGCAGTCTGGTCGTCGACCCGTGGTCAAACACTTCCTGTAGAGCCAGAAAATCCAAGTTGGCAGGGAAAAAGGCAGAGATCTCGTGGTCGAATGTTTCATCTCCATGGCGGCGTTTTCTACCGGGGCGCTTGAAGATTGACGTGCGAGGGACATGGGAAAGAGTATTGTTGGAGGATATGCCAACGCCACCGTCACCACCATGATAACGAGCGAGGGATTCCCTGGAGGCAGTCATACTGCCCGTGTCTCCCGCCACCTGATCCCCAGTCCGATGGTTCCCTGTTTCAACCTCCTCCTCCTGTGGGTCTGGCTCTGGGGCGCTGATGCTGATTTGAACCGCTGAGGCGTGAAGTGGGCAGTCTGAGGACGCTTTTGTCTGGATCCCTTCCCCATGCACGGGACAGTCATGATGGCCTTGACCAACTTGAGCCCCTGTGGAATGCAACGGGCAGTCTGGAGCCTCCCCTGAGATGTGAACGGGACACTCTGAGCTGCTGTTAGTCCCTGCAGGGTGGAGGGGACAGTCTTCTGCCGTGTCTCCTCCCTCTGGGTGAAGAGGGCATTCAGAGGTACCCTGTTCTCCTGCAGACTGGTGTACGGGGCAGTCAGCGGCACCTGGGGGGTGAATTGGGCACTCGGTGAGGGGTTCGGTTTCGGTGTCGGCTGGGCCGTTGGTGGTGTGTGTTTGGTCTGGACGCTGGTCCAGAGAGGAGGTGCGGCGGAAACCTGTGGCAAGGCTGCTGAAGGATGCCGCACTGATGAACCGAACAGAAAGAAAGAACTATTCAAAATGCATTCATTCAATTGATATGTATGACACGAGTGAATGCTTTCACTGCTGCTAAGACGTAAGCAGAAGGAGCCCAGGAGCAAGCTCTTCTCACCTGATGGAAGTGTTGGTAGGTGAGTCGATGTAGATCTTAATCTGAGGCCGACTGGCACCATTGCGGATCCTCTTCCCCACCTCCCGGGCTCTCCTGTGCGTGTCCGACAGGTTGTTGAACCTGGCCAGAGAGTCGGGCAGCAGGCACACGTTGGCACTGCAGAAACAGAAGCTTCTGCCCTGTGGCCTCCATTCCCCAAGGCCAACCCCCCCTGGCCCGGCCTGGCCCTGCTCGGCCTGGTGTTTGTCTGGCCTGCACAAGGTAAGCAACGGAAACACTAAATCAAATCAAACAGAGGCTGTGGAGCTTAGGTTAGTTTAGGAAATATGGTTATCTTATTAGCTAGCCTAGCATAAAGCATGGAAGCAGGGAGAAACTGCTACCTGGCTCATTGTATGGTTATGTTGAGGGGAAGACACATTTTGATAACTTTGAAACAAAAAATGCAGCCTCATTTGGAGAAACTTTATGCATATCTAGCTTGTACCATGGGATATTTTCTGTACCTTACTGCAATTATTTTGATAGAAGTCATTATTTTTCCACTTTGTTTCTTTCTTATCTTTATATCCTTTTCTGTTGTTGTATGCTTTCCATACAACCACAATTTTATTTTCATTTCATTATGTTTTTCTTCCCAAATCTATCAATCTATCCTTTTCTACTAACTCCATTAGGATCGCTGCTCTTTGATCCTATATTATGGAAAAACCTGGAACCATTTCACTTAACCATTACCACATTCATTTTGAGGCAGCAGTATAATTACTGGAAACAAACACAGATAACAAAGGGAATGTCTAACATTGTGAGAGAGTGCTACTCCTCCACAGCAAACAGAGCTAAATATAGCATTTCAAATTTCGTGGTTATGATGGGTAGCCACTTTGCTGTGTGTTTGGATAACCAAACACTCGCTGAGAACTGATTGAGCCTGGCAGCTGTAGGCCAGACCACTGAGCAAACTCTTTACAGTAGATAATGACTCCATTTTCTGCCTCTTGAAATCTCCAAACTCAACAACTGGCACTGTAGATATAAAATGAAGCATGATTTCGGAAGTGAATGGCCTATTTTTTTTTATACCTCAGATAGCTTCAGAAACCCATTTGATGAATAGGTTTGGAGAAAATCGTCAGGGATCTGGTTGTTTCCAGAGATCATCTTGCGATGGGATAACATCAGCTGCTATGCTAGGGTTGGGAATTATTCAATCCAAACAGCTTCAAGTATAATAATAAAGCAAAAACTAAAAATCCATATATACACACACACGTGTTAAACATATTGACGTAAAGATGTAAAAACAAATCTTCAAAATGACTCAAAATATTTCACATCAGATCTTTTGAGTAAATTAAGTTAGTACGTACTTGATGCCTCATTATTATCAATTCAGACGACGTAATTATGTATCATGATATCTCTATAAATAAATTCATCATTACATGATTCCATTGAAAGACTTTATTATTATAATTATTATATTGAATTATCGCCCAGCCTTTACACGACAACAATGCTTGTGTGGCAAAATGTGGTGGTGGAGACACTTACTGGTGCACACAGCAGAATTTTTAACTTGTAAGTGGATGTTTTGTACCAAAAAAGTATACTTAGCTTTAAGTTTCTTTTATCTTTTTAATCAAAGGAGCAGATTTCTTCTAATATAGTTGCTTATGTTTTGTACTAAAGATACAGTTGAGAGTTTCATGCCCATTCAAGCCTGGAAAGTCTCCTGCCATTGACCAAGTCATCCTACAGAACTTATCAGCAAAAACTTTGACTGTCAATGCACTTCGTTTGTTTCCTACAATATGAGCGTGCAGCAACTAAAGCAGGACTTTCAGAGGACCTTCTGAGGACTTTCAGGGGACCTTCTGGGGACTTTTAGGGTACCATCTGAGGACTTTTAGAGGACCTTCTGAGGACTTTTAGGGTACCTTCTGAGGACTTTCAGGGACCTTCTGGGGACTTTCAGAGGACCTTCTGAGGACTTTTAGGGTACCTTCTGAGGACCTTCAGAGGATGTGAAAGGAGCAGATAAAAAATGTACTATTTGAATGTTACTCCTGTCCACTTTGGCTATAATGGCTTTGTGGTTTCAATTTTGAGAAAACTAGCACTAGCAACACCACAGGCAAGAGATAAGAGGTTTGATTTGAAAACAAGAGGTAGTAAAAAAAAAAAAAAAACCTGTGCCACCTAAGGGCCACACTAACCTGCGGTAGGTGTACAAGTATGGCTGGCGGACGGCCTGCAGGGGAGCCCAGATGACGAAGCCCAGCAGGGCGAAGGGCAGGGAGACGAGGAGGAGAAGCAGGTAAAGTGGCGCGGAGATCAGCAAGCACAGGGTGAGGAAGGAGCAGGGGTCTTGGGCGCGTCGACGCTTCTCCAGTGATGTGGCCACGCAGGAGGCCAGGAGCTGGTCCAGGAGCCAATAGCAAGGGAACACCAGGCTCCACGACAAGCCATCCAGGAAGTGCAGACAGGCCCCGGAGTAAGGGGTGGTGTGGAGGACCATCTCTTTTCTTTCCTTTCTCCCTCTTTCTTCCTCTCTCTGTCGTTCTCCTCACCTCGCACTCTATGTCCACACCCACATGCACTCTTTGAACAAGCGAATGCAAATCTATTCCAGAGATAACATGAACATGAATAAATAAAAAAAGAAACCAGACTCAAATGTAGACCCTCCCCCCTCCTTGGAGAGAGGTACACTACATGGTTTGGGGTGATATTTTTGGGGATCTTCACAGACAAGCTTGTCTCAGCATTACCTCCCCTCCCTCAGCAATTACACCTTGTACAAGGGGGGTCGAGGAACGCAGTCTGGAGGTAGGGGGTTTCCATGACAAGAGCGTTTCCGTTGATGAAAGATCTACGGTTGCGAGGACTCCAGCTAGCTCAAGATGGGGCGGCCATTAAACGTCACCCGGCCGTTAAACATCACCGTTTCCTTAGGACCTGGAGAAAGTGAAGTGATCGATAGAACAATAGAGCAAATAAATAGGGAGGGGGAGAGAGAGAGAGAGAGAGAGAGAGAGGGAGAAAGGTGGGGAGGAACAAGAAACAGGAGATCAGTGATGGACTTGCTGTGAAAACTGAACCTTGTTTATCTCCTAATGTTTGTGAATGCGTCATGGATATAGTTCCCACAGCTGCTTTTAAGTCCACTACAGCAGCTACTGAAAATATGCTTCCGCCACATTAAAAAAATGAAGGTCCCTGTCTTAATAGGAAATGGGCTGTGCTAATATGTCCAAGAAGAACAGGTCATAAATGGTCCAGAATGATAATCGATATGATATTAACCACTACTGCTTAAATTATCTTTCTGCCCACAGCGGACTTAACCAGAAATGACTGTCAGTGAATGCTTTTTAACCGACTATAATACCAACACAAGCAAAAATGGGAAGAATCAATTCCACCAGCATGAATAGATAATGAATAGATGAATTAATTCCTGACAACAGCTAGGGGTTTAGGATGACAAAATTACTCCAGAATCCATCAAACCACACTGAAAGTCACCGTATGCTGTACACACATTATTCTAGCACACGTTACATGCACAGCCCATATTAAAACACGTAGTGGGTGAAGGTGATGTCCCCAATTACACCATTAAGCAACTGTACTCTGTACATCTGTCAAATAACATTATTGCAATACATCTTCTTGACTCAAAAACGTTAAAAAAAGTATTTCACTGACTTCAAAAAGTACGCCACGTTGTTATTTCTTTAAGTTGGAACACTTCTCAACAAAACACCACTTTGTGAGCCATTTGTCAAAACAGCCCTACTATTTTCTTCCAAAATGAAAATCTTTTGTTTGACAGGCTCATCCTCTGAATAGCACAACAATAATCACTGTCACCTCCATCCTAGTAATCTTCTGCGCAGTCAAAACCTTTGTGTACAACATTGATTCATGTTCTTGTGTGAACGATGTTCCCCATTTTCTAAGATGACTGACTTGCCACCTGTTACTGATCGACTTCCTCTTTATGCTGGTTGACCGGGGCGGCTGAGAGTTGAAGAAATGTCCTGCTGACTCAACGGTAGGTCGAACTGACATGATTGCAGCGCTTCCAGCTGACTGACTGACTGTTTAACTGTCTGGGCGGCTTACTGGCTTGACGTGTGATTGTCTGGCAGATTAGCAGGACGACAGACAGCACTTTCAAATTCAACCACCCGGCAGTCTGTGACGCTGTGCTTCGGACTTAGTGCTTAGGTTATAAATCCATGGTTGCTGTTTATTTAAGATAGTGAATATGACTGTGATGGTAATTGGTTAAAGCACTGTTTAACCTACGTATCAATTAAACGCTGGTGTCTATTTAGCGTAAACAGAGGACGGAGTGTGCAGAGAGAAAGTCAGTGACCTAATGAAAGCGAGCAAATAGAAGGCTAACCTCCTGACACTCTTAATTCTAATCCAGACAAATTCACTTTTTGCACTGCTGCCTGAAATTAAAGATGCAATTTGGAGCCTTCCCTCAGCTGTTTTTTGTTATTGTTCCGGATTCAAAAGGTCACACATCCCGTTGTCTGTTACGTGAGCGCAGTCCACCGAAAACATTATATTTCCCACAATTTAAGCTTCTGTATTTTCCAAATGCACTAGTATTATTCAAACGTATTGTTCGGTTCGTAAGCCTCGTACCGAACGGTTTAATACGAATACGTGCGTTGTTACAAATAACCGTAGCTCAGTAGGACAGCACAGAAGGCCCAGGTATAAAATGCACGGCCCGCCACTCTGCTTTCTGTTGTTACGCTAAAATAGACTAATCTAATCTAATTAACTACTGGCTCTAGGTTTACATTTACCCAATAGATCTTCTCATCTAACTATTGGCAAGGAAGCGAAAAATCTATTATCTCCAATGAATTAACTCTCACGCTGAAGATATTTTCTCTAGATATATTTATTAGTGTCATATATCTAGCAGTGAGCAGGTTGTAACTATCACAGTAAATCTTGGAGAAACAGCGTGACAGTGGAAAGAACCACGATGGAGAAAGGCAGGAAAAAAAGAGAAAACAGTTTAGTTAATTAAAATATCAGCGCTGCGGCATTTCCCCGTCTTCCTCGTTGCCATTATGAGGCAGACAGCTCACGAGATGATTGACAAGTGGAAAGCAGCAAACTGAGAGAACCTTTCATTGCACTAAAGGCTTTGTTCATTCTATGCTTCTTTTATCGTGCTGCGTTAAACCCCTTGACCTGCAATATCTAATGGCATCAACCTTTCAACAAGACTGTTTTATGGCAGACTCCGTGAAGAATTTCCTCTTTGGAATCGCAGACGTCATCAACAACCAAACCCAGAAAAACACCCATCAGTCACAGCTGATACATCAGCGAGCAGAAACTGTCACAATTAGTGTTATCAGGGGAAATGGAGCAGTGCATAATTCATACCAAACACACAGGCTTATAGGAAGAGACGGAAATACATTGTGGAGGAAAAAGATCCGAGAGAATGCCAGCAGACACTTTAGTGGCAAAAACACACATTCAGGCACAGACACACAAATCATGTAACAGTCCAAAGACATGCAGACTTAGACATATACATGTTTACAGTGAGTCAGTTTTGTGCCACAGTGAAATCCTTTGTTGGTCTGCACTATGCTGAGCTGTAGTCTGTAGACATTTTACGAAACTTTAAAGTCGTACATGAGTGACAACCCCCCCCCGTCATACGCTTTGTACGACCGTGAAAATGTTGAAAACTCTGGACGGCCCCTAACTAATAATGCTTGATCGGCCTCAGGCTGAAAAAATCTGAACACTTTGCCATTCTTAGTAACTTTTGACCAATAGAAACACTACCAAATATTAATTTGATGTATCAAAATGTCATAAACCAACAGCTGTTCTCAGAGCTGTCAAAGGACAATCTTCCGAAAGGGGCTTTTTAAAACAGTTAATATTTTGATAGCTATGTGGGCACTGCTTTTAATTAATCCCAAGAGAGTGACCTGTTTTACATTACAGAGAGATGAAAACTCGCAGCTAGTGTCCAATATGGATACAATATGATGAGTGGTGCTTTAATCGAAGAGCAGTGTGGGAGTTTGTCTCCCCATTAGCCAAAAACAATGACACTTCAAAATAACCTTTCCCTCATTTACATACATAATGACTAATGTAACTAGAATGAAACAAAATGACACAAAGGGGGATAGAAGCTGCTTGTAGAAACAACAGAGGCCACATTTTCTTCTTGGCTTTGTTTTGCTTCAATTCTATTATTGAAATTGATCACAATCAATACATATCTCTGATGTGGGCTTGTACTTTATGACACAATAACAGTCTATAGGGAGGCAAACAGCAACATAGCATTGAAGCACATGGACTAACAAGAACACTTTCACATCTCTAATCAGACACCTCGACACATCGCCTAATAGGATGCACCCCTCACTCTACGGGGGAGTGATAAATGACTATGTCAGCTTGGGAAATGTGGTTTGTTCAAGTTTCCCCAAAAGATCTGCTTCAGACAGTTTCCTCCTCAGCGCCCATCAATACTGTCTGTCTGGTTCAACAGCAGAAAAAACTTAGAGTGAGTACGTGTGTGTGTATGGAAAGGCAGATGGGTCGTATTCACCTGCTCTTGTGCGAGCCCATCACTAGCATGTGTGTTTACTCTGTAAGCCTATTTGAGTATATATGACGTCCGTGTGCGTGCACGTAAACCATTGTGTGTGTGTTCATGCGCATGTACTGTATGTGAGTGTGTTTGGCAGTACAATGTAGCAACTGAATGTGGCTGAGTGGAGCATAACAGGAACCGATGCCCTCATTTTGTTATGTAGGAGAGAGAAGAGAGCATTGAGCGACACACACACAGCCTTGTTTTCATCACTTTGGAGGACATTACATTAAAAACATTCATTTTCTGAAGACTAAACCCAAACCCTAACCATAACCGCTACTTGCCTCATCCTAACCCTTAACCTAAGCCTAAACCTAAATCTAAACCTAACCCTAAAACAAGTCTCCACCATAAGATGTAATCATTCGATGTGGGAGACTGTGGCTAAGTGGATAGCAGGGCCGTCCAATCAGAGGATCGGCGGTTCGATCCCCGGCTCTGCTAGTCGCATGTCGATGTGTCCTTGAGCAAGACACTTAACCCCAAAATTTCTCCCAATTGTGCCTACGGTGTAGAAATGTGATAGAATCTGAATTGTAAATCGCTTTGGATAAAAGTGTCTGCCAAATAACTGTAATGTAATGATTTACATTATGGGGACGTGCAACAAAGGCAAGTGTAAACAGTCCCCACAACACGCTCAAACAGACACATACACACGGGATAGACCCTAACCTAATTCAAATTCTATCCCGTACATTAAAATCAAGTCTGAACAGACCACACAAACAATAGGCAAAGACCAGTGACGTCACTCTGCTCTCAGCATGCTCCAGGGAGTTCTGTTGTCATGGCGACCTAGTCACATGCACTCTGGAACTGTACTAGTCTGGCCGCCTGTCAGTGTACAGAGAACACACAGCTATGGCTCTCACATACATACTGAAGTGTTTGCAGGGCAATGTGTATACAATGTGTTGCGACACTCACAAGCAACACATGTATGCTGCTACAATGAAGCATGTCAGGTGTTTAGTTATACCCATATGTCACATGTTTTCCCCTGGATGGATATTTTCCAATCAATTACGAATTGTGGCTATGTCTACTACTACACATTTCCACCAACAACAAAGTCATTTGGGCTGAAATCAGGCCTGGGGGAACAGTGGCGGAACAGCAACTCCCATGAGCACTCAGGCTTCTCAACTGCACTGGATAAATTGTCAAATTATTCATCATCAGCCAAACCTGCTAATTACCCTCAATATTTCACAGTCGTATTAGAGCTTGTCTCAGGAGGTTTTCTATATGTGTGTTTGTGTGCTGTGCATATACAGTATTCTTATACAGTATTTGTTTATGTGTGGTTGGACTGGAAACCCCCAAGCAAATACAATGGATTATAGTTGTAAAAGTCTGTTTGTGTGTGTGTGTGTATGTGTAGGCTACACATGTTGCTACATCTTGCTGTATGTTCAGTATGTGTGTTTTCTGGTTGTGCCCACCTCTTTTCTTGATTAGTCATTGTGCATACACACACAATGCAACTCCACAGCCAGTAAAATTGCACAAAAATGCAGATACAATATAATTTTCATCAGGCACAACACAGTCTTACGCTGATCATTCACCCTTTTATTATTTATAACTATTTGGTTATGTTTAGGCAGCAAAGGTACCAGGTTAGATTTAGGCAACACAAGTACTTGGTTAGGGTTAGACAACAAACTTTCTTTGTTAGGTTTCGGCAACAAAAGTACCGAATTAGTTTTAGGCAACAAAACATCTTTGTTAGGTTTAGGAAACAAAAGTAATGGGTTAGGTTTAGACAACAATACTACTTGGTGAGGTTTAGGCAAGAAAATTACCAGGTTAGGTTTAGGCAACAAAAGTACAAGCTTACACAATCAAACCAAGTACCTTTGTTGCCTATTTGATTGAGGCAACAAAAGTACTTGGTTAGGTTTAGGCAATATTTCATGTCAATCTATGCAATAATTGTCCAAATATTTAACCCTGAACCACAAATATCAACCCATTGCTTGCTTCTGCGGAAAAGGCTAGGGGGTCACCAAATTCACTTGGATTCATCCTCTGGGAACCATGAATGTCTGTATAAATTGTCACAGCAATCCATCTTATAGCTGTTGAGAAACCAAAGTGGTGGACTAACCGACATTTCCAAAAATATAGAAAAGAGACAGTAGAAACACATTAAGGAATGTAGTTGTAGTGTAATTGCACAGATATCATTAAAATAACTAAATAATATAGTGGACTTTATCAGCTCCTGGAAACTATGTGTTTTGAACTGTATTTGAACTTTTTGCTGTGTTTAAGGAGGATAAGGTTAGCTCCTGTGATTTGACACAAAGCCCGGACTCCACCTGCTCATACTTTATTCCCACCATTAATAATACATTTATTTTCTGGTTTGCACTGTGCTTTGTCAGGATTACATGAGTGCCTCTGGTTAGTAATATTGCAAAAATCAATTTGTCACACCCTTGAGCAGCCAATTGCACTAATTTTCAGTAAATGCACGGCCGGGGTCTGAATGGCTGAGATTTAATATTCAAACTCTCTCTCTGTTTATGAAATTAATTCACAGTATCACCTACACCTTAAATATCCATGAGTATATTGAGCTGATCAAGGGTTCTCACTGTCATCTTCTGTCTCCGTCTCTCTGTCTCCTTCACCAGTGCAATTATGGTTGTGTAACATGGTTAGTGGGAGCATACAATACCATCACTATGAGACACAATGTAATCAGTGCGATAATTTGATCAGGACCTGCTGCCACCTGCGTTTGAGCAACATTGCTGCTCTCATGGCAACAAATGAACTGGGGTTTTGGTAAACTGGTGACGAGTGATGAGAAAAAAGAGAATGGAATTATTTGACTCTGCTAGACCAAAACTTTAGCTTCTTGCATTTCAAACGGCTATAAAATTAACATTAGGGGAGAAAAGTAGTTGTACTGATTCACACAAAAGCACATGAAAGCACCAGTCCTCCCTATTAAATGGAGAAAAGATCTTCTGACAGTGGACACTTTCAACTGTGTTAACTTGCAACTAGCTTTGACAACATGGCGGATTAGGGCCACTGTACGAAAAAAAGTTATAATTACGGAGTGGGGGAAGGGGTGTAATATTCAGAGTTGTCCTCTCAACGGTTGGTTTTTAGTGTTAGCTGTGCTGAAATAACAAACTCACCTTCCTGTAGTCAAAGATAGAAGTTGTTTATCTCTACATTTCTCTAACTTCTACAATACTATTTATTTATAATTATAAAAGAACACAGAAAGAACATGAAAGAAAACATGTTTATGTATCTTTCTGGACCTTCGCCTCGCTCAAAGGCCATCTTTATCATGATAATGCTACTTTATGAGCAATGAAATTCAAGCGGCTGGCGTTACCAAGGTTTTGCACTCCCCTATTTTTTTTCTTATCAATTTGCCAGTTTAATCTCAGAGAATATCTTGGCTCTGTAATTATAATTTTTTACCTACAATGACCCTATTTCGCCATTCTGCAGCAACATGAAATATCTATAATTTTAGTAAATGGGTTAGAAGATGCCCGCGATGGTCCTTTAACTGAGTACCATTATGGCTTTGATTCTAACCCATGACCTTTTGTTTCATGTCGTCCTCTCCTTCATGTCTCAGTCTGGCTTTCTGTCTCCTCTCCTACATTCACTGTCTCTCTCTCATGTACGTGATCTAATAAATCGTTTTGCAGAGCAGCAGAGCATCACCTTTGGACTTTCACTTTAACACAAAAGAAGCTGTTAAAGCCTTTCTACCATTAACCTGCTTTTGATTTAGGGCCCACTACACCATTAGCTGCCACCGTGACATGTTAGTCCCATAATGGACTGTCTTTAGTTAATGCAGTCCAGCAATTACATCAGTATTGGACAAATCCACACCTCACGTTTTACATCCAGTGCCAATGTTCACACAGGAGGCAGGAATTTGCACACCTGGTAAAAATGTTTGCCTGTTTATCAACCATAGACACACATCTTACAATAACCTACACACGTTTTTTTGGTTGCCTGCACCTAAAGGGGAACTCCACCAATTTTACATTCAAGTCTGTTAACAGTTCTTGAGGAGCAATGTGACAATTCTCTGTGTGCTGATCGCCGGACCCCTATGCAGGGCTCATGAGTAAAGGGTTGCCAGGTTGCCATTGGCAACCGCTTTGAGAAAATGGAAACCAATGCTTGGCCTTTGGTTGTCATCAGTGGCAACCACTTTTGAACATAAAAAATTGGGACAGCAAACAGCAAAACCTGCACCCCAAAATAAATGAATGTTTAATATTTGTTGCATTAGTGATATTTCAATTTACCAGTGGCGGGCCGTGTATTTAATACCTGGGCCTTCAGTGCTGTCCTACTACAGTTGAACCACCTCCTAATAACCTCATTATGACGCTACAGCTATGGGTTATTATTTAATTTGTGTAAAAACCGCATATCCACATACTGCAACATTTGACAAGTGAAACAAAATTTTACATGAAGCTCAACACCTATGAGGGCTACAAATACACTGAATACGCGCATGACGGGATGCTTCGTCATTAACGGGCAATGCATATAGTCAAAATCAATCAAAACTGCGGTGCTAAAACACGCATTCCGTCACACACTCAAGGGCATGGGCCATTCAAATATTATTCACATCAGAGGGAACAATATTAACCATGTCATAAAAACGACACAATAGAAAAAGTAACACAGTAGTAATGCTACTGCAGATGTAAAAACAAAAGCAGTTCACTTACCAATGCTGCTGTTGACTATTTAAAGACAAAGTCCATCCTCCTTTCTTTGTTAACAAAGATTTCAAGGATGCAGTTGTACAGTACATTGGTGTGGTTCAGTTCCAGTAAGAAGTCCTTCTCGATTCATGGACGCCAGTGATGACAGTCGAGCCTCCCCAGTTGTATTTCTTGAATACGTTTTAATGCGTTTGAGGGCTGAAAATGTCCGCTCGACAGAGGCAGCAGATATTGGGATTGTCACCGCCCAACATATCACGCTAGCCCACTGACCAATCAAGCCGCACGTTAATGCTGATGTACTTGTAGGCCAGCTAGAAGGCTCTGGCACGTCAAAGAATACACCCAACATGTCAAACAAAAAATCTGATTGGTTGAAGACAGTCAACAATATTGTCCCCATTTACTTAAACTGCAAATGTAAGTCTGAAGACCAGATTTTTTTACTTAGAGACAGCATATGGGGCGAAATCTGATTGGATGAAAGCTCTACTTAAACAAGCTGTGCTGGAAGCAGAGCAACTGAGGAAGACAGTAGCTATGCAATGAGATAATAAGCTAATGGGAAAACATATTTAGAATACATGTAGTGTATTTATGAAAAATAATTAAATTATAAAATAGCTATAACTTTGTGATTCTGTCTAGGCCAGCAGAGAAGGCTTTGCTGGCCCTGGGCCCACCACTGCAATTTACCTGTTCCAGTCAGAACCAGACAACGCTGCATCTGTGTTGGTGCATTTACTTGCATGTGCACGGGCATCTCCTTTCTCTCATTACATTAATGCAAATGACTTCAACTGACATAGAACAGATGAACCTGAACAAAAGGCAAAGTATCCCGGTATCTTTGAGCTCGACGGACAAATTATACTGCAAAGTACAACACCTCAGTATTGACACATCAAGTTCACCAGTTATAGGTAGCACATCCTACAGAACCACGGGGCTAGACGAGCAATGGAGCTTGAAGCAACCCGATCGGGGAGCTCAACAATATAAGGAGGTGGAGGCTATGAGAGCTGCACACCCATTGAACAATGTATATGTCTAGGGCTTTTATTGTGAAATGTAAGAACAGAAAGAGTGGATCTGGTCTGCGCAGCCTTTGTCAAGGTTGAAAGGAGAAATAAAGTGTTCTGTCTTGCTGTCGGACTACCATGCCTCCACGTTGTTCTACACTATAGTGTGCATATTGAAAATGTCCCGCACAACGTCATTGGTTGATTCCTTTATTCACAGTGCGAAATAACTGACCTTGTTCCGAAAAAGACAAATTCTAGGTATAATATTTCTGTTTTATGTGACAGTCCTCATGACAAAAATAACAATTCGGAAAAACATTTTGACAGGCGAAGTTATCGCATGAAAAAAACACCCTACTGTGTAAAGACCTTAAAGCTGACGAATAACTGCATAGTACTTTGATTAAAATGCCCACAATGTTTTAAGCTGGCAAACAATAACTGATAGAACCACTTTTGAAAGTTATAGTGTTGAGCCCTGCCCATATGTCATACTTGTCATTTAATCCAGGGTAACATAGAAATATTGATCATAGCTGCTTTAACCTTTAATTATTAGCCAAAGCCACAACTTTGCCATTTGACGCCAAATTGGACTGCGTATGTACCAACCATCAACGGCCATCTCTGTGCCAGGTAATAACTTATAGGTCATCTCAACCTCCTCAAAATGGTTCCAGTGTTTCATGACCTTACAATCATGTATGAAGTACTCTGACATCATTAATTGGCCAGTTGGGTTTCACCCACCTGTTTTAGGATGTCATGACCAGTAAGACGGTTTGGAACCTATTCTGTTAATATATCGTCTGGTTCTACAGTAGAACAAAGATCAGTAAAGATTCTATGTTTCATTACCCCTTCTCGCTATGAAGAACTACAGGAGAGAAATCACTGAGCCAGAGGATGCTCTCATCCTTCACCTGCCTGTGTCTTTATCATTTTACTTCTCCACCCTCTGTTTCAATAAAACAACCAAAAAAAGTTGGCTTGGTAGAGGTTTTACAACGACACATGATCATGCGAGGAAAAAGTAAAAATCTGAGAAAGTAAAGCCAAATCAATACTTATCTCGCCTTATTTGTGTGTTGCTCCTCCTGTTCTCCACCCACTGACTTTTCACCACTAATTGGCATCGCAATCGAACAGAGAGGCGACCTTCAAAGTACAGTAAAGTACACAATGAAGCCAATTACGTCTGCAAGAGTTACTGAAGAGTTATGTCTTCCTTCCTTGCTTTCTATAAATCATTATCTCCCTCTCATCCATCAAGGCTGCATGATTGCTTGACAGCCATTATAAGACAACCCAATCCATTTAGACCTACTTGCTACATTCACGTTCAGCGGAATAAAATCGTAACTCGCGTTCGCCCACCAGCCCCCTGGGCAGCCATCCACATAGGCCCAGAGCAAGCAGTGAATGTCTGTATGTGATCTCGTGCACATGCCCTCTGCCTGTGTGTTTGCATTTGCACAAATGTGTGAATGTGTGCAGAGCTGCTGCTGTGTTTGCTCTGTGTAATCCAGGACAGTCAGTTTGTATTTAGTGGATCAATACCTCAGGATGATGGGCGTTGGTAGAGCAGCAATCGGCACTCCTCTGGCTGGTTGTCTAATGTATATAGACCCCTTATCTGTTGTAAACATGATGACAAATTGGGACGTAGGTGAAGGCAGAATAATTCTCTGAACACAATAGCTAACGCTGGTTAGAAAGTTTTATTAGTTTTTTTAAATAATGACTGTATATATATGTAATATATACAATATGTAAAATGACTCACTCTCGGCAACAGCGAGTGTTAATTGACCAACGCCATATTATACAAATTATTGACATATTAGCCGACCTAACAGCGCTGGCAGATTGTTTCGCTGGGTAGAGAGCAGACGGGAGCTCCGGAGTGGCTTGTCCATCTCCAAAGGTGACTAGTAAGCTAGCTAGTCCGGCCATTAGTGCGAAACCAGTGTAATGATAGCATGAAAGCCATGCAGAATAAGCTAGCTAAGTATCCAGCCGCCCACTAGTTAGCTTGCTAATTCCACCATGCACCAAGGCATTATTGATGTGCTTGTATGGTTAATATACAATAATATATAAATCACAAAGTCAAACAAACAGTAGAACATCTTTCCTCTAAACCAGTGGCGGCTGGTGGAACATTTTCTAGATAGGGCCATCCAATCAATTTCAGCAAACATCCCAGTATGATATAATGCAAAAAAATTAAGGTATCAAACACGCATTACTACTTTGTAGTTAAATATTTAACATTTATTCCAACACGAAAGAAAGCAGTAAATAACACTTTGATAAACACGTCAGGATATCATATTTTTGTCAACTTCACAGAGAATTCAGTATAATATATATATACCAGTGGCGGGCCGTCAGGGCCTGCAAAGCCTTCTCTGCTGGCCTAAACAGAATCACAAAAAAAAAAGAAAATAAGAAGAATTTTTTTATGTATTATAATTTATAAAAATATTTTTCCATGTGCATCTCTGTCGCGAAGTGCAGGGTGTGCTGTGATTGGTCAGTGGGCGAGCACGTGACCATCGTGAAACAAAACTTAACAGCAGAGTACCACACACCGTGACACAGGGGGCTGAGACGAGGAAAGAGATTGCAGAGCAGTACGATTAACGTTTGGGTTGTGAAAGTAAAATCATAAGACGGTATCCTAAAGAGACGGATCAGCCGCGGCTTGTCATTAAGGGATGATGGTGGTTCCCACAGCCAGACCAGCTGAGAACCACTGTCCTACATGAGCACAGAAAACATTATATTTTCCTGAATTTAAGCTTCTGCATTTTCCAAATGCTCTAGCATTATACTGTACGGAACGGTTTAATACGAGTATGTACATAGTTACAGCCTTAGAAACGAATAATAGATGTGGTGCCATCATGTGGTTATAAGGTGGTATTTCAGCTGCATGACAGCAGTGAAGGCCTGGGTATAAAATGCACGGCCCACCACTGATATATACAGTATATATATAGATCATATAATAATATTCAGTATAATATAAAGCACACACATACATATATAGATATATAGATATATATACTATACAGTATATATATATATATATATATATATATATATATATAACATAGAATAGAATAGAATAGAACATGTTTATTTATTGAGATGCCCCTATGAACCTTGTTATAGGAGGTAAAGATCAGGAGAAGTACATGAAGTGTAATTATGAATACTGATGTTAAATTAAGCTATGATGAGTTTTCACTGTTAATTTAATGTAATCAATTAAATGTTGATGCCTCCATGACCAAGTTAGCAGATGAGACTGAGGACAACTATGTAGAAGAAAAGATGTTCACTTTGCCTAATATGGTAGCTTGACAGAGTTCTCCATGTATGCCCTTGTGTTCTCATGTCTCCTTACCTCCTCATCCCTCACTCCCTAACTGTCCATGCTGGATCTGTCCCCGTTGTTTTAAAAAGCTAAATAAGTTATTAGCATGACTGCATCCAGCTAGCCAACCCTGTCTGGTGTACAGCTAGTAGAGAAGCTTTGCATGTACTGCTTCCCTTTCCCGCTAGTCTGCTGTCTGATTGTGAGGTCAGGCTGATCTGGGATCAGCTCTTTGGTCTGCAGAATCTCCGCCAAAGTTCTCCTCTCAAACTGGTCTTGGAGGAGTAGTGCTCTGAATCTATTTGAGGACGCTGATTGGCTAAATTGTATGTCACTCATTTATATCTTTAATCAGCAATTGGCTAAACTCAGTGGTGGCTGGTGGAAAATTTTCTTGGTAGGGCTGTGCCACATCCAATCAATTTCAGCAAACATCCCAGAATGATTTAATGCAAAAAAATGAAGGTATCAAACACGCATTACTACTTTGCAGTTAAATATTTAACATTTATTCCAACACGAAAAAAGCAGTAAATAACACTTTGACAAACACGTCAGGACATCTTATTTTAGTCACCCTCACAGGAAAATTCAGTATAATATAATATATATATCATATAATAATATTCTGTATAATATAATTATATATATCATATAATAATATTCAGTTTAATATAAAACACACACACACACACACACACACACACACACACACACACATATATATATATATATATCATTATTTATATATAACTATATATCCATTTCTCAGACAGGTGCTTTATGTCCCTCACTCCCTAACTGTCCATGCTGGATCTGCCCCCGTTGTGTTAAAAAGCTAAATAGGTTATTAGCATGACGTCATCCAGCGAGCCAAACCTGTCTGGTGTACAGCTACTAGAGAAGCTTCATGTACTGCTTCTCTTTCCTGCTAGTCTGCTGTCTGATTGTGAGGTCAGGCTGATCTGGGATCAGCTCTTTCAGCTGTATTTTCTCCTCTCAGTTCTCCTCTTGGAGGAGCAGTGCTCGTGCTGGCGCTCGCCTGTAGAGACTAGTCCCAACGAGAACGCGCAGCTTGGGGCAGAATGAAATCTGCCCCAAGCTGAATCTATTTGAGGACGCTGATTGGCTAAATTCTATGTCACTCATTTATATCTTTAGTCAGCATTAAAGCATCATTGGCTAAACTGCTTTATAGACCCGCCTCTTTGGGGCAGTTTCTCCAGCGCCCCAGCCAGCTGAGACGTGCACACGCAGAGAGGACCTGCAGACAGGCAGAGAGGACGTGCAGGAAAAGCATATATTTACCGCAGATATCATATTTTACACATATTACTGGGTGATTCCATGTTTCAAAAACACAAATATTGTCAATTTGTATAGTTTATTATTATTATTATTTTATTTTATTTTTTTATTATTTGTAGCTCAAGGGGGGGCAGCGCCCTAGCGCCCTCTATGGACCAGCCGCCACTGGCTAAACTGCTTCATAGACCCGCCTCCTGTGGGCCATTTCTCCATGGTCCCAGCGCTGCTGAGACATGCAGACAGGCGGAGAGAATGAGCAGGAAAAGCATATATTTTGCGCAGATATCATATTTTACAAATATTACTGGGTACATTCCATATTTCAAAAACACAAATATTGACAATTTGTATAATTTATTATTATTATTATTATTTTAATTTTTTTGTGACTCAAGGAGGGGTGCTCAAGGTGGGGCCACGCCCCCCTCTATTGGCCAGCCGCAACTTCTCTAAACCGTCTGACCTCTTCGTCCTTTTTCTGTTCTCTTTTCCTCTTTCAGTTTTCAATTTCATGGGCCTCTGTCCTACTGAACTCTGACCTTTGTCCCCTCCCCCCATGTGAGTATAGCAGCCTGTCTACACACACACACACGCACACAAAAACAAGCAGGGAGAAGGCAGACAGACACTCTTTGCACATTAAGTCATCAATACTTGACTGGGGCATTAAGCTGCACATTATCTACACACTGTACACACGTATACATCAGTCACACACACTCCACACTGTACTCTCTGGCCTGGCTGCAGACAGAGCGGTATAGATTGTTCAGCATTGATTTGCTCTACATTTGTTAAAGATAACAGCTGCTGTGCTGATCCACTGTCAAAGCACGATCGCAGGCTGTGAAAATGTGCAGTGTTTTAACATCCATCTTTTGGGCTACTACACTCAAGCATTCACGAAACACTCTCACTATCTTACCAACACGCTTGTTTCTGATGATCTAGGACTGTAATTATGTTTAGCTTCCTGCCCAAACAGCCCAAAATCTGAGAAACCTCCCATCATGTGGCCTAAATTAGAAGACATAGCGCCTGTGGTCATTTTCTCAGCATGCTTCCAGTAGCAAGGTCATATATGTTTTGATGTCGAGGTTCAGATGAAAACCAAGTACATCAGCTTTGCCACAGTTTTAAAAACCACGGTGAGAAATTCACATTGACAACCAGGCATTTTTTTCCAACATGGTGTGAATGCTAAACTTTCAAGCTGAAAATCAGTTCCCACATGGCATCAACTCTGATGAGAGGGAAAACGTTTGCTAAAGCCAAACCAATAAAGAGAGAGATTGTCTTTGAAATCAAATTAGAAGGGCAGATAGACGGACAAGAAGAAGAACGGAGGTCAACTGCACTGGCAGTAAATGGAAAAGATGTGTCAAAGCTGAGATTCAGTTTGTCCTAGAAAGTAACTTGTGACCAGTTTTGTGCTAATTTTTCAACCTGGGTCCTATTCTCATAAATTAAACAAAGAAAGTAACCCCCTGGATTAGCTACTATAGCTAAAAGTGATTTATGAAAACTTTGAAGATTTGGAGAATTATCAAAGTGCAATATTGACGTGATTAGAAGTTAACGTTACCCACGGTCAGATTGCCCACAATTATGAATATAAGACCCAGGTTGTAAAATAGTGGTATTTTCCTTTAACTCAATTCAATCCTATAAAAGGTCGACAATGACTCAACTTTTGATGCCTCTTTTGTGCCTCTGCTCTTTGCGGTTTCTTCGGACAAAAGTATGATTGAACGGTAAAGCTGAGTGTCCCTGTGACAACAGAGGGCGTAAACAGACCTGCTGACTGTCCCCCTAACATGCCCCTAACTGAAAAAGTTGAAGTAAGGAACTTGAGCAAAAGTGCAGTATTTCTATTCCCAAAGCTTTTAAAAGCAGTGCATGGGTCACTGAGTGGGAGGTTTGCCTTTTCTACAGACTTCCTACACACATATGCGCACAAATGAACACAGACAGGAATAGAGAAATTCTATTTTAAAAAAGCAGAACCAAAACAAAGGTTAAAGCTAGTGAAGGTAATGTATTTTAGAAACATTTCTTGTTATATTTGTTAAAATGAGCACCAAAGTGCGGATTCCTTGCTTGTGCTCATCTCTCCTTTGACAACCAAAGCCTCTTCCTGATCCAGTTATTATTTATTGTACTTGTGACAGCACTTCCTGCCTCGTACATAATGAATGCTTCATACCTCAGTCATACAGCTCTGCAGGACTCCTTCTGTCACACCTGGAGGGAATGCGACTTCCTTCCTCGATGAACCTTTAGTTCATCGAGGAAGTAAACAATCTTCGTGGTGATTTTTGTTTCTCCTCATCATCATAAAACACCCTTGCCCTAACAAATGTGGAATCACAGGTGAGGTGTGGAGACTTTCTCACCTTGTCATTTTCATAGATACTCAGGGGGAATGGTGGTGGACAGAACAAATGGAAAAGGAACGATGGAGAGGAAGACATAATCGGTTATTGCAGAGGGAAGACAGGAGCAAGTGACTGCTGGCTGGCTGACGTCGTCACCGGTGGGGGGTGGATATTGCTATGGAAACGGCCCAAAGTTCAGGCCATGACAAACACAGGTGAGTGTTTGGGTGACAGAGAGTGAGAGCCTGACAATTACAATCTCCAGACAGTACCAATCATTTGGAAGTTATTATTGTTTGTTTTTTCGGTTTAAGAAAATATTAGTGTATGAAAACGGAGAAGTAATGTCAATGCAATAAAGGTATGGATCAGATACAGCAACATAACCATCTTAAGGAGACATGTGAGTGTATGGAGAATGAATATAATGTAATAATATGAAGAAAAAACACGTTTAACAACGTAGTCTCTTACAACGGTTCGTATGATATCTTAGGAAAAAGTTCTCTTTTACTTTTCTTGCGTTTTCCTATTCAAGTCCAGCAACACAAAATAATTTGGTTAGGTTTAGGCAACAAAACTACTTAAATACAGAAGTAACATGACAAATGAATCAATGTTGACTTCTCGTTTCACTTGGGGCACAACAGTAGTCTCCTGGCTGAAAGACTCCATAGCTCCGAGCTCCTCATACTACAACTTCTCATTTTCATATTTATGGTTGTGTACAGAATATTAAGTAAACAAGATATTGAGCTTTATAGATGTTGGTAACTCTATTTTTGCACTTTAATGAATTATGAATGCTCTCATTTTGAAATTACCGAGATGTTAAGAGCAAAAGATGTGGTTTTGAAGCATTGAGTTCAGCGATTTCGCCGTCACCATCTGGGATTACGGCTGTCGCCACGTTGTTGTTTTTTGCAACCAATAAACGGAAGTTACCATATTTTGGATGCGGAAGAGTTACGTAGGGAACTGGTAGCGGCAGCGACCTGTCAATCACAAGGTAGCCCCGGTCTATTTGACTCTAAATGGACCATAATTTACTAAATGGACATCATGCTGTATTGGAGACTTGAAACTAGAGATTGAGACCATAAACTCATGTTTACAATGTTTACTGAGGGAATAAATACAGTGAGAGTCATTTTCTCACAGACTTCCATCCAATGGATTCGCCCCATGCTGGACAGTAGAGAGAATGCAAGTTTTAAGACACTGGCTTCACTCAGCAGGCCGAGAATAAAAAGAGAATGAGGAGGAAGTTGAAAACTCAGGTTAACACGCAGCGCGGCCTGCCTCCAATGTCATCTTTAACCTTAGCACCTCGCTAATTAACCGTACAGGCCTCTCATCCTCCCTCAGAACATGGCCTGGAGTCCACGCAGGTAATGAGAGAGCGTGTGTGGTCCTCACGTGCACTCGTTTGTCTGAGTTTTACTTCCCCTGTTATTAGTGTGTGGCCGGCTCTTTCTAAAGTTTGACTGCATCAACCACATCTGTCGGACACGCGACTCCACCCAAAGCACCTCTTCCGACCTCACACAAGAAGTAGATTAGGGCCTTCGGCAGGCAGAGCAGGAGGGCACCTCTAGGGCAGACAGAGCGGCAGCACAACCACAGCTGCAGCTCACGTGGAGGAACTGAAGGAACAGACAGCTGCAGCTCATGTGGAGGAACTGAAGGAACAGACAGCTGCAGCTCATGTGGAGGAACTGAAGGAACAGAAGGGTTTTAGCTGCACAAGAGACGAGACAAATATCAGTCCTTGTGGTCAAAAGTCTGCTGTGGGTGTTAAGAGGGCGGATGACTGACAGCACACACACTCACTCAACAGTGATTCTATATTTAAACTTCAGACTGGAAAGATTAAGTGAACCTAACCCAAATCCTGCTCTCCGCATCCTGTCAGCAGAGGTAAAGACGAGACCAGCGGTTGGAAACATAATCTCTCCGTGTTCACGCAGTCAGTTCACACTGACCTGCTAACAGCAGCAGGCAGGCGGGCAGGCGACCAACCCCCAAACACACACACACGCTCACTATTCACCGCACAGCTGTCCAGCCCTCAATGTAGGTTCAGCAAGATGCACAGATTTCAACCAAATGAGTTTAATCCAGAATAAATATGGTTCAACCAATCTCATTCAGATTGCAAATCCCTCTGCAAAAAAAATTTAAATATGATGATGCTATACTCTTTGTTCAGTTAACAAACATAAAATGTGTCACTTACCAAAATTGGTGGTCAAAGATTAGCAAAAAAAAGATTTAATAATTGACCAGTGTTTCAACATGACAAGTCTTCTTCAGGGTGCTGAGGTAAAAAAACAGCTCCACGGGCATTAAATAGGGGATGAGACACAGGTATGCTCAATCATGGGGAGGCATGTCCTCAATCATACTTACACGCTGAGTTACCTGATTCATTAGGCATTTAAGAATATCAATAGCAGCCTACATATCAATGTCAGAAAATCTGCAGACGTATGAAGACACAATTTTAGCAGAGACACTTGTATGATGTCACTCTAACGACACAGCATTAGCAGCAAGCAGGACTGGAAGGACACCAGTTCAACCGATGGTCACGTACCACATCTGCTCTATACTCTGCTCTACAATTGGATTTGAAATGATAACGATAGAAGAATTAACAATACAGGCTGAAGAGGACGGACAGCGTCTGTGTTTATGTGTGTGTGTGTGTGAGAGAGTAATTATGTGCTATTGGGTATGATGCATGAGATGATGTATGTAGTCCTCTATACGTCACAGAGCACACGTGAGGTTAATGTGTATCCAATCCACTGTGTTAGTGTGTGTTGTGTCTGTATATGTCATATACACAGTTGACAGCTGACCCTGTGTCTGCCCTCTACTGTTTAGATCCTGTTACTATGGCCATATTCATACCACTATGGATGGATTACTGAAGGGGGCCTACCGGGCACAGGCCCAGGGGCCCAAAGTGTCAAACCCGACCCCCCCCCCGACCTTAAAATAACCACAAAAACACCAAAACAACTACAAAGAGACACAAAATAACTGCAAAGAGTTGCAAGACAGCTGCAAAGAGACAATAAATGACCACAAACACACAAAAAACAACTATAAAGACAAATAAACTACAAAGAGACACAAAACAACAATTAAAATAATAGCAAAGTTGCTTATAAGCAGAAATAAAGTAAAGCTGCAGAGTGGAGATGTTCTATTATATATTTTTTTCTAACTGGTGAATTAATGAATACACTCAATGATATGCAAACAAAAAAGGCAATATCACATCTGCATATGAATTAGCTACAGTAGAAAATGTAACAAGCTGCTTTTGTGGTAGAATGAAGTGGACCAGGGTCAAATGTTTTGAGGCATTTACGAAATGAAATAAATAACAAAATAATGTATTGTGAAAACCAAGCTCCTCCTTTCTGCATTAGAGCACTGCTCTTCTTTGGACAATGCACAACCAAAAAGCAATAGAGTTTTAGCATTCATCCGTCCATGCTGCCATGCTGGCAGGTTCATGTGCCAGCGCAGCAGCATGGGTGGATGTAAGGGAACAGATGGAGGATACAGAGAAGACGAGAGGATGGCCGACATACAAGAGTGGTGGAGGAGGAGGAGGAGGAGGAGAGGGATGAGAAATGTAAAGGATAGGTGCCCACATGAAAGGATGAAGCCCATACAGCCTGAGTATAAATGAAAGAGAGAAGGGCAGTGAAGAGGGTGGAGGAGAGACTGGTAAGTGAATGTTGATACATGGACTGGTCTCTAATCAACTTTAAAGGGTCTAATTACAGCTGAAGTAGCCACATGCTGTAATCACACAGTCCATCTATATGTATATATATGTATATATGTACATATGCTGCCTGTTAAACACAGCCTTCTGGTTCAGGGCGGGTGCACTCCCTGACTCTGAGGTTCATCTTATTGAAGGTACGTCCGTTATTAATATTTTAATTATTTTTTCAGGTGTTTATATCATTCTGTAGCTTCCCAGCGATGTTCCACATTAATTAAAATATGTACATTCAAATTTAATTTTGGTTGAAGTACGTATATTTACTGTCAAATTGCTATTGGCATTATCCGTGCTACTGATAAAGTGCCAATAAAGTCTGTTTCAATAGGTAGCCACATTTCACACCATGTTTGCATCTTCATTTTTATTAATTAACAGCACGCCCTTCAAGCGCCTGGTTCAAAAGACAGCAGGCCTCCGCTTGACTGTCCACAACGACCTTCTCATCTCTGCTGGAGGCCACTCGCTGCTGAAAATGGATCTGATCCACCTTTGTGTTTTCACTTTTGGATCAGGCCTCTTGTGGGGCTGTGGATCTTAGCAGGAAACCCCAGACCTCCCATGCTGCCAGTGGCTCTGGCAATATACTCCATTCAAGCCCATGTGAGAGCAGCTAGTGGAGGAGGGGAGAGGAAATAAGAGAGATGCACTGGAGTGACACATAGAAAGAAAGAAATATTTGTATCCTTGTTGAAGATGAGCATCATGAAGAGGCAGAGGAGTGGTGGTGGGGTTCACTCATCACAAAGCTCGATGTGTTTCCACTATCTATAGTCAGGACTTGTGAGCAGAGGTTCGAAAAGGTGAGGTAAGATATCCCTAATGAGACCCCGAGGAGCTTTAGGAGCCCTTGAGGGGGTTCAGATGAGTTCCCAGCCCATTTCAATTTTACTAAAATGCAAATCGCTAAATATTAACCCAATTAAATGAATTCAAAATGTTTTGTCCCAATTGTCCAATGCGTTTGTTTTTGACCAAATATCTGCGTAACTAATGACATTTCATGGTCAACAATATATTTGCTAAACATCAGCATGTTAGCATTGCCATCGTTAGCATGTTAGCATGCCGATGTTGACATTTAGCTCAAAGCACCACTGTGCCTGAGCACAGCCTCCTCCATGGTAACATAAGATCTTCAACTTATCACAAGGTTTTAACCGACGGCAGAAATGTGGAGAATGTGGAGACCCTAAAGTCCAGAGGCCTCAAAATGCCAAATTTGGAATCCAAATGTTCCCTAATGCCGTGTTCACACCAAACGCGCCGCGTTAATCACGTCTTTCGCACCTTACGTGCCTTTCGCGCCGCCGGTCTCTGGGACACATTTAGACCGCTTAAAACTGTAAAGTCATCTATATATTGTATAGTTGTGACAACACGGAAATCCTGACGGCTCGTTTAAAGGCTCAGTTTCTGAATACGACTTGTGTGTGTTTCTACAGGGATTGAGTATTTTGATACACATTCACAGTATTTATATAGCACTTAGACCTGCTTTATAATAAATAAGAGATTAAAATCTCACAATTTACAATATGGGACCTTTAGAATAAATGGCCTATAGGTTCAAGTCCTGTTGATGCTTTTTCTGTATTATTATTTGACCCCTGACCTCCCTCTGAAGAGTGAAAAACAGTGAAATCATCATCCCACCACAAATGGTGTCAGTACCTTCAGGGCTCAATGAATATATATAAACCCTGAATTTAACATTTATAATGGTATAAAGAACAATCCATCGTATCCAGTACTGTACACAGTTAAGTACTAACAAGTCCTCCTGATGTCTCTCCACCTGCACACAGGCATTGAAACCATATCCTGCGTTATCAGGTGTCACTGGACTCCCGGACTTGTTGAAGAGCCCCACCTGTCTGCCCTGCCGACCAGCCAGCTCCACTCAACCACCTGCCTGCTCCGTCGCAAAAGGAAACCCAGTCTACTGGACCCCCGGGGGACCTGTTTTTTGAGCATGTGGATAGAGAGGAGGGATAGGCGTTGACCTTTCTCCCCCATCTTTCCAACAACACCCCCCCCCCCCCCCCCCCCCTCCCTCCAACACATGCTGGGGGGAAATTGAAACTTAACTGCAATTTTCAGTGCAAGTTTGAAACAGGAGTCAAATCAATCCATCAATAAATACTCATCATTCAGCAAACAGAGAGACATTTAAAGATGTGGACATATTGCGAAGCAGAACCAAAGGCAAATGTGGTGTATTAGCTGTAGGAACAGGATTACTCTAACACAGAGATAATTGGGGAAAGACTTAGACTACTGATCCAGATCTAAATCCACAGGGAGAGGAGCTAAACTCACTATAGCCACACTCTCTGTCCACTTATATTCAGATCCTCCGGGAACCTTTCTGCAGTCCTGTCATGATGTCAGCAATGTCACCTTTCACATACAGTGCCTTGCATAAGTATTCACCCCCCTTGGACTTTTCTACATTTTGTCATGGTATAACCACAGATTGACCATGTATTTAATTGGGATTTTACATAATGGACCAACACAAAATAGTCCATCATCTGGAAGTCGGGGGAAAGTTTACATGGATTTCAAAATTATTTACAAATAAAAATCTGAAAAGTGTTGAGTGCATATGTATTCACCCCCTTCACTGTAAAACCCCTAACAAAGATCTGGTGCGACTAATTGCCTTCACAAGTCACATTTGCAAGTAACATAATTAGTAAATAGGGTCCACCTGTCTGCAATTTAATCTAAGGATCAATACACCTGTTCTGTGAAGGCCTCAGAGTTTGTTAGAGAGCATCACTGAACAAACAGCATCATGAAGACCAAGGAGCTCACCAAACAGCTCAGGGATAAAGTTGTGGCAAAGTATGAAGCAGGGTTAGGTTATAAAAAAATATCCCAAGCTTTGAACATCTCACGGAGCACCATAAAATCCATCATCAGAAAATGGAAAGAATATGGCACAACCGCAAATCTACCAAGACAAGGCCGTCCACCCAAACTGACGAGCCAGACAAGGAGAAAATTAATCACAGGTGCAACCAAGAGGCCCATGGTAACTCTGGAGGAGCTGCAAAGATCCACTGCTGAGGTGGGAGAATCTGTCCACAGGACAACTATTAGTTGTGTACTCCACAAATCTGACCTTTATGGAAGAGTGGCAAGAAGAAAGCCGTTGTTGAAAGTGAACCATAAGAAATGTGGGAGACACAGCAAACATGTGGAAGAAGGTGCTCTGGTCAGATGAGACCAAAATTTAACTTTTTTGGCCTCAATACAAAATGCTATGTGTGGCGGAAATCCAACACTGCCCATCACCCTGAGCACACCATCCCAACAGTGAAACATGGTGGTGGTAACATCATGCTGTGGGGATGCTTCTCTTCAGCAGGTACAGGGAAACTGGTCAGAATTAAGGGAAAGGTGGATGGAGCCAAATACAGGCCAATCCTTGAAGAAAATCTGATGCAGTCTGCAAAAGACTTGACACTGGTGGAGGTTTATCTTCCAGCAGGACAATGACCCTAAACATACAGCCAGAGCTACGATGGAATGGTTTAGATCAAAGCATGTTAATGTGTTAAAATGGCCCAATCAAAGCCCAGACCTAAATCCAATTGAGAATCTATAGCAAGACTTGAAAATTGCTGTTCACAGACGGTCTCCATCCAATCTGACTGAGCTTCAGCTGTTTTGCCAAGAAGAATGGACGAACATTTCCATCTCTATAGATGTGCAAAGCTGGTAGAGATGTACCCCAAAAGACTTGCAGCTGTAATTGCAGCGAACGTTTTTTTTTTTACCAGGTTTTGACTCAGGGGGGTGAATATATGCACTCAACACTTTTCAGATTTTTATTTGTAAATCATTTTGAAATCCATGTAAACTTTCCCCTGACTTCCAGATGATGGACTATTTTGTGTTGGTCCATTACACAAAATCCCAATGAAATACATTTTAATCTGTGGTTATACCATGACAAAATGTAGAAAAGTCCAAGGGGGGTGAATACTTATACAAGGCACTGTATCTGCCTGTGTCTGTCTGGTGGTAACCTCCGGTTCTGCCGAGTGAAGCCAATGCGGAACTGTCTTAAAACTTAAAACTTGCATTCACTCTACTGACCAGCAGGGGGCGACTCCTCTGGTTGCAAAAAGAAGTCAGATTGTATAGATCTATGGGTACATCCCAAGTCTCTTAATTGCATCCCCGTTTCCCTCACTTGCGTCTTTAACTCTGTTAAACTGTCTCGTGGGAGTCCCCAACGTTACAGAACTACAAAACTAAATTACAGGAGTGTCCCTTTAATGTCTAAAACACAAGACAACATGTCACATGAAAAACGAGCAAACTGCATGAAGAAAACATGACTTAGTAGAAAACGAAGGTGGGGAGGGGCGAGGAGAGGAGGAAACAATAGAGGGGAGGAGAGGAGAAGAGGAAATCAGAAAGGAGAGGAGACGAAAAGAGAGGAGAGGAGAGGAACAAGAAAGGGGAGGAGAGAAGAGAGGTAAGGGGAGGTAACAAGACAGGGGAGGAGAAGAGAGAGGGAAACAAGAAAGGGATGAGGAGAAGTGTGGAAAGGGGAGGAGAAACGAGGAGAGGAGGAAAAAAAGGAAAAGAGAGGAGAACAGAGGAGGAAACAAAAAAGGAGAATAGTGGAGAAGAGGAAACAAAAAAGGAGAACAGAGGAGAGGAGTAAAAAGAGGAAATGAGGGGGAGATGAGGAAATGAGAAAGTAGAATATAGAACAGGAGGAAAGAAGAAATGAGAATAGAGGAGAGAAGGAAAGCAAAAAGGAAAGAGAGGAGAGGAGGAAGTCAAAAAAGGAAAAGAGATCAGAGAGGAGTAGAGGATGAAAGAGGAGAAAAGAGGAGAAGAGATCCCAGCCAGGCCACACCTAAATGTACTCTGGCTTGAAAAAGAGCAACACCTCTCCACAGATTCCCCGGCTTTTCTCCCACAAGCTGCGATGCTGGATCGGCTCTCAAGACTCACAGTAGCGACCGCACCACTAACCGGCCGGTCCCAGTAGCTATATGCCTCCAGTTGTAAAACCAGTAAAACCATAAAGCCACTACATGTGGGCAGCGGGCCAGCAAACATGGGAAAAAAATCACAACTGACTGAGTAGACCGCGCAGAGTGATGTTCAGTGAATCATCTGTGTGTGTAGCCAGTGTGAGAGGGGCACAATGATAGAGAGAGGTAGACATAACACTAGAGAGAGAGAGAGAGAGAGAGAGAGAGAGAGAGAGGTAGGGATTGCTATGCTTTCTGTGGCATTGAGTTGCTCAGGCATAAATGCAAAGAGCGCGCGCCTTTGTGCGTGCAAGAGAGAGAGAGAGAGAGAGAGAGAGAGAGAGAGAGAGAGAGAGAGAGAGCGAGAGAGCGAGAGAGAGAGCGAGCGAGAGAGAGCATCGCTGACCATTAGATCATGCAAATATAAGTCAAATGTTTTACCCCAGGCAAACGCAGGGTAAGAATGAGGCGCGGCTGAAGACGGAGTAGACATGCACACTCTACAGACAGCGGGGTTTTATGTGCACTATTACACAGAGAGAGAGACTGGAATGCTCTATTAGCCTTTGTAATCCATAAAGGTGTACAGTATCATCCCTGCTGCTTTCCGAAAAAAAAAAGACAGAAAGGAGGTGACTTACTTGTTGGAAATCTCTCCCGCATGGGCTTCGGGTGATGTGTAAAACGCTGCGTGGTTTCAATTTGTCTTTTACCCTCCTGTGCTGAGCGCTGATTTAAAAAAAAAAAGATCTTTGAGGTGGGTGAAATCCACGGACCAGCTGATGGGTTGCGGACCGAGTGAGGGACCGAGCGAACGACTGAGCAGAGAGGTAGAGGCGAGGAGAGTTGCCTCTTCAGTACCACACCGCTTTGAACAGCTCCCGCTGACGTCACTCCCTCACTACGACGCCACGCCCACTTCCCTTGCCACCGCCTCCGGAGAGAGGGAGAGGAGGGGGGGATGTAAAAGAAGACAATACATTCATCATTAGGCTACTGCTCTATCATTTCCAAGGTATTAATACGTGCATCACTGGTTATATCATGTTACTGGTTCTGCACCATTGTCTTGTCTTGCTTTCTCTCAGTTGTGCGTTGTGACTTGATGTGTGTGTGTGAAACCCACAGAGAGCCCTCTGCATGGCACTGTGCAACGATGGCCACACAACCATCTAACATACCAACGTAGAAACCAAGAGGTGCTGCTAATTATGACATTGCGGTGATATTCACAATAACAGCATTGTGTTATATCCTAAGGATAATTTTTTTAAGCAGTGGGAAAAAAAATCACAACAAGAAGGGAAATGATGCTGGTCAAGCTTAAAGGGGTCAATTGACTCTTCGACCAAGCCCTGCCCCCCTGCTGCTATTCCCTCAAGCTGTCAGAGCTACCACGGAACCCACACTGTCACTAACTGCCTGGAAAAAAAAAAAAGAAAAAGTCTTCTTCAACAGCATGATGTTCATTTAGTAAATTATGGTCCATATAGTAAAGTAGACCATGACGCAGGGTATGCTTTAGGGCGTGTTTTACTTTGACATAATATTTTGCCCTTCCCTAAAAATGTCTTATTTAGCGTTCTGTTGAACATAGCTCCATCCACTTCTGGTTCCAGAAAATCTAAATGGGGACGGCCAAAATGCCTAACTCGAAGCTTCAAATCGGCAGTCCACAAATCAACGGATGATGTTATGTGATTTAGTCAACTTCTTATATACAGTCTGGTTCAGATCAGCCACAGAGCGCACTGTCAATAGTTTTCCTTGGAACTATTCAGAAAGTAATTTCAGTTATTTCCACAGTGAGGTACATGAGTAACAAGGACTCTGAGACAAGCTCAAGGTACATTTAGCAGTTGGAGCTTTGAGTTGAATCACATGGTCTTCATCATTCGATTGAATTGGCTCAATCGCCATGGGACTGCGGATGTTCAACCCCCATGATTCTGAGCGCCTCTAAGGCTGTGTCCAAAATCAATCCTTCGCTAACTCATTCACTACTCCCTTTATGATAGACCAGTGGCAGCTGGTCAATAGAGGGTGCTAGGGCGCCGCCCCCCCTTGAGCCACAAAAAAAAATGTAATAATAATAAATTATACAAATTGTCAATATTTGTGTTTTTGAAACATGGAATGCACCCAGTAATATGTGTAAAATATGATATCTGCGCAAAATATATGCTTTTCCTGCATGTCCTCTCTGCATGTCTCAGCAGCTCTGGGGCGCTGGAGAAATCGCCCACAGGAGGCAGGTCTATGAAGCAGTTTAGCCAATTGCTGATTAAAGATATAAATGTGTGACATACAATTTAGCCAATCAGCGTCCTCAAATACAATCAGCTTGGGGCAGAATCTGTATCGCCCCAAATTGCGCGTTCTCGTCAGGAGTAGTCTCTACAGGCGAGTGCGAGCGCCAGCGCGAGCACGTCTCCTCCAAGACCCGTTTGAGGAGAACTTTGGCGGAGAAATTACAGGTAAAAGAGCTGATCCCAGATCAGCCTGACCTCACAATCAGACAGCAGACTGGCGCGAAAGGGAAGCAGTACATGCAAAGCTTCTCTACTAGCTGTACACCAGAAAGGTTTGGCTAGCTGGATGCAGTCATGCTAATAACTTATTTAGCTTTTTAAAACAACGGGGACAGATCCAGCATGGACAGTTAGGGAGTGAGGGACATGAAGCACCTGTCTAAGAAATGGATATATATATATATATCAGTGGCGGGCCGTGCATTTTATACCGGGGCCTTCACTGCTGTCTGTGGTGGAAAATAATCTTTTTAACCTCCCGGTGAGAAATAATCGGGATGAGAAAACTCTTAAAATATAAAAACATATTTATTGAACAGACACTAATAATAATTCAGCTGAATGGATAGAGCTCTTTCCCCACGGATGGTTCGGATGTCTAACAACAATGAATAGACAAAACAGAGTATATATGAACATTATCTCGTCTCCTCTCCCTTCACCCCCCCCTCGCAGATGTCGTCCTCCGTCCACCAAGGCCACGTTCCCAGCCTTTTCGTGGGAAGAGGGTTAAGATTTAAGCTGAACCACCTCCTAATAACCTCATTATGATGCCACAGCTACTGTTATTATTTGTTTCGTGTAAAAATGAAGCATTAACAGAGTAGTAACTCTCCTATCACTCCCTCCAGGAAATACAAGACTCCTTAGTTCTTGTTACTGACGGATTTATTCGTCTGTCAACACCGAGAGGGAAATTGAGTCCACTTGAAAACACACGAATCTTCAAAGATGATGACTTAAACACTTTAACTCAAACTTAACTTTAACACTTTGCGCGGAGTATATCGACTTCTGCCACTTCACGTGTCTTCTTGTTGCTGTGCACCGTCTAAATGTGTCCCCAGCGCAACATAGGACATAACAATAGTTCCTATCACATATAAAACCAAACAAAAATCCATCTTCATAAAAACAAGTTGTACAAATAATATATAAACAAGCATATTAAAGCTACTGCAGATGTAAAAACAAAAGCAGTTCACTTACCAAAGCTGCTGTTCACTTAAAGACAAAGTCCATCCTCCTTTCTTTGTTAACAAAGAGTTTAATCCCACGGTTGTTCAGTACATCCGTGCATTTCAGTTCCAGTAAGAAGTCCTTCTCGATTCATGGATGCCAGTGATGACAGTCGAGCCTCCCCAGTTGTATTTCTTGAATACGTTTTTTCACCGCCCAACATGTCACGCTAGCCCACTGACCAATCATGTACTTGTAGGCCAGCTAGAAAGCTCTGACGTGTCAAAGAATACGCCCAACATGTCAAACTAAAGATCTGATGACTGAAGACTATGACAATCAACAATATCGTCCCCATTCACTTAAACTGCAAAGGGATTCACTTGTAATTCTGCAGGCCTCGGGCCTCTCTTCTTACCTAGAGACAGAGGTGAAATCTGATTGGATAAAAGCTTTACTTAATAAAACAAGCTGCACTGGAAGCAGAGCAACTGAGGAAGACAGTAGCTGTGCAATGAGAAAATAAGATAATGGGAAAAATATTTTTATAAATTATAATACATGTAGTGTATTTATGAAAAATTATTAAATTATAAAATAGCTATAACTTTGTGATTCTGTCTAGGCCAGCAGAGAAGGCCTTGCTGGCCCTGACGGCCCACCACTGTTACGTGGATACAGTGTCTTTTCAAAATAAAATTCTGTGTTCACAGGAAAGACACAAGCTGTGTCCCAATTCAGGGTCTGCATCCTTCGGAGGACCCAGCCTTCACGGTCTACGTGGGCCGCGTCCTTTGAAAACCGCAAAGGCTGGACCGCGTGGTCTCCGAAATGAGACGGCCTACGCTACAGAGGACTTCCTGTTTGCGTCAACAGCTGTTCTCGCCCCGCCCCCTCTTGCTGCTCCCATCGCCCTGCTCAATAGGATTATATATATATATATATATATATATATCTTTTTTTTTATAGTGCATATATATATATATTTTGTTTTTCTAAATTAATAATCAGTTAATTAAATCAGTTACTATGTTAAATAACACATTTTCAGTTATAGTTCTTGCAATTAAAACAATGTATTTATCAATAACTTTATTTCATTCACACATATTTACATGTGTGTATATATATATATATATATATATATATATATATATATATATATATATATATATATATCAATCCTAAGGCAGAGGAAATCAATCAAGACAGTTAATATTAACAACAGCAAAACAAATGTCAGCAAACGTGTTTATTAACTTGCAGTAACGTGCATATTCTTTATATTTTTTAAATCAGTTTCATCTCTGTGACAGCAACATTAACACATCAGAAGGATCTACTGCTTGTTTTATTAGTAAAGGCTTTGTACAGGATGAGAGCTAATGTAACTGTAACCTCAAGTACAGGATGGTGAAATGGAGACATTACAAATGGACTAATGTCTTAATTCAAAGCTACGGTTGCTGAATGTTTGTCCATCGTTCTCCCCTCAGCTCCTGGCTCTCTGTAACACAACAAGAACAGAATCAGCAAAATACTCAAATTCAGTGTATTCGTGTAATTAATCTTAACGTTACCGGACTTAAAGTGATATTTCAGGTTCACAACCTGTCTACCTGAGCTCACGTTGGTCCGTTTATGTACATGATATGAAGTATAAATCATCTGTAAAACCATCACAACATCAGTAAGATATTATTCAACCTCTGAGGTTTGAAAGTGAAGTTATTAAAAGTTACTTTAAGTCTAACTACAGTCGGATGCAGGCAGCTGAGCTGCAGCTAATAGCACAGTGGCTAACGCTAGTTAGCTTGTAAGCTACGAACGTCACGTAACTTAACGGATCACTTTAACACACGTGATGTTATAAGATCTCTTATTTTGCTTTAACATTAGTATCGGTGACATTCGAGTGAGTTGAAACTCAATACTTACATTTAAAAGTGAATCCTGCCGCTTCTCCAGCTCTCGCATCAATCGCCGCCATGTTGGTTCAAATAAAATCTTCACCGGCACGCAATGCATCTTGGGATATGCTGGGCCACGAAGGATCCATCAGATGTATCCTCCGAATCTGGGTGCAGAAGGCTGCATTCGTCGGCTGCATTTGAAGGAGTCTTCAACAAACATGCGAATTGGGACAGCCTAGTCGCCGCGCTGTGACGCAACCGGTCTACGAATGCAGCCTCCGAAGGATGCAGACCCTGAATTGGGACACAGCTACAGTTTCAGCTCGTTAAATGCACACAGTGCCTTTTCAAAATTAACTTCTGTGCTCAGAAAAATGCACAGTTTGCGCACATTACATGCATGCAGTGTCTTTTTGAAACAAACTTTTAATGTAGGTTCACTTTTACTTTTACTACGCAACAAAGTATTTCGTCAAAATTAGTATGTTTGCTATGGTCTCCGAAAAAACGTTGCTGACAAACACTGCATGTGATGGCTAAATGTCAAGTTGCACGGCAGCAGTAAGTGGGGGTGAATTTTGTTTACCTTGTACAAGTTTTGCAGAAAAACACAGATACAATTCAAGCTTTTATTTATAAAAACTATCATATCAGATTTCAAAAGTTAACCAGGCCTTATCTGCAGCATATTTTATGTCCAACTACAACCTCCAAACCTAAATGATCTAGACTGGAGCATCCTTGCATCCTTGCATCATTAGTTTGACCAGACAGCCTCTGGATGAAGTGAGGATTTACTGTTTGAACCAATCATGTACTTGTAGGCCAGCTAGAAAGCTCTGACGTGTCAAAGAATACGCCCAACATGTCAAACTAAAGATCTGATGACTGAAGACTATGACAATCAACAATATCGTCCCCATTCACTTAAACTGCAAAGGGATTCACTTGTGAGTCTGCAGGCCTCGGGCCTCTCTTCTTACCTAGAGACACAGAGGTGAAATCTGATTGGATAAAAGCTCTACTTAAAACAAGCTGCACTGGAAGCAGAGCAACTGAGGAAGACAGTAACTGTGCAATGAGAAAATAAGCTAATGGGAAAAAAAAATTATAAAACATGTAGTGTATTTATGAAAAATTATTAAATTATAAAATAGCTATAACTTTGTGATTCTGTCTAGGCCAGCAGAGAAGGCTTTGCTGGCCCTGACGGCCCACCACTGATATATATATATATATATATGTTTGTGTTTTTTATATTATAGTGAATATTATTATATGATATATATATTATTATATTATACTGAATATTATTATATGATATATATATTATTATATTATACTGAATTGCCTGTGAGGGTGACAAAAATAAGATGTCCTGACGTGTTTGTCGAAGTGTTATTTACTGCTTCTTTTTATGTTGGAATAAATGTTAAATATTGAACTGCATGCAAAGTAGTAATGCGTGTTTGATACCTTCATTTTTTTGCATTAAATCATACTGGGATGTTTGCTGAAATTTATTGGATGTGGCACAGCCCTACCTAGAACATTTTCCACCAGCCGCCACTGTGATAGACACTCAATAGTTTACTCTATATTCAGTCGTAAATTAAGATTATGATTCATCATTATCACAAATAAAAACCAAAACTATCTCCATGGATTGATACCACAACAGCCGAAGTTATACCAGGGTCCACTCGGGTCCATGTGGTGTAAAAATTTACTCATTAGAGGGTGAACGTAGGCTCTGTGCAGCAGTCTGCGTACCGCCAATTTGTTGCGACCACGCTAACTTGTCTGGACCCGTCTGATCTGTCACAAAACTATAGATGGTAGCGTAGCGATCTGCTGTGCATGTGTGAAACGCTTCCTCTGAGCGGCAGTCCACAAACCAATAGGTGACATCATGATGACTACGTCCACTTATATACACTCTTTGTTCCAGTTTTGGTCTCCATATCCATGTTCAAGACAACTAACCCGTTAGGCTGTGTCATCACTGCCAAGATGGCGCCAGGAGCCACCCACTTTGAGCTTCGCAATGGCTCTTCGGAAACCTATGGGTGGCGTTATGCAGACTACATCCATAATTTACACAGTCTATGTGTGGAATCTGTCCTACAAGTACAATATAAACAGTGTCCTTGATGTCCGCAGCTGTCGGTGTATTCATCTGTTTGGGAGTATAACCAAGGCTTAAAGGTAACAGAGACATTTTTTTTTTAAATGTAGGTGAATTAGTGAATTGGGTGAATCAGTTACCTTGTGTGTTGAGTGCAAATACCAACACAGTGTAAACAAATACGGATTGATGAACTACTTTTAAATATTGACCACACCAATCAAATACCAGTAAAAAGACTGTCATCAGTCATGGCTCCTCTTTGTTCTCCAGAGATGTTGTCAGTTGAAGTGAAGTTATCATACCAGACTTAGAGACTTCTCAGATTCCCTCCCTTTCAGGATTTTAACTGTCTTAATGAAATCCGACACAGAGTGCAGCAGTTGCAAAGTGAAGTTGACTCATATAAGTGAGGCACGCGGTCTTAAGACAGACACTTCAGCAGATGCATCACACCCTCAGAGAGCGAATATCTAATTTCCTGTATGCAAAATAGCTGATTCTGAGCCAACGTATGTCAGGGGTAGATAAACATCTTGTCAGTCATAAGCTGCCGCTCCACTTTGCTGCTCAAATGTAGTCTATTTATGCAAGTATATTTAGAGCGTCTGGTATCAAATGATATTAAATACAGAGATTTTGTCATGGCTTGGGATTTAGAGAGCTGAAAAAAAAAAAAACTGAATGTAGGTAAAATATTTAATAGAAACAGTTCACTTGTTGGCTATGGAGTACAAACTATGATACAGCATAAAAAGTTTGTCCCAGCAAAAAACACATCTGGACAATGTAACAAGGAGAGACGTTTGGCTGTTAAATCCGGGATGGAACCTTAAAATAAAACAGAATATACCCCTGGGAAATGAGCCTTGTTAAATTCCATGTTGCATGTCACACGTCTGCAAAGCTGCACAAGGCTTTCTTTCCATCCGTTGAGTTAGTAAGAGTAAGCAGCGCTACACAGACCTATACTGTACAAGCCAGTTTATCATCTTTGAAAAAACACATATATTTTTAATTGGCTCAAAGTAATGAAAATTATATCCAAACGAACTGTCCGACTGAGTTGAAAATTATCTTCAGCTCATCAAAACATATAAACAGCAAACATGGAAAAAGAACAAACAAAAGAGTTTCCACTTGTTATATACATACAGTGTCTTTTCAAATTAAATGTGTGTGTTCACAGGAAATTAAAATTTTCTACTTGTTACATGCATGTCTTTTGAAAATAAATATCTGGGTTCACAGGAAACACACAGTTTCTGCTCATACATGGATACAGTGTCTTTTCAAAATAAACTTGTGTCCACAACGCAGTTTCCGCTCGTTACGTGGCAGTGGCGGGTCGTGCATTTTATACCTGGGCCTTCACTGCTGTCCTGCAGCTGAAACACCTCATTATGACGCCACAGCTATACGGTTATTATTTGTTTTGTGTAAAAATGAAGCTCAACACCTATAAATACACTAACTGCAGAGTGCAGATACATGGAGTGCAGATACACTCCGAGAGTGTGTCTCCTCTCTGCTCTGACTGCAGCTGGGACTGCTGCGCGAGGCTACTGTGAGAGTAACTGCCTGTGAGTGCTTTGGGGCGGCTCACGGCAGCTCCCGCTGCTCGTTCACGACAGTGCAGAGCGGTACGTGCTTTCACGTCAGAGTCGCTAGATTTGTCACTAGATCTGATTGACTATTGACTATGACAATCAACAATATCGTCCCCATTCACTTAAACTGCAAAGGGATTCACTTGTGAGTCTGCAGGCCTCGGGCCTCTCTTCTTACCTAGAGACAGAGGTGAAATCTGATTGGATAAAAGCTTTACTTAATAAAACAAGCTGCACTGGAAGCAGAACAACTGAGGAAGACAGTAGCTGTGCAATGAGAAAATAAGATAATGGGAAAAATATTTTTATAAATTATAATACATGTAGTGTATTTATGAAAAAATATTAAATTATAAAATAGCTATAACTTTGTGATTCTGTCTAGGCCAGCAGAGAAGGCCTTGCTGGCCCTGACGGCCCACCACTGTTACGTGGATACAGTGTCTTTTCAAAATAAAATTCTGTGTTCACAGGAAAGACACAGTTTCAGCTCGTTAAATGCACACAGTGTCTTTTCAAAATTAACTTCTGTGCTCAGAAAAATGCACAGTTTGCGCACATTACATGCATGCAGTGTCTTTTTGAAACAAACTTTTAATGTAGGTTCACTTTTACTTTTACTACGCAACAAAGTATTTCGTCAAAATTAGTATGTTTGCTATGGTCTCCGAAAAAACGTTGCTGACAAACACTGCATGTGATGGCTAAATGTCAAGTTGCACGGCAGCAGTAAGTGGAGGTGAATTTTGTTTGTTTTTTGCAGAAAAACACAGATACAATTCAAGCTTTTATTTATAAAAACTATCATATCAGATTTCAAAAGTTAGCCAGGCCTTATCTGCAGCATATTTTATGTCCAACTACAACCTCCAAACCTAAATGATCTAGACTGGAGCATCCTTGCATCCTTGCATCATTAGTTTGACCAGACAGCCTCTGGATGAAGTGAGGATTTACTGTTTGAATGGAGAAGACAGAGGCTTTGAGAGTTTGTCTCCATGTGATATTTGAGCCGTGATCCGGAAGCTTCCTCAGTCCTCGGCAGCCCTGCTGACAGAAATAGGGGAGATTAGATGAGGTGGAGAGAAAGAGGGAAGAGAGCTGTGACAATAAATTTGGGACATGAGGGATTGTGGAGGCTTACATCAGGGCGGTTGGATGATCCATGAGTCAGATAGTGTCTGAGGTGATTTGCCATGCCGTATGTGAGCAACACCTGGCTACAGTAAATGGCTGAGGGGATAATCCTTCATAACAAAACATACTTTGCCAATGAAAATCCTGTGAATTCTATAAACTCTGATTCATGAAAAGCAGCATCACAAAGTTAAACATGCAGAGAGCGAGAGAGATGTGAGTCTTGTAACGCCATCTAATCTCTTAAGCACGCCATAACTCTGTTTGATAATCCAAGAAACACTGTGAAAGAGACAATATTTCATTTTTGAGGAGATTCTTCTCAGATCACATCAGTATATAAAAGCTATTTTCCCCGCTGAGACAAAAGTAAAAAAAACTTTCCCTATATTAATTTTTTTCATTCATGCCAACTGCATGGATAAGAGAAAAATCCATCCATTATCTTTAACCACTTATCCTGAAGACGATCCCAGCTGACATTGGGCGAAGGACCCCTGGACAAGTCGCCAGACTATCGCAGTGCTCACACATATTGACAGACAACCATTCACGCTTAACCATAACCTAAGTTGCATGTCTTTGGACTGTGGGAAGAACCAGGAGAACCCGGAGAGAACCCACGCAGACATGGGGAGAACATGCAAACTCCACACAGACGGGACCTCCAGCCCGGGAATCGAACCCGTTGCTGTGAGGCAACAGTGGTAGCCACTACACCACTGTGCAGCCATATATTGAGTGAAATGCTTAACATAAAGTCTTGTCAGTCCATAATGATGTCAGACACTTATAATAACAATCAGTGGCAAAAATGAGCACTTATAATGGGCGTACATTGATGGTGAGGAGTTTCTCCGAGCATTCACATTACTGCTGTCTGCAACACCTCTCTCGAACTCTCACTCAGGTTTCCAACAATGTCTTCCGGCAACAAGTTACATGACACAATAATTCAAGCAAAAAGTAAAGAAAAAGGTTTAATTTCTCTCTAGGGTCCTTTTCCATAATGTTGCCCGTTTAGCGGCTGCAGTGTTCTGGCCCCATTAGCCACTTAGACACAAAAACATGGGGAAATAGGGTACAGGTTTAAAAATACCCAAGTTACCCTTTTTTCCTCTATCCCCTCCGGTTGTTCTCAGTGCCATACAACGTGAGCCTGCTGCGTGCCGTTTTCCCCTAACAGGATTTCTGAGCTGAGTTCAGGAACATTTTCCACTCTCAAAGCATGAAGTCGTGTAGTGCAGTTCCAGCTACTGTTAAAACAAGACGCACTCAACAGTGTCACCTGAATGACATGGCAGTGATGCACGCTGGGTGGTGCAGCGTAAACCTGGCGGGCAGTGGAGAGTTCTACCAGTGGTGGGCCGTCAGGGCCAGCTAAGCCTTCTCTGCTGGCCTAAACAGAATCACAAAGTTATAGCTATTTTATAATTTTATAATTTTTCACAAATACATTACATGCATTATAATTTTTTTCCCATTAGCTTATTTTCTCATTGCACAGCTCCTGTCTTCCTCTGTTGCTCTGCTTCCAGCCTGCAGCGCTGCTTCCAGCACAGCTTGTTTTAAGGAGAGCTTTTATCCAATCAGATTCAGCGCCTATGTCTCTATGTAAGGAGAGAGGCCCGATGCCCGCTAGAGAGCCTTTGCAGTTTAAGTAAATGGGGACGATATTGTTGATTGTCATAGTCTTCAACCAATCAGATCTTTAGTTTGACATGTTGGGCGTATTCTTTGACGTGCCAGTGGTACTCAGGTAGCCTGCTAAGTATGTCTGCATTAAGTGCGCCGTGATTGGTCAGTGGGCCAGCGTGACTTTTGTCAAACAGAAAGCTAGCTAGCAGATGTTAGTATTTAGTAAGAGTTCAGGTTGAAACATATGTAAGAGAAGTTATGACATTTTTAGCATTTTGCTTGGTGTAGATTCTTTTGCTTTTTTACCTAGCTTTGTTTTTTTAATCAATGGCTGAAGGACGAGAAATGGATTTGGGAGTTACTGACTGTTAACGAAGAAAGGAGGATGGACTTTGTCTTTAAGTGAAAGCAGCTTTGGTAAGTGAACTGCTTTTGTTTTTTTACATCTGCAGTAGCGTTACTACTGTGTTCATTTGTCTATCGTGTCGTTTTTATGAATAATATGAATGGCTCGTGCTCTGCGCTGCAGTGTTGCTGGCATGATTTGTTGCTTTGTTGTCATATAAATATATGTGACTGGTTCTTGTGAGTTTGTTCTTGTCATTGTGTTAATTACATTGCATCTGACTATATGCATTGTCCGTTAATGACGAAGCATCCCGTCATCGCGGGGTTAGGTTCGGACATTTGATTCTCTGTTTGGGCTGTTGTTTTCTTTTACAAAGCAAGAATGATGGTCTGGAGAAATTGGGATTGTGTGGCGATTGCTTTAGCCCTGTTTGAATCAGTAGCTGCTGTTGTTTCCCTGCTAAGCTAGTTTAGCTTAGCCTCCCTGAAGACACGTGCGGTGCTTCAGCTGTTTTTTGTTATTGTTCCAGGTTCAAAAGGTCACACAGCCCGTTGTCTCCTACGTGAGCGCAGTCCACCGAAAACATTATATTTCCCACAATTTAAGCTTCTGCATTTTCCAAATGCACTAGTATTATTCAAACGTATTGTTCGGTTCGTAAGCCTCGTACCGAACGGTTTAATACGAATACGTGTATTGTTACACCCCTAGAAACAAATAACCGTAGCTTGCGCGTCATAATGAGATTATTAGGAGATGGTTCAAGTGTAGTAGGACACACACAGAAGGCCCAGGTATAAAATGCACGGCCCGTCACTGAGTTCTACGTAATATGCGGGGCCGGGGGGACTTGAAACACTAGTGGTGGGAGGTGGTGGGAGGTCTACATCAGCCATCTTTCTACTCATGCTCAGCTCTGGCTAGTAAGGGTGCAGTTATCATACAACAGGCAGCTCTTCACTATCAAAAGGATTCATCTGACTGGGAGTCCAACTCAAGCTCCTTGTTCATTTTGCAGCAAGACAGTGAGCTGAGAACAGCATTTCGTGGCTCTGTTTATGTGGCGGGCCGACTCCGGAAGAGCCGTGAAGTGCTTTTACATATTTCTTTGATGGTTTGTCAAGTGCAAACACCCTTTGAGGAGGCTGCGATACAAACACACACACACACACACACACACACACACACACACACACACACACACACACACACACACACACACACACACACACACACACACAAACACACTCGCTCACACATATACAGTGATAGAGCCTGGATGATGATGAACTCCTCTTACAGGCATTCAGATGAATTATACAAAGTAGTCCAAAAGCAGCCTCTTGTCCTGTGAGCGCATTAACCATGACAGTAATTCCTGCTCCTGCCAAGACGAAGTGGTGGTTGGCAGTTGTGTGTGTTTGTGTGTGTGGACAGAAAGAACATTGGCAAAGTTGGCAAGCATATATTTGCTGAGTAGCTCATATCCAAGCCACAGAACACAGCCCTGTTGCTCTCTGATTGATCAACAGAAGACGTGTGGTGCAGAATCAAGATATGGGTTGCTCAGAGCCTCTGCAACCCAGAGTTGTTGCAGAGGCTGAAACAAAAATGAACATCAATACTGGCTGCAGCAGAGATGAGGTGCTGTGCATCAGAGGTTTGATTAAATGCCTGAAGTATCGTAGAGAACTGTTGGAAAGATTTATCGCTGCACCCCCAAACCTTGAGCACATTCCCCCATCAGAACGAGGAGCAGGAATTTCTTTTTTACAGAAGACCGACTGCAGCACAGTCGCCAGGAAAAATAGTTTGCATTCTGTTCTGCAAACCACGAATGCATTGAATGTGGACATTTTTGCATTCGTTCAGAGCAAGTGACATTGTATATTGAGCCTTCTTTATTGAATTTTATTTGGTAAGAATGTTATGTGGTATGATTATGACTATAACAAATAATAACCCATAGCTGTAGCGTCATAATGAGGTTATTAAGAGGTGGTTCAACTGTAGTAGGACAGCACTGAAGGCCCAGGTATAAAATACATGGCCCGCCACTGCTATCCACCAATCATCTTGCCCCTCCGTAGTGAATGTTGTTGCGCTACGTTGTTGCGCTACGTTGTTGCGCTACGTTGTTGCGCTACGTTGTTGCGCTACGTTGTTGCGCTACGTTGTTGCGCTACGTTGTTGCGCTACGTTGTTGCGCTACGTTGTTGCGCTACGTTGTTGCGCTACGTTGTTGCGCTACGTTGTTGCGTTTTTTTTGCAGGTTTGCAGATACCCGTGTGAGATTGTGAACGCCAGCAGAGGAACCATGCACCAGGCCTAAAACCCAAAAGCCCCCTTTGGGGCATGGACTAAAATAAAAAGCTGTTCCACTCAGTAACCGTGCTTCCTGGAGCTGGCCCCAGGGACCGCAGAACTGCTGTAAAATCAATGAAATCACACTAAAGGTGAAGAAGTCTATGTGGAAGGTTACAGTTAATTAAAATATTCATTTCACTTGTTTTTTATGTCTCATACAATATGAAAAGTGAAAACACATGCAGAACCAATGCAGTGAGCCACCATGGCCCAAAGCTACCACTGTTTATTCTACAGTATTGTGACAGATTGGCATCAATCTGTTCCTTCAAACATAGACATCTGGACTTTGACTCATATCTTGCAGACTTCCACAGCTAATAGCAAATAACACAGAGACCACAATTGTATTAAAGCCCTCATCTGATAAGTTCTGCTACTTAATGTTAGACCATCATTAGGCATTCATGGTCATTCTGTGTCTGCAGGAATGTCTGCATGACATTCCTGAAATAAACAATCACAAAGTAACACACATTCTCTTATTGCCTTGTCTCATCTGGTATCCATAACTGAGGGTTGAGTTGTCCTGTTCAATGTAGCAGGCTGGTTGGAGCCTACTCCACACTACACAGGATTGTCCATCTCACATTGGATTACTGAACAGCCCTTCTGGGCACAGACCTAGGGGTCCAAAGTGCCTTGACCTCTCTGGCCATCACCTACAAAATGTCTTTCAAAAACACAAGTACCAACCAGGAAGAGACTCAAAAAACAGCCATGAAGAAACAAAAAATGACTATAAATAGACACAAAACGACTACAGAAGTGCAAAATAGCTGTAAAAAGACTCAGAAGAACAGCTATGAAAAGGGACAACACAACTACAAAGAAGCACAAAACAACTACAAGGTGACACAAAACAAAAGAGACACAAAAACTACAAGGAGAAACAAAACAACTATGAAGAGACAGAACAACTACAAAGAGACACAAAACAATTACAATCAGACACAAACCAACTACAAGAAGACACAAAACAACTACAGAGACACAAAACAACTAAAGGAAATGGTAAAAGGACTGTACTTATTAGGGGTGTAACGATACGCGTATTCGTATTGAACCGTTCGGTACGAGGCTCACGGTTCGGTACGCATGACGAACCGAACAATACGTTAATACTAGTGCATTTGGAAATGCAGAAACTTAAATTGTGGGAAATATTATGTTTTCGGTGGAGCCACTGTTCTCAAACTGGCAACACACATGACGTAACGGACAGCGTGCTCTCTGACACGCCCATCACCAAAGAAACACTTCCTACTCCAGTCGGGCACTTTGCGCTGTGAGACACGCTACACGAAGCTAACGTTAGCTCGGTACAACATGGCTAGTAATAGACCAGAAATAAAAGATCCTCCAACGGCCTACAGGTCTGGTGTTTGGAGCCACTTTGGTTTCTCTGTGAACTATGAGGGCGATGGCGAGAGAGTGGTGGATAAAAAAACAACGCTATGTCGCATTTGCTACACGAGTGTAGGCTACATCAGTGGGAATATCTCAAACATGCTAACACATTTACGCCGACATCACCCCAGTGTGGCAGTGGGTGAAACTAAACGAAAACCTGGAGCAGCACACGCGCTTCAAACTCTCCCCGAAGATTTAAGCAGCTGTTCCCTGATGATGAGGGCTAAAGCGATCACCACGGCGATTGGTACATTTATAGCCGCGGACATGAGACCCGACTGTAGTGTAAAACGCTTTATGAACCTGCTGAATGTTATTGACCCCGTTACACTACTCCTTCACGAGCCCATTTCAGCCAAACCGTAATTCCCGCTTTGTACAAGAAAACAAAAGCACAAGTAGAGAATCACATGTCCGAGGCACCCGCTGTTGCTCTGACAATGGTTGCCTGGACGTCGAGGGCTACACAACGCTACCTGAGTGTAACACACATTACCTCACCACTGAATGGAGATGAAGAGCAACGTTCACTCAGGTGTATACCATCATTGTTCATACTACAATGATGATGGAGAAGATGTAAGTAACAATACTACATTAACGTTACATTTTTTAAGGAGCAGTTTTTGTTTTTTATGCTTATGTGTTGCTAAGAAGACACCCCAGAAGATGGGTCACTCAGGTATAGTTCCATCGTTGTTCAAAGTCAAAGAATAGCTTTATGATGTTAGTTTTAATGAATAAATATATTTTAAAATCAAGTATGTTTCTCTGGCATTTATAGTTTTCTACTGTATTGAAAACGTACCGAAACGTACCGAACCGTGGCACCACTGTATCGTACCGAACCGAAGCGTGAATTTTGTGAACCGTTACACCCCTAGTACTTATATATATATATATATATATAACTCTTTTCTAGTCTCTCGACCACTCATAGTGCTTTCACACTACTTGTCACAAAACTGGTCATGGAATAATTAAGTGGATTATAATATCTCCAATAAATTAATGAATGAGATATTTAGATAAGAACTCCAAATGTAATACTTTTTTCGCATGATGTTGTTCAAAATACATAACATTTTTATAAAGCATTTTTGACCGCTTAAAGAATTATATTTTAAAAGCTCAAATCTGTTGCCAGGTGTGTCGTGCCAAGAAAAGTGTGTCCATGCCATAACAAATGGAGGACCCTCAAGTTATTATAATGTTATTAGGAACAAAAGTTAATTATCATTGTTGACTAATAAAATCTGGAGGCTCAGCTCTGTGAAAGAGCACACGGTTCAGTCCGCTCATGCAATCAGGTCCAACAAAAATTGTTTCCTAGCCATGGCTGTGATAAGAAAGCTAGATATGGCATTGTGTTCCTGTGGCCAACCAAAGTACTGCGATGAAAAATATCCACTGTGGCCTAAAAAATCTTTTCCCCCATCCAAGATCACTATACGAGAATTGTCTTTTGACAGTACACCTCGAACTGCAAAAAAGGTAAATCATTCCTCCTTGTGTTTTGAATCCATGAAGGTTTGATATTTTGTGAAAAGTTTCCCAGAGTCCAGAAAAGCTGTTTTTACCAGGCAGCAACCTTTGAAAAGCGAAGCCCATGCTGAAGTGGGTTGAACCTGCATTCTTTCTTCTGACCATCAGTCAGAAGACTCCTCTGGTTGTATAGAAGTCTATGAGAAAATGACTCTACTTCTCTCTTGATTTATTCCCTCAGTAAACATTGTAAACATGAGTTTATGGTCTCAATCTCTAGTGTCAGGTCTTCTTCAATACAGCATGATGTTCATTTAGTAAATTATGGTCCATTTAGAGTCAAATAGACCATAAAGCGGAGTATGCTTTAGGGTGGGGCTACCTTGTTATTGACGGGTCTCTACCACAACTTTGTCCGATCTTTGTCGATTTTGTCTTTGTCTAACCTTTCACAGTGTGATTTTAGTTCATACAAGTTAACTGAAACATGTTGGTTGCCTGAAAATGTCTTGTTCAGCGTTCGATTGTACTTAGCTCTACCCTTTCATTCACTTCTGGTCCCAAAAAAACAAGAAGTGGAGTCTTCAAAACGACAGTCCACAATCCAATGGGTGATGTAACGGTGACTTTGTTCACTTATTATACATTTTGCATACATTATAGATATACAATTTGCAGGCACCATCTTGTGGTCTGGTATCCAATTCTCACAACACCTCCATTCTCGAAATGCAGCAACTCTGTTGATGCTGGTGTTGGGGACCCCAAGAGAACTTTCATGCAATAACATCTTCAAAAGCAACAAAAAATGTGAATCAGGCTTCCAAAAGGGGAAAGAAAAACGAGAGGGAGAAAGAAAGCAATCTGATTTATTAGTTAGTCAACTGTTGACTAACTAATGGGTAGGGATTCTCTGTCTGTCTGTAAATAAGTCTGTCAGTGTCTCGACCACCATTCATCAGACAAACAATCACAGGACTTTCACCCAGTAAACCGTAGATTTTTCCCCCTGAAACCTGTCAACGTTGACTTATTTTAATTGCGTAACAAGCTAGTTATTTTTTACAAAACAAAGATACTTATTTGAACCCAAACCATGATCTTTTCTGAAGCCTAACCAAATGCTTTTGTTGCCTAAACCTAACCATGTACTTTTGTCGCGTGAGTGAAGCTAAAAACTAAGTAAACCTACATTGGAAGTTTGTTTTGAAAAGACACTGTATTTAGATAAGAACTCCAAATGTAATACTTTTTTCGCATGATGTTGTTCAAAATACATAACATTTTTATAAAGCATTTTTGACCGCTTAAAGAATTATATTTTAAAAGCTCAAATCTGTTGCCAGGTGTGTCGTGCCAAGAAAAGTGTGTCCATGCCATAACAAATGGAGGACCCTCAAGTTATTATAATGTTATTAGGAACAAAAGTTAATTATCATTGTTGACTAATAAAATCTGGAGGCTCAGCTCTGTGAAAGAGCACACGGTTCAGTCCGCTCATGCAATCAGGTCCAACAAAAATTGTTTCCTAACCATGGCTGTGATAAGAAAGCTAGATATGGCATTGTGTTCCTGTGGCCAACCAAAGTACTGCGATGAAAAATATCCACTGTGGCCTAAAAAATCTTAAATGAGCGGAAACTGACACGCCATCCCTGACACGTACAAAACTGACGCCAGAAGGGCGTTGGGTTCAAGCGTAGGGCCACTGACTAAGCTGCGGTATTTGATGTGTTGGGAGTCAGAACATGTTAGAAAGAACACAACTTGCAAGCACTGTATCATGTAGATCTAAATCAGCTCACATTATAATAGCTTGCTAGTGAAAGAAGCAGCAGCCCACAGTTTCAGAAACAGCTTTGAAATGTTGGAAAATGTCACAGGATCAAGCTGGGATCAAGCTCATGCTCATACTGTTGATTTCATTGTTCCAATATGAGATCTCTGCTCTGATCAGACTTCATTGGCATGGTCAACCCTGATTTGAGTTTTGCCATTGCGTTGTGTAATGTCACTGCGTTCTGTGCGTGTGATTTGCTGCTCCCACTTGAAAATGAAAGAGAGGAAGCCGACTCTCCCGGCTCACTGTATTCAGCCTTTTACCAAAGCAGTTGTATTTGTCAGGAAGGGAGAATATAAAAAAATACTTGTAGGAGAAGTTTTATTTTTATGCCGACCATCCTGTCCAGATGCATTATGTTTTTGGATTGTTTGTCCATCCAGTCCATTGTCGTGAACTCGATATTTCAGGATCGCCTGCAGGGAATTTGTTCAAATTTGGCTCAAGTGTCCAGCTGGACTCGAGACTGAACTGATTCGATTTTGGTGGCCAAAAGACACTGTGACCTCAAAAAACTTTGGTCATAATCTAAGAATTGATATGCTAATTTGGAAAATTTTCCTCAAAATGATAAAATGATGAATTGATAACTTTTTGGACAGACATGGATGTAAACTGCCACTTAATTGGTTGGCGGAGGCATACAACTGTCAGGCGGCAATTCTATTTTTTCATTCACTTGTGTTTTTTTTCTGTAGAAACTATAATTAACGAAAGAGAATATAGAAAACAGCAATAGATATACTGGTTTGCATCGCCAGAACACCTTACTCCTAACAGAACCCATCTGGACTCATCGCCCTCCACCTCACTGAGAGACAGCTCAGTCTATGAATGAATAACGGGTCGGTGGTAATCTGTGGAGCAGCCTCTGGCTATTGGCTGATGGAAGTCCTCGTTGGAGAGAAGAATGATATGGAGCTGCAGACGTTAAACAGGACTGCAGGATAGCTGGGATTGATTGATGTGACGGGCAAATGGGGAAGGAAGGAGAGAAGGGAATGTGTTTAACCATTTTCTGATTAGAAGGCAGAGCCAGTGATTAACAGGAATGAGAAAAGAGGGAAAGTACGGAAAACCTGTTATCCTAGTTAGCTGCCTGAATTATTCAAGTCAAACATTTTTCTTTTTAGATCTAGGGTGCAACTGGGGGTTTGTTAGCTGGTATTTGTCTCATTTATCATCAGCCTCGAGCATCAGCATGTGTTGGGTGTGAATGTGTGCTGCTGTCAATAGCCCTGTGTCCATGAACTTTGATGTTATGCTAATTGACAGGAACAGAGGAGCAGGGGGCATCGAGGAGTTTGCCTCTCGGGCCAAAGAGAGCTACTCTAGGAAGATTATGAGATTAAAGAGGTTCATAGCCGATCCACCCCCCATGTGCTCTTACTCCTGCCACCTTGCGCTCATCACACACAACTGACCCTTTGTACAGGATGCCGTGTGGTCAAATGTGGACGCTGACTCTACTGTTTATTACAGTGTACATGGCGACTCCTTTGCACAACGTACGAGGTTCTATACACTATGTTGATACTATATGGCTTTGGTACAGAGAGGTGACACCTTGCAATCATTCATGCATTTATCTTTTCAATACTTGACTACTGTAACTCCCTTCTCTCTGGTGTCGACCAAAAGTCATTCTCTCGCCTCCAACTAGTTCAGAATGCAGCAGCTCGGCTTTTCTCACTGATCACCCCAATCCTGGCTTCTCTCCATTGGCTCCCTGTTCGTCTTAGAATTGATTTTAATATTTTACTGATCACATTTAACACACGTCTGGGTCTGGCCCCAATCACTTCTTAACATTTGTTTTACAGACTGACTTCTATGTGATGTCGTCGCTTTACCACTTTATTTTATTATTGATATTATTATTTTACTAAATTATTTTATTAATTTATTAGTTTATTTTTATCGTATCGATTGGTTTTATATGTTTCATCTATTGTACTGTTTTATCAGGGTATAACTCTTTAACCTGAGTTTGTCTTGCTTTGTCTTGCCTCACTGCTTTCTATTGTTTTACTGCCTTGCTGTAAAAGCACTTTGTAAACTTTGTTTTTAAAGGTGCTATATTAATAAAATTATTATCATATGATACTATACAAATCATAAGATGTGATATATATTATATACGATATGACAATAAACTATACGATATGATACACTATGATAGGATACTCTTCAATACGATACTGTGCTACACTATATAACATAGATGTTATAACTTCATGGACTGAGACTGATTTGTACTTCAAATTATTTGTGGTCACTTTAGGGCAGTGCAACAAGCTGTAAACACAACACTGACATATCACCTCATAGTTAATACAGAAAAAGTGTCAGCAACCAGTTTTCTATTTACACATCCAGCAGCCACGGAGAAACATTAATATTTGGAGTTATGTTCATGTCCACGTGATGAATGGAAATGACATATACACTCAGAATCAGAATCAGAATCAGCTTTATTGAATTAAAGAATCTGGGGCAGATACTCAGGGCTGATGTAAAATAACTCCACTATGGTTTGCATACTTTTACATGTCATCTAATAATGGTGCTTACAGTAAACTATTAAGCCCAGACTATTTTGTTTACTTGTGGTTTAAGAGTGGATCCATTTACTGTTGCATTTCTGCCCTTTATGGGGGAGAAAGGCCATTGTCGTGGGTAGAAATGTCATGCCACAGGAAGAAGCATCGCCACCAAGGGTGGAAATGTTATCACCGCGGGAAGAGCTGTTCTCATCACAGGCTGAGACACATACAGACACATAGTCAAAGCAGGTGAAACCCGTCAGTGCACCTAGAGGTGGCAGCTCGGTCTAGAAACGTCATTGTCACTGGGTTGAAAGGAGAGAAACTGAAACAGGTTAAAACTCCATCACAACAGGGGGGAACATTGGAGGCAGGGGTCATGTAATGTAAGTGAGGATAACATCATTGTTAGCAGAAAGGTCACATACAACAACTAATAGAATATAAAGTTCTATGTAAGAATCTAGATTTTATGAATTTCCTCTGTAGAAATGTTGTCTCAGTGAGTTAAAATCATAGACTGTATATAAGAAGTGGACGTAGTCATTGTTACATCACCCATTGGTTTGTGGACTGCTGTTTTGAAGCCTCGAGTTCGACGATTTTGCTGTCGCTATCTTTGGATTACGGACGTCGACATGTTGTTTTTTTCGCAACCAATGAACAGAAGTTACCATATTTGGAATGCGGAGGAGTGACGTAAAATCCCACGGCACACCAACAACCAAAACAGTTACAAAATGACACATTTTAACATAATACAGCATATATGCCAGGGGTGTCAAACTCAATCACAGAGAGGGCCAAAATTTTAAATTGGGACTACGTTGTCAACATTTAATAAACAAGATAGAAGGGATATTGGACAAAGTGCAAAAAGAAATAGGCTACATTATTTTATGCATATGTACCAGAGCTAGATGTCTGGCATCGTGTCTTGGCTGACAGTTCATTAATGTTCATTCGGGTTAGGTTCTGTGCTGTGGAAACCCTCAAGATGGAGTGAAGGTGTGCATCAGTGAGACGACTCCTGTGTGGGTTTTTGTTCATCTTCATCACAGAGAAAAACTGCTCACACAGGTATGTGCTTCCAAACAGAATTGGAGCAGCATAGGCGGAGTTGAGGCATCGTTTCGGGGATGAAGCTTGGAAACTGTGCAGCGCCTACAGAGTCATATTTTGCCTTGAGTGTGTCATTACACTGGAGGTGTATCAGCTCCATTTTGATGTGCACAGGTGCTCTTTCCACGTCAACTGCAAACGGATTGCTTAGCAGTTCAAATTTTTATTTCTGAGCTGCAAAGTCGGCAAATCGCCGAGTGAACTCTGTGCCAAGTGCACCCAGTTTATCAGCAAAATGCGCAGTTGGGAACACAGCGGTGGAGACACAGTTTGGCAACACGGAAAGTGACCCAAGTTTCCTTGCTGCATCTGAGTCTCCCACAGGCGCAGCTTGGCTTGGAAAGCTCTTACTGCATCATACTGTGATGATCATACATGTCTGTGATCACATGTCCCCGTCCCAGAAGCTGGGTGTTTAGCGCAGTGAGATGCTTTGTTATGTCGCACAAAATGGCCAGCTCACATCACCACTTTTCGTCCCGGAGCTCTGTGGTGTGGCAGGCTAGTTATGATAGACATATCATATTTTCTCGCGGTCCAGATATAATTGTACCGAGGGCCGGATTTGGCCTTGAGTTTGACATGTCTGATATATGCTGACAATTTAATGACAAGTCTCTCAATGTGTTGATCCTTACTAGACTTTTCATCTGGGTTAGAATTTTGTCCAGGGTCCAGTTCAGAGTCTGCATTTTTCCTTTTCAAATATTTCTCCATCGCTGTTCGTCTTGTCACCGCAACCTCTCCCACGCATCATTTAATTTGACTGTCTTAAATTAACAAGGTGCAACTATATTGCAGGCTCAGACGCTCAACAATGGTAAATTATTTGAAGCAACTAAATAATATTTTTTTGGACCGATTAAGTGAAATTGGACATTTCCCCACACTGTTGTGGGGCAGAACTGGAGGTTCTGCAAAGTGAAGTGTTTAAAATGTTATTATACTAGGTTTACTTGACTGTAAGTCATCACCATGACATTTTCATGGCACTATTACAAATGTAACTGTGTCTACTAGGGAGCTGTGAAGAGGTAGAAGCAGCTGTTTCGGAAGGTTTTTTTTCACCACGTAAATTTCTGTTCCAATGTTTTCTATTAATGATGCTCTCACCATAGAAATACTACAGTCTCCTAAAAAATGTAATCATACTGTAGGTTTATATTGTGGCCATCAGTGTTAATTATTCAAACTTTAAGAAATCATGTTATTCCATCAGTTTGGATAGCTGAAATACTACGATATCCATGAGCCATGACACCCAGAAGGGCAAAATGACAACACTTTCATCACAGAATTTATGTAGATATGAAGGGCTGATTCTAAGGTAATGAAAACACAAACATTTCACTGTTCCTTTAAAGAGACAGGTGCAAAAACATTTCAGACAGAGGGTGAATACAGGTACTGTATATTCACACAGAAAGTGTGAGGAAAATAAAGTGTTTTTTGAACATTAAAGCATGTAAACATGTTCCAAAACCAGAACCTGAAAATGAGCATGCTATGTGCCCTTTAATGTCAACACCCCAATAGTGCAGCTGGTTCAAGTGAAAGGAAAAGTATGAGCGAATGATCACTGGCAAAGACAAACACAGCACAGAAGGAATGTAAACCCATGAATATGGTAAAAAGAAACTGTCAAATAGGAAAAATAATTGTTTGCTGAAGCTGGTTTGCTCACACCAATAAAAAAAAATCAAATAGAAGGTTTGTGTCTCAATAAAAAGGCTCCTCTGTGGTTCTTGTTATTTATACTGCAGTCTCCCCAGTCTTGTGTCAACAGAAAGCAAACATCTGTGTCAGTATTTTGTCAGCAGAAACAGGATTTTGAATTATGGCCCAAACTCAGTGTTTTCAGAGTACAGTAAGTCATTACGGAACATGTAAGACAACACATTTTGAATATAAATCCATCACAATTACATGACAGAGGATGATGTGTTTGTGTTGAATGGGTGTTCAACATGAGAAACATCTGTGGTACACAGTAGCACATTGTGGAACAAGTTGAACTGTAAAACTGTCCACCCAGTGTGTCTATCAACTCACACACACACACACACACACACACACACACACACACACACACACACACACACACACACACACACACACACACACACCTTTCCACACACACAGAGCCTTTCCATCCACCCTGTCATTTTAAGCAGGGGTGGTGAACTCTTTCCAGGTTTTGCTCAGAACGGCTTTTTAAAAAAGTATTTATGTCTTCAAACTCCAGGACGCCTTGTCATTAGAAGGCCTCATATAGCGACAAGGATGGTTCCACCCATCACAGCTCCACTCCCACACCCCGTTTCTCTCCGCATCCCCGCCTCTCATAAAGGCCAACACCTTTGTGGTTTGTGCTAGAGCCATGTTTAAAAAATATATTTTTCTTTTAATTAATTTGCTTATAACATATTTGCAGCCACAATGTACAGTAGCCAACATCTGACTGTGCCATCATAAATCTACAGTGTATTTTAGCCCAGCCACATTCACCATTTAGTTCCCACTGAAACCCACTAAACTCCATCAAGCTCCCAACATATACTTTCCCTTATGTAGTTTCAAGGTTGTTAAAACGGAATGAAATATTCTAAGATTCAAACTGTATATATAAATATTGCTGTACCATTCCATTAACTGGAAATCCTGCTTGTCAGGAAGGTTGTTAAAAGGTCTGTAAAAACTCTGAACTCCATAAAGGAATACAAGTATTATGATGACTGTTCCATTGATCAGTTTTATACTTTTTATGTAATAATAATGTAGACAGAAATATCATCTATATATCTGTGTGATGAGTTGCATTTGGGTATAGCTTTTTCAGCCAGTAGATCTTGTGTTGCTTACTTACACTTCAACTTACATGGTATTGACTGATAAGAGTTAAGGGCAGTGGAAATCTATGGAGGCAAAGTAAATGTGCTCTGAGAACATATTCTCACTCCCACTAGTCAAAATACCGACGTTTGTTTAGTGGCCCTGCGCTTCAAACTATGACGTTCTAGGATTGTCAGTTTTGGACGTGTCAGGGACGGCATGTCAGTAAACAAAGCAGGTTTACTTAGTTGTTAGGTTTACTAAGATCATGGTTGGCGTTAAAAAGAGTAAGCTTTACGCAACTGGCGTTAATTAAATATGTTACAGGTTTCACACGGGACACAAACACCTGGGTGAAAGTCCTGTGTTTATTCATTTTACTTTTCATATACAAATTGGAACTCACTCCATGACATACTGTTTCAAGACTGGATTATTTTTGTTATCAACATTATAACAAAAGTCATGTTTCTTTCTCTGGAATGCCAATCTTCCAGTGCCACCCTTTTTGCCCAGATACAAAAATGAATTTCACTGTGCCACTTTCTGGTGAGCCCTAAGCCTGTATGTGGCTTGTGTGCTTCCCCATTTTTAAGATGAGATAGTCTTTATATTTGGATTTATTTAAAATGAGCAAACATGTATTAATCCCAGCCTTGTCTCCTGAAAAATTAATTAATTAATTTCATAAAATGAATTATGAAAAACCTATTTTGTTTTTGACGGATCACAAATACGTTTCTAATTCAATCATGTAGGAACTCCCTCCTACATGGACTTATTTTGAGGTGGTTGGTTGAGTCAAACAAACACAGGACTTTCACCCAGAAGACCGTTGCTTGTGTCCCATTTGAAAACAGAAGTCAACGTTGACTTATTTTAATTTACGTCTGTAATGTGACAAACATACTTATTTTAAGACAAGCCATGATGTTTTACCAAACCTACCAAGTAATTATGTTACCTAAACGTAACCAAGCATTGCTGTTGCTTTTTTGTTTTGTTTTGTTTCAATTTACAACGTTAACCACGTGTAAAACTGCACCCGTAGTCCAGGGGAAAAATACATTCACCTTAAAATGTAATTGAATGCAGTTTAGTTGTTTTGTTATTTTGTAGCCGACAGGTTTGATTCATCCACTGGTTTATTGTCATAGTTTACTTTTAATGATTTCCAAAATTAAACTGAAATTCTAAATGTATCAAGAATTAGGTACCTATTCGTCTCCCTGTTTGACTAAACCACCCTGGGTGTAAATGTAAAAGAAAGGCGATTCGAAGAAGACAGGGATGGGTTGAGGTGAAGGGGGGCTGGGAGGAGTCGCAGTAGTTAAGGGAGGAGGTGGAGGTAAAATTGGTGTGTAATTACTCTAACTCTCTTAAATTAGAGGGGAGGACAGTGCTGTCAACCTCCTGCTGGTGCCTGAAGTCTGCACCAGCATCCCTCCTCCACTCCTTTCCCTTTTATTCCTCCTCTCCTCTACTCTCCTCTCCTCTCGCTCAAACTGAGCCAACCATGATATCTGGGAATTTTGACAATCACTTTCATTAATAAACAGCCACAGAAGCTTTCAGGTACCACAAGAGTCATGATGTTCCACCTGGTTATGTGCCAAAGGGGAGAGGATTTGACATCTGCATCTCAAGGAAAACAAGGACTCTTTATAAACAGGATAAGAAATGAAAGTTGGATCGATTGTAATGTGTTTCATGTGTGTGTCAGTGGGAGAGAGAATATTCTTTCAGGAACACAATATCTGTCTCTTTAGCTGCTATGGACATAAGCTAATAGCTAAGATTTTTTCTGTTTTTGTCATTTGGTGCTCAGCAGGAAGTGCACTACCGGTATTTATCCCTGAAAACAACAGCTTGCTATGGCGGGAAACGTAGTTGATCAGAGCGGTCGGAGTGAACCAAAACAATAAAGTTACGGGCCAAAAGTTGAATGACACTAAAAAGCTCTATAGAGCTGAAGGGAACTGGGAAATCTGCTGTGAGTTTGTCACTAAAAGATTTCTGTAACGTTACACCAGTGGCGGGCCGTCAGGGCCTGCAAAGCCTTCTCTGCTGGCCTAAACAGAATCACAAAAAAAATAAAAATAAAAAAAAATTATGTATTATAATTTATAAAAATATTTTTCCCATTATCTTATTTTCTCATTGCACAGCTACTGTCTTCCTCTGTTGCTGTGCTTCCAGCGCAGCTTGTTTTAAGTAGAGCTTTTATCCAATCAGATTTCACCTCTGTGTCTCTAGGTAAGAAGAGAGGCCCGAGGCCTGCAGCCTCACTAGTTGCATCCATGTGACGTTTAAGTGAATGGGGACGATATTGTTGATTGTCATAGTGTTCAACCAATCAGATCTTTAGTTTGACATGTTGGGCGTATTCTTTGACGTGTCAGAGCCCGCTATCCCCATACTAGCCGGCCCACAACTATGTCACTATTAGTGCAGCGATTGGTCAGTGCATGTGGCATGTGACTATCGTGAAACGAAACTTAACAGCAGAGGCTTAGTCGGCGTTGTGAATCACATCACGTGATGCAGCTCAGTCAATCAAATATGGGCATTCTGACAAGCTTCCTGACTCGAGTACCACACACCGTGGTGGTTGTCCAAATAAATAAGTTGCAAAATGTATTGGTCAATATTTCTTTCCTGAAAGATGCTTCTCACCACTGTTGAAATGGTTGATGTTTATTTGACAAAGATAATTGTAACGTGTATGTTTAAAAGCTCTCCTTTGAAACTCTATAGACTAAGTTCATCAGACAAGTGCTTACTACTACTAGTAGTAGTTACTACTACTGATGACTGTCTTTTAGTACAGTCTCCGGCTGCGAGCTTCCAGTTTCAGATCCTGATTGCAATTCCAATGTGTTACTGTATAGAAACACATACAGATGCGTGTGGCACATAGTAAAGATTAGTTCTTGAGTGTGTTCCTTGGGAGACATTTGACGAAATTATATTTTTCATTCTGTTTGTCAGAATATTTTAGCAGTGGGACAACATTGCAGCGACGGCAGGCCACCAGTGTTGAGTCGATGAAAGGGGAAACTCATTTTCATCCTCTTTTCGGTACAGTGTACCGGGGGCTGAGACGAGGAAAGAGATTGCAGAGCAGTACGTTTAATGTTTGTGTTGTGAAAGTAAAATCATAAGACGGTCTCCTAAAGAGATGAATGGGCTGCGGCTTGTCGTTAAGGGATGATGGTGGGTCCCACAGCCAGACCAGATGAGTACCACTGTCCTACATGAGCACAGAAAACATTATATTTTCCTGAATTTAAGCTTCTGCATTTTCCAACTGCTCTAGCGTTATTCAAACGTATTGTAAGCCTCGTACCGAACGGTTTAATACAAATACGTACATAATTACAGCCTTAGAAACGAATAATAGCTGTGGTGCCATCATGTGGTTATAAGGTGGTATTTCAGCTGCATGACAGCAGTGAAGGCCTGGGTATAAAATGCACGGCCCGCCACTGCGTTACACATAGTCATTGCTGACATAAAACGTATATTGGCTAGTGCAGCTTTAAAGTTGAAATGCTTCCATCTGTGGCAGTTAGCTTGGTAACATACAAAAGCTGAGTAGGCAGGAGAAGGAGAAAACTTTTGTCAGACAGAGTGAGAGGCTTTGTTTTGTCCCAGAAGCAGAACATAGTGTCTGCATGTTTGTGTGGACTGAACTGGGAAAGAGAGACAGTACAAAAAGCACTAACCTGGAGTGGCTCACAACAACAATAGCAATACTTATTCCTCGTCCTTCACACTCTTCACACACCCTCACACTGCAGTCTCTACTCACCTCCATAGTTACTACTACTGATGACTGTCTTTTAGTACAGTCTCCGGCTGCGAGCTTCCAGTTTCAGATCCTGATTGCAATTCCAATGTGTTACTGTATAGAAACACATACAGATGCGTGTGGCACATAGTAAAGATTAGTTCTTGAGTGTGTTCCTTGGGAGACATTTGACGAAATTATATTTTTCATTCTGTTTGTCAGAATATTTTAGCAGTGGGACAACATTGCAGCGACGGCAGGCCACCAGTCGATGAAAGGGGAAACTAATTTTCATCCTCTTTTCGGTACAGTGTGCTGCTGTTTCCCCTGCTTCTGCAAGACTGGATATTTTAGCTACACAAATATTTATTGAAGGCAGCGCCTCTCAGGAGGCAGAAGAGATTCATTCTAATTGGTTAATTAAACTTGAACACAGCCAAAGGACCTCTTTGGCTGTTTTTAGTATTTGACTAAAAACCATTAGTGCAAAAAACCAATAGGAAGAGAAGAGAGATGTGTGTATTTGAAGAGCTACCAAATAAAGTATTTTACTCTCAGGAGCCTGCAGCCACTCAACAATCCTTAATTTTGAATCTGGTGAGTAGAGGTCAAATTTACTATTTCTGTTCATTGGTATGGAGACAGTCAGTGAGTCGGTGAAACGGTTTAGAAGTCAAAGTTGAGTCACAAATTGCCATGACGATGAGCCTTTATCAAATTACACGAAAAAGGAGCTCCGTGATTTTAAAGGATGAGGTCATTCTATATGTTTTATTCAGTCCATCTCTCAGTCATTTTGTGAGTCTTACTGTTCAAGATGCAAATCTTTAAAATCAGCCATTGGCAGTCAGCATAACTAAGTAACGTATTACAGCAGCGTCGTTTTTTTTCATTCACAAGTACGGCATTACATAAAATTCATTAATTATATCAGTTTTCTTCCTTTTTTATGTGTTCACATATACAACATCATGAAACCAGATCACATCAGTGGTGGAGCGTCAGGGCCAGCAAAGCCTTCTCTGCTGGCCTAAACAGAATCACAAAATTATAGCTAATTTATAATTTTATAATTTTTCATAAATACACTTCATGTATTCTAATTATTTTTCCCATTAGCTTATTTTCTCATTGCACAGCTTCCAGCCTGCAGCGCTGCTTCCAGCACAGCTTGTAGAGCTTTTATCCAATCAGATTTCACCCCTATTTCTCTTGGTAAGAAGAGAGGCCCGAGGCCTGCTGGATAGCCTTTGCAGTTTAAGTAAATGGGGACGATATTGTTGATTGTCATAGTCTTCAACCAATCCGATTTTTAGTTTGACATGTTGGGTGTATTCTTTGAAGTGCCAGAGCTACCGAGGTAGTCTACAAGTACGTCAGCATTAACGTGCAGCTCAGGATTAACGTTCGCCGTGATGGTCAGTGGGCTAGCATGACTGTTGTGAAACTTAAGCTAGCTAGCAGAAGTTAGTAGGAGTAGTAAGGGTTCAAGTTGAAAGATATGTAAGAAGTTATGACATTGACATGACATTTTTAGCGTTTTGCTTGGTGTAGATTCTTTTTTTTTACCTAGCTTTGTTTTTTTTTAACACTCAATGGCTGAAAGAGGAGGAGAAATGGATTTGGTGGCGGAGTTACTGGCAACGCCTTTCTGGAAAAGGACATTCTAGGAAAAAATGGACATCGTAAGAAAGGGTCGGCCAACCCCACAGCTAGCAGCCCTGACCCAGCCAGGAAAAGGATTTGTACGAACGGTATTCCTGGCTAACAGCGTCGGAGAAGCGTTGCACATGTTATGGCTGGGAATGCGTTTCATTTGCAACTGAGTGTCTTGGTGTTTGGAGCTGTTTGGAGCTACGCTACGCTAACCTGAGGTGGCTAACCAAGGCAGCAACACGACATCATAGCACAAAAGGACACTTACAAGCTACGGTGCTTTTGAAAACTTTTGCTGAGACCCGAATGGATCTACAACTCAACGAACACGTTCGCAGGAGGACCTCTTACTGGAACTGAACCGCACCGATGTTCTGTACAACCGCGTCATTGAACTCTTTGTTAACAAAGAAAGGAGGATATACTTTGTCTTTAAGTGAACAGCAGCTTATTTAGTTTTACATCTGCAGTAGCGTTACTACTGCGTTAATTTGTCTATGGTGTCGTTTTTATGATATGGTTAACATTGTTCCCTCTGGTGTGAATAATATTTGAATGGCTGCAGTTTTGCTGGATTGATTTGTCATGCTTTGTTGTCATACAAATATGTGTGACTGGTTCTTGTGAGTTTGTTCTTGTCATTGTGTTAATTACATTGATTTTGACTACATTTATATGCATTGTCCGTTAATGACGAAGCATCCCGTCATGGGTTAGGGTCCGGACATTTGATTCTCTTTTTGGGGTTTTGTTTTCTTTAACAAAGCAAGAATTATGGTCTGGAGAAATGGGGATTGTGTGGCGATTGCTTTAGACCTGTTTGAATCAGTAGGGAACAGCTGCCTAAACGCTGGGGAGAGTTTTCAGCGTGTGTGCTGCTGTTGTTTTCCTGCTAAGCTAGTTTAGCGCGCCTCCCAGAACACACGCGCCGTACCAGAGTACAATGTGTGCTCATCGTATCGCCAATGTTTATCCCTAGTGTTGTCTCTCTACGTTCCATGGTTTGTTACTTTGCCTTTTTTTGTGACTTTGCTTTTTTCCGATTTTTGCTCGTTCCCGGTTGGAGTTGTTTTGAGTTCCTGTTTTTGATTGCTTGGTGCCCAGTAAATAACCTTGCACTCTACCTAACCTCGTCTCCTGTGTCTGTGTCTGCACTTGAGTCTCTGATCTGCCCCTCGGACGTGACAGAATAAGTGTGCAGAGAGGGCACTCTTCTCTGCAGCAGCCTGCAATTTAAGCTGATAAGCCTGGCTTATTTTTTACATGAAACCCCGGCCCGGTGCAGCTTTAAGGAAGATGTGCCGGCTGCTCGTTGCAGTCATTACTGGTAATCATTTGTCCTTGGTATTGGCAGCGAGCAATTGTGTATCCGTAATGTGACCATTACACATTTAACTAGTTTAGGGCCCCACCTCAGCGTTGGGGAGTGGTTGGTGGAGATTAGCCTGGATGAAGCGGTTTGGGGAAAGGTTGAGGGTCCACTGCGGCTCCCGGGCCTTGCAGACCCCCCGGTGTCAATGTGGAACAGGAGGATGGTGACTATGGGGGAAGATCACCTGAGTGAAATGGTTTAACAAGAGGGAGGGAGGGTGGGATGCGGAAAACGTGAGCAAGCCGAGGTTTAGAGTGGGTGGGTATATATAGGAGTGTGGCCGGAAGTGGGGGAGTGGCTGAGGTGTGGTCCTGCTCCTGAAATTCAGCTAAGTTTTAGCTCCAATTAACTAGCTTAGGGCCCCACTTCAGCGTTGGGGAGTGGTTGGTGGAGATTAGCCTGGATGAAGCGGTTTGGGGAAAGGTTGAGGGTCCACTGCGGCTCCCGGGCCTTGTAGACCCCGAAGAAGCCCTCCCAAGGAAGCAAGGCCGCCTGCCCGTTGCGCAGGTCGTTGGAACTGTGGCGAGTGTAGATTTGGTAGGCGTGGTGGAGACTAGGGTTAAACTTGGCTGAATGAGATATGAATTCTGAGCATCGCAGGAAGCTGAAGAAGCAAGTGGAACATGGATTATAGGTTACAGGTAAGGCCGATTGGAATGTCATATTTGCACCAAAGTACAGGACAAATATCAAATTTGACCTGATGGTTCTAAATGAAAAGTCAGAGATTCACCAGTTTTATTACAGGTCATGAATATTGGCACATGTATGGCATCCCATCTAGTGGGATTGATTCAGTTTTGGGCTCTTAATTAGTAAATTACCAATAAAATTAGTTCAGATATTAGATATATTCAATTTCTACATCAATTACTAGATTTTATAATCCTGTTATCTGATACCTTGCTTCTTTATGCCAATTTTCCAGTGACTGAATTGTTCAAAGAGAGGATCTGAAGATACAAACAATGAACCTGAAGGTTACCAGAAATGGTACAGTGTCCCAGCCATGTCATTACAGAACATGTAGATCCTGCCCAGTCTATTTTCCCCGTACAGAAACTTGAAATCAGCCCGACCACATTCACGGTAAAGAGCAGACCGCTGGGTTTCGTCCTGAGCCAGGCCGCTGCTGTTTGGCTTCTTTAAATTTGCAGGGCAGCAGGTCTGTCATTATGTGAGCAGAGCTTTTGGGTGTGTCTGAGAGGCAGCCAGCCAGAAACTGGAAACCAGGCCACAGCAGCGGAAACATCTGTCCTCCTGTTTTCATTGTGAAATCGCACTGTCCCCTACTGGATTTAACCAGTACTACTACACACTGCTCACCATACAGATTTCTCAGGCATGGGCTGATTACCACCTGCTTGGTGTTTTAATTAACATTAATGTTGGAAACGTTAATGATATCTCTTGACCTCCACAAGTTGATGGTGAGTTGCTGCTCTGTGCCATCTCCAGATACAGTCTATGCTGTGCATACAAAAGAACACTGCAGACTCTATTTTTGAAGGTGAAGTGTGCCCGGCCCTGTGGCCAAGAAAAAGAACAAAGTGTTTTTGTTAGCTTATAATGAGCCCTTCATATCTACATAGGGAGTGGGTCCTCTTCACGCACTCCGCCAATGCCCACCGCTATGTTTCTACAGCAACCCAGAACGAACAAACAAAACACTGGCTGTACAGAGAGCCTTTTGCATTTTTACGTTACCTGAAGGCCACTGCAGTTCTCCGACACACTTGGAATATTTGTTTAGTTACAATATGCAACCTCACCACTAGATAGTACTATATCATACACACTGCTCCTTCAAAGACAAAATAATGAAATATAGGCATACTTACCTTAACCTTAAACCAAGTCTCCACCCTAAAATGTAAAAGATTTATGGGGGGTTACTGGGATGTGCATTTTTATTCCCCAAAAGGAAGGTGTGTCCCCACAATGTGACTGTGTGAAACGATTTATACCCCCCACAGTGAGTAATACACACACACTGGATTGAATTTTTGGTACAGCTAGAGGACCTCTGCCAGATGAGGCCGGATCAAGGTCTGACTATTACCAGGATTTTTAATGTGATTCTGGGTTGTACCTGGAGCCATTGAAGTGATTTCATTACCAGTAAAAGTATTATGTTCAAATGTTCATGTACATGCCAGGACTCTGGCCACTGCATTTTGAACGAGCTGGAGTCGACTATTTCGATAATACTGTCTGTTTGAATAATTCTACAAATACAGTAGTCCAACCTGCTTGAGATAAATGCATGAACCAGTCAGTTTGAGATATGAATGCTCTAAGATTTGATACATTGTTAATTGATATAACGCTGTTCTGATTAAATTTGTTTGTGTGACTTTCCCCAATTGAGATCAGTATCTTAAATAATGCCAATATGTCATGACTTGTTCATTATATTTCAGAGACAGCGATGCCAAGTGTGAATACATTTCCTGTCTCTGACTTTCAGGACTAACTAAGAGTATCTCAGTCTTGTCTGTAAAGCAATACAAAAAATAATAAGGAAGGCAGCCTTCTTGCTCTCGTATGTTATTACAACGTTCAGATTATGGAAGAAAAATATTTTTTTTAATTTTGCTATATGGAATATATTGCAGATCCGGTGGGGATTTCATTTTGATTTGGTGTCATAATTAACATTAATGTTGATATAGCACACTGATTAACAAGAACATTTATTTAAAAAAATTTAGAAGAAAAGCAGAAAGACAAACAAAACAGGAACAATGGGGGTTGCGTGATTTAGAGAAATGTATATGGATGTGTTTTCAATAAAGTGACAAAATATGGAACACAGGTGAACTGAGCTGTCGACCTGCTCAGAGCAGGGCATTCTTGGTACCAAGAAATTAGCGACTGGATTGGCATCGCCAAGAGGAAATAACCTCAGTACACGAAAATGGAGCCCAGAGATTTTGTTCCAACAAAGTAAGAAAACACTGGATGTACAGGATAAAATCCGTCAGTGTAAATAAGTATACATTATGCGCCAACACATATACCAGTGGCGGGCCGTGCATTTTATACCTGGGCCTTCACTCGTAAAAATGAAGCTCAACACAGGTACACTAACTGCAGAGTGCAGATACAGGAATACCCGCATGACGGGATGCGGCGGCATTAACAAACAATGCATATAGTCAAAATCAATTCAGCTAAAACACGCATTCCGCCACACACTCAAGAGCATAGGCCATTCAAATATTATTCATATCAGAGGAAACAATATTACCCATATCATGAAAACGACACGATAGACAAATTAACAGAGTAGTAACTGTAAATGTGTCCGAGACCGACTCTGCAAGTGGTTTGAGTGATTGAATCACAAAGTGCCTTGGTGGTCGTTTACACTTGGAAGTGTGCCTGGTAGGCCAGTAGATATCCATCGTTGTACATGTAGATCTGCCTGTTGATAGGGTTATAGCTCAGGCTGGCCACTCCTTTAGCCACCTTCTCTAGCGGCAGTGCTAGTGTGTTGTCCTCTTTGCCTGTTGCTGTGTCGAAGGCGTAGAACACCTCTTCGCGGTATTCGTCCACATACCGAGTGGCATACAGCACGCCGCACACCATGAAAGCATTGCTCACCGCCTTCTTGAACAGCCTCGTCTCCCACGTCTGTGTGACATTGAGTGTCTTGGCCTCGCCGTCCCAAACCAACCGGCTCACCACTAGATTACCATGGTTACCGACGGTGGCATACAGGGCCCATAGTCCCGACTCATCTGCCTCCACATCCACATCACTATTGGCGCGGCAGTCATAGTAACAATACGGGAACTTGTTGTTAAAACCCACACCGATGCCCGGAAGGGTCACCCGCTCAACGGTGCTGCTGTTCAAGTCATAGCGGCAGACATCTGCAGAGCGGTAGCAGTGATAGTACAGCGCTTCGCCGTATAGGATGGCACTGGGACCCTCAATGGTGTTGACGTGAGTGAAGGATGGAGCCACGGTGAAGTCCCTATGGTTGGCGGAGGCCATGAAGTCTTTGTATGTTTGGTATACGCGCAGGGTGTTGCCCCAGATGTGGGTGTTGAGCAGAGGCTGAACCCAGTAGCTGTTCTTCTGGCCCTCGCTGTCCATCTGGGCCTGCTTTCCCCACGAACCAGAGATGTAGGTCTTGCCATGGGGACTGACCTTAGTCATGACAGGATCGCTAATGTTGGAGATCAGGCCCTTGAGGCAGTACCTTTCCCGGCCTGGAAACAGAGAGAGGCGAGAAGGTGAATGCAGAGTGCAGTCTAGTGCAGTGGTTCTCAACTGGTCTGGCTGCGGGACCCACCATCACCCCTTAATGACAAGCCGCGACCCAAATCCAGGAACATTTTCAACTTCTCAAATGTATTTAATGAAAAGATGGTGCAGTTTGAACCTGAGCTGAAAATGTCCTCTGCAGTCGTAGTATAGGGAGCTCTCTTGTGCAGAGAAATGGTTCCTGTAGTCCCCGTCCCACACATGTTTCACGTAAACGAGTAAAACTGCTTTGTTTGTTATGTCTGTAGATTCGTCCATTTGTAATGCAAAATGACCACTTGCCTAAATTCGAGCTGTGGTTTGAAGTCATCCGACATGTCTTCAATTCGTCTACTTATAGTGTCATTAGACAGAGGTATAGTTTTCAGTTTATCCTCTGCTGATATTAGCATTACAAGGCATTAATGCCAAATATTGCTAAGGAGTGTGAATAGACGGCACTCCAATGCATAATAAATCCCCTTCAAAATAAAGCACAGGATTTTATTTTTTTTTCCAGGAAAAGGCCCGTGACCCACTGAATACGGGTCCGCGACCCACTTTTGGGTCGCGCCCGACCAGTTGAGAATCACTGGTCTAGAGCAAGGGTAGCCAACACAGGGACACAAGAAGCTAATGAGTCGCCCGTGTCTAAAAAAGCACGAGTCACTGGGAGAGTTTAGTGAATCCCTGAGGCTAGCATATTTTCAGAATTATTTGCAATGGTAGCTGGATTCCCGCAACATGCAAGACAAATGCGGGATCATATATAAAACAAAAATCCATCCTGTCAGGCTTTAAGTAAAGAGTTTGTGCCCAGTAAGACAGAGCACGGACCAATCGACAGTCCTGTGAGGAGCTACTGGCAACTAAAATTTACTAAACTTTACAAAGTTGAATCAATCGGGTGCACTTTGAGAGCAAAATTAAAATGCTAGATCTATGAAGAACTTTGTGCTCTTGTAAACAATTCTGTTCTCTAGGAGTGGTGGTATGCTACTAAGTACATTTGCTCAATTACAATTTTGAGGTACTTTTACTTTACTTGAGTATTTCCATTTTATGTAACTTTATAACATTTATTCAACAATAATAGTAACTAGTTAGGCTATTCAGAATCAGAATACAATATACAAAATACAAATCAACTAATAAACTATATTCTATTATCAAGTAGTATATATCATAATTATTAAGTGTTTAAAGTAGTTAAAATAGACACCTTTCAGCTGCTACATTAAAGTGATGACATTGAACACATTGATGCATCAATATTTATAATACAATGTTATAAGCCTACCGTGAATATATTATTTGGAATGGGCCATTCTGCAAATGAGTTTACTTTTACTTTTGGTGCTTTAAGTATTTTGATCCGAATCTTTTTTGACTTTTATTAAGTAACGTTTTGAATGAAGGACTTTCACTTGTAACAGAGTATTTACACACTGTGCTCTCGTAAATAATTTAATCAAACACATCGGTGATGACACGTCAAAAAAGTCACACCCACAAAGTAAACAAGACGGGGTTCGTGTTTCAAGATGGGTCTTGAAACACAAACAAACAAACACGCGCAGATATCGCCGCACCGCTGCTTAAGAAAAGGGACCCGCCGGCCAGCCTTCCCTGTTGAGAAGTGTAAGAATATTATCGGTTCATTATTAAACTGTGGCTGGACAAAATAGACTTTGGCGGGCAGCCACAGTCTAAGTAATTAATGGGAAACCAAAAAGGGAATTTGTAAAGTCTTAGGTAAGGTGTAAGTCTAAGTATTTTTTTTCAAACCATGTGGATCCCTCATAAGATGCTACCACATAGTTTGAGAATAATAATTAAAATGTACTGAGGATGTTCAGTTTCAAATTGCATTTTTGAAAATCGTTCCATACAAAATTACCATTTAATCAATGCAAAAATATTTGTTCAGTTGTTTAACAAATAAGGCAAAATCAATTGCAATTTTCATACATGTCATTAAATTACTACAAACACACACACACACACACACACAGTATACTTGCCTCTGAAGTCTTTGGGGATGGACTTGCAGGACTCAGCGCTGTTCTTCAGGTAGCGCAATTTCTCTTTGACAGTCTTCATGTTAATTGTGTCTGACATCTGCATCCTGTCTACAGCTGTACGCAGTTTAGCCACCTAACACACACACACACACACACACACACACACACACACATACATTTACAACATTTTACACATACTGTTACTGTTGAATCACAACTTTACACCTAAACACCAAATAAATAGCTCTGTCCATATGCCAAGTGAACACCGATGTGCTAAGTATCAAACTATATTTCATAGCACACAGAGGCTTTTAGCTTGCAATGACGTGTCTAAAGGAGCTAACCGTAGAACTCGTTAAGTTATTTAAAAAAAATTGTGTTTTAGAATTTCAAATTAAGTATAAAGCAGATAATGTGCTTATGGTTCGGCATACCTGGTCAATAGATTACTACATGAGTTAGTGCTTTCAATCATTTTGCCACAAGTACCTTTTTTTTGAGGAATTGAAAGGAATAATTTCAGTTGTGTTCTCTTTTATTTCTGTATTGTACCCATGACATTACACTAACATAATGCAGCATTCTTATTTATATTACATTTTTCTTTGCTGTATCATATTGCTATTTGCTGATGGAACATAGAGTTTCACATCATTACTCATGTGGACTATTGCTCTGCAACTTTAGAAATAATAACTAGTGTCACTCATGTTCTGCGGTACCTCTTTGGAGAGTTTCGTTGTTTGGTCGTTGTTTAACTGGCTGTGGATGGCACCAATGTCAGTCTCCAGTTGGCTGAGCTCCTGGCCCAGCAGGTCCAGAGGCAAGTCTGTGTAAAGGCCATGGTTGTGCAGGTACTGGTGAGGCTTCAGCCGCTCCGTCACGTTCGTGATCAGAGCCTGGATCTGAGGGAGACGCCTGTTGGACAACTCCACCTGCAGGGAGACACAGATAGGGACTCTGAATGTGTTTTCAGGATTCCAGGTTCAAGTAGTGTATTATGAAATGTTCTTCTTTTCCTCATTTTCATTGGGTACTGTACCATGTATGGATTACTGAACTGGGCTACAGGGCACAGGCCCAGGGGCCCTAAGTGTCAGGGGCCCCTCTGACCTTCAGCTACAAAATGTCCCAAAGAGACAAGCATAAACCATGAAGAGACACAAAATTAGCACAAAGAAACATAAATCGACTGCTAAGAGTCATGGCCAGGCACAAAACTAATATAAAGACACAAAATTACCACAAAGAAACATAAAAAGACTAGAGACACAAAACGACTAATAAGAGATGTAAGCAGCTGAGAGACACAAAATGACTGCATTGAGACACAAAACAACGACAAAGAGACATAAAATTACCACAAAGAAACATAAACCGACTGCTAAGAGTCATGGCCAGGCACAAATATTAAGGCACTGGGTCTCCTATGTACCTATGCATTTTGCATGTCTGTGCTCAGGGGCCTGTTGTGTCATAATCCAGGCATGACTGCACAACAAATGCAAGGCAAGAGAGCCGAAGAGTCTGAAATGCTGATAGTAATTAGTGTGGAAATGTTGCCCTTCTACCTTTTCACTTGGCCATGTTCCTCAAAAAAGCAGTGTTTTTTGTTTCTGCTTGATTATTAATTGCAGTCCTATGTTTCAGTTTATTTGATAGGTTATCAACTAAAGTTTATACATTTTATAAAGTTTATGAAGCTTGTTTTATGGGCTGTTGATCTGCCTGCATGTTGGGGCATCAAGGAAAGTGCAAAGAGGTTTGCCTCATTATGCCCATATATCATTCATAGCCTGGTTTTTACAACATTTTATTACTGAAAACAAATTGATTGTTTTTAATAGCTGTTGAAAGTAATTTGGGATACAGAGAGATATCCAAAATTCCTCCTTTAAAATCTCCAATATGTCAACAAAATGAAACAAGAACTTTGAACCTAGCTTCATCCTATGTTCAGTTTAATAAGATAATGCCTCGTTTGCAGATCTAAACGTAACATTTCATACTTTTTTCACCGTATTCATGTAGGGTGTCCCTCTCATGTAAAGTGCTGCTTAGTTCTCACCTGTTCCCGCAGGCTGCTCAGAGATCCTTCACAGGACTGAACCTGCCGCAGTGCGGCCTCGTAATTCACAGCGGGGAATGACCACTTGGAGGGGTTCACCTGGCAAACACACGAGCCGTTCTTCCTCTGGCCCGACACACGCTGGGCCCGGACGCCACCCTGCAGTCGCACGCGAGTAAGAAAAACACTGATGTTGTATACAGCAGGTTTACAAGGACAGTAAAGAGACTGCACTGATAAAAACAACCAAATTGAGTAGGATATCAAACTCACTGATGAGAGCAGCAGCAGCAGGAGCAGCAGCAGCATGTTTACAGTTGGAGAGATGAGTGGTGGACTGACAGGGTCAGACGCTGGTGGGACTGAAGTCAACGTCGTCTCACTGACGAGTCACCACGCAGCCTTGAAACCACTCACGTGGATGTTGTAAAACTGTGAAGTTTCACAACAGTTATGGTCAATTTAGGAGTTTCCCTTATTTCCCCCTTTAGTTCAGTCAGTAAACTGAACGTCTCCTATTTTTAATATTTCTTTTGAAAACTGTTGAGTTTCACAACAGTTATGGTCAATTTAGGAGTTTCCCTTATTTCCCCCTTTAGTTCAGTCAGTAAACTGAACGTCTCCTATTTTTAATATTTCTTTTGAAAACTGTTGAGTTTCACAACAGTTATGGTCAATTTAGGAGTTTCCCTTATTTCCCCCTTTAGTTCAGTCAGTAAACTGAACGTCTCCTATTTTTTATATTTTTTTTAAAAGCTTCGCAAGACCTGATGTTTGCGTTAACAATTAATATTCTCTAAATATTATCATGCAGTGATGTATTTGATAATATAATCAAAATACTCTGCACACTTGAACGTGTGATAGGAGCGTCAGATGAGTGAAAGATTCTGTAAACCATTTCACTTGCTGCTGGAGTATTTCAAATGTATGTATTACAGACAAAAAATGTTTTTATTCATAAATCTAAGAAAGATTTGTGGAAATAGTAAGTGGAAAAGATGGCCTTCTTCACGCAGTAGTGGACCAGGAGCCAATCAGAGAAAGCTTGTTACACCCCATGGTTAATTTGCACTGTTTTTACTCTTTTTTACCAGCGCAAGGCAAAAAGTGTCATAGAGAGTTTAACTGGAGACGCCAAAAGAAGAAACTAAATGAGCAGATCCGGTAGCTAATGGAGGGAGGACAAGTAGCGGAGAAATGGGAATGCAGTGCCTGATTAAAATCTGTAATCTTAATTCAATTTGTGAATCCAGTTATTTGTTTCTCTGTTTCAACTTCATTGCCAACTAGATTATTTATTGATGAATTGATGAATACATTTTTGTTCAATGTTGTTTTGTAAACCCCTTCTTAATTTGAACAAATTATTGACGGATACATATTATATATGTTAATTATTTTTAATAATTCCTCTTTGTATTGTCCGCCAAAATATATAAAAGTTCCGTACACTGTAATTTAGTCTATTTATTTGTAGATTGAATACCGATTCAATAATGTCTTTTTTATAGTGCAATTGGTTATCAATTAATTAAATGTGGTCCTCCATATTGGGGTGAGCAGACCCGTGTCTGAGACGGGAGATTCCAGATTATTCCAGTTTTCCCAACTTGCTTCCCCTCACTGACGAGTCACCACGAAGCCTTAAAACCACTCATGTGGAAGTGGAACTTTAAAAGTGTGAAACTGTGGAGTTTCACAACAGTTGGTCAACTTAGGAGTTTCCTCAGTGTGTCCCCTTTGTTCTCGTCCCTGTCTTACTTTGTATACTTCCTTAGCTCGTATATGTGTTTATGTACTTGTCTGCACGTTTTGTACTCACTTTTCTACATAATAAAAAAGAAAAACTCAGGAGTTTCCCTTATTTCTCCTCTTAGGTCAGTCAGAAAACTGAACAACACTGCAATACCTGCAGTGTTGTCTCCTATTTTTTAATTTTTTAAAAGCTTCGCAAGACCTGATATACATGTAGTGTATTTATGAAAAATTATTAAATTATAAAATAGCTATAACTTTATGATTCTGTTTAGGCCAGCAGAGAAGGATTTGCTGGCCCTGACGGCCCACCACTGGGTAAATTACATTATGCTGAAACGTTTTTATTGAGTTGTTGCCCAATAGGGTGGTCGTTATTTTTCAAGTTATCAAATGTTCAAGTCTTAACCCACAAAAATGGTTCGATTTGATGAAAAAACACTCCTGGTGAAATAAAACTCCAATCCGACTACATTTAGGGGTAGCTCAATACCCTCAAAGTTTGGTAAGGGTTAACATAATAATGTCCGCTACAGTTTTTTAAAAGATTTGCTGTAGCTTAGTATTGTTGGTTGTTTATTGTTTATTCAGTTGCAAGAAATGCTACTGCATTGCTAGTACTCCTGGTAGGCTATATTTAGTATATAATACAGAAGCCCTGTACTTGTCAGTCACTTAGATATTGCATCATAATTAGAGAAAGTTGCATCAGGATTAGTGAAATTGCATCATTTAGTTCTGTATTTCTTATATATTTAGGGACTGACCTATTGCACCAGATAGCATCATTTTCTTTGTGCTGAGACTATATAAGAGAGACTGAGGGCTAGGCAAGCTTGAGTAGTACACCATCACTTCCATCAGTTGCCATAAGTGACAGTTTGCATGTATTAATTTGCACTTTGCAATTTCTTTCTTTTAGTTGATGGTAATGAGACGTGCAATGTGTGCAATGAAGGAAGTGGATGGACATGAAGATCCACCCAAAAGGATCGATGTTGACCTAAAATCTGTGCCCGAGAAAACACTGGCAAACTTTGTCACTAAACAGTCAGTGCGGCTCCTAGATCAACTAAGTCTGTCACATGATTTCCTTGATGCCGACCCCGACGAGTGGCCTGACAGAGCCGATTATCAAGAAGCATTAGCGGTTACACAAAACCTTAAAGTCGTAAATGATTATGCAGAGCGTGGGGTGGCTCTGATCCAAGAGTATAATGGATTGCTTACCCATGATGAAGAACAAATGCAATTTCTCATGCAGGTTCCTGACTGTCGCAAAAGTACACTTGCTGGTGACAGTTCTCAGAGCAGCAATTAGCAAGACTTTCATTATCATTTTGATGTAACTTAATTAATGACAAATACTGTGAAAACATTTCAGAAGAGCTGTTGTAATTGTTTTTATTGTTTAAGTTTAGCTGTTTGACAGTGAACACTGAACACGAGCACACGAACAACATGCAGATTGCAGAATAATGTCATAATAATTGTCATATAATCAGTATAGTATACCTTTGCATGATTTCATAATTATAAGATGTAGATTGTAGATTGTAGAACATGTTAAAAAACATTTCTTATTACTGATCCTAAAATTTGATTAAAGGAAAAGTTATAAAGTAACAATTAGAGTGATAACTTTGTGATTTTGCACATTTTAATGTCAGAAAGTATACGTTTTGTCTAAGAGTAAACTTTGGGTGCTTTGAGCTACCTCTAAATGTATTGTGATTTGGTTTTTATTTTTGCAGGAGTATTTTTATAGTAAAAGGAACCACTTTAAGGGTTAAGACCAAAGAAAACAAAACTTTGAAAAAATAGTGTCCTATAACGACCACCCTATTGCCCAATGACAGCAAAAATAAACTGCCTATACCCGAAATTTAAATCATTCATTCTGCGCTTATTGTACCACTCAGGTAAAGGATGTTTCACCACTGTTTGTGTTGCTCACACATTACTTTTAAACGGGATATTTTTTGTAAAATCTGATAATATTCAAGTTTTTCCCCCCCTATGACATATACAAAATCCCAACCACAAGGAGGAAGTGATCCGTCTCTGTAGGAAACGTGACACGTATCACACACTGAGCACACATCCAAAATCACAGAGGTTAGTGGGATTGTTCACCGGTTAGAAGCTGCTGCTACAGTCAGACACACTGTCCAATTCAAACTGGGTTTCTCTGATCCACCATGAAGCTGTATGTGATCTTCCCACTGTGTGCTCTGTTCGCCCTCACCCAACAGGTAACTACAACTTTTTAAAAATTTAATTACAAATGATCGCGCACTGCCCATTTAAAATATATTGATATTGGGTATTTAGTATTTATTTGTAACATGCCACGTTTGATATTCAGGCACCTTCAAGTGAGTGTTCGTGTGAGTTGACTACTTCACAGAAGTTATTCCCTCATGACAAACTCGTTGCGGTGGAGGACAGTGCATTGAAATGCAACAGCGACATCACCCCACAGAAGGCAAGTAGTCTGTAAAGAACGCAGCCTCCATCGGCTATCTTATAATAATAATTAAGATATTCATAAAAGATTGAGCCGAGCTGCCCTGTCTGCAGGTTGCAGAGCTGGACAGTCTGCTGCTGGGTCTGGAGCTACGTCTGCCTCAGCTGCAGGAGGATGTGTCCATGCTTGAGAGGGAGAACGATGGACAGCTCTACGGGGTTATCAGCCTGCAGGTGATAGAGAACGAACTGATGCAGATCAACAAGCTCGTAGCCAGGCTCAAGAGCACCACCCTGAGTCACCAGCATCTGACTGCCAACACCACTGAACAGGTAGATTCGCATCGCGACAACGGATGAGCCGCTCAACAATGACATTGTTAAAGAAGGCAGCCATGTAAGTCTGCTAAAAGTGTAGGTTGGATTTTGTCTTTAGCAAATATGTAACATGAAAATATATTATTTATTATTATTATTATTTTATTAAATATATTATTCTAAGACTTTTACTGCACTGTCCTACAGAATGACCATAATGTGCAAATCTGCAGAAATTATGACAATGTAGCATATGTCTGGCTTCCTAGTGATAGTGTTTGCCTCACAGACTGTATATAAGAAGTGGACGTAGCCATAGTGACCTTACCCATTGGTTTGTGGAGGCCGTTTTGAAGCCTCGAGTTCGTCGATTTGTCCGTCGCCATCTTGGATTACCCTGTTGCCTAGTACTGGGCGGTATGACCAAAAATTTGTATCACGTTTTTTTTTTGAGATTCTGGCGGTTTCACAGTATTTTTTTTTTCCTTGACTGTGTTTTTATATAGGTTTATAGTGGCTTACAGAAGTACATAGAATATAAAAACATGTTAATGTCATCATGTATAAAGGCTTTGCTCGTTTGTTCGTATAATGTTGGGATAGCAGTTTGGTTGAAGTATTTTCGCCCCGGTAAGACATACCTTGAATCCAGTGTTTTAATCATTGCTCTGAGCCTGTCTGTAGCAGGACCATGTCCTTACATTACATTAAATTACAGGGTTAGCAGACGCTTTTATCCAAAGCGACTTACAATTCAGATTCTATCACATTTCTACACCATAGGCCAGGGGTCCCCAACTGGCGGACCGCGGTCCGGACCCAGACGCAGTTGCATCCGGACACAGGACCTAAAACCGATAGATAATTCAGAATTATTCATATCAGGCAGTGAGTTTACACTTTAACCGGCGCTGTTTATTCAGCCGTTACGGCACTTGTTCAGCGGTGCAGGAAACACACCGACCAATGCGTTGTAAATCACATCACGTGATGCAGCTCAGCCAATCAAATATGGGCATTCAAGTTTCCTGATTCTAGTGAGATTTACACACACCGTGACACACGGGGGAGAGACGAGGAAATAGAAAGAAGAGCAGGTAAATTGCGCTAATCAGAGAAGTTATCTCACATGACGTTCTCCAAAAAGAGAAACGTGTTCAGAGAGAATAGAATTTATAAGCAAGAATGAACAGAATCTTATATGTTAATTCTTCCCACAGGCAGTTAAAACCAGCATGTCTCATATGTTCAGAAACCGTAACTGTGGATAAAAGCGGCAAATGAAGCGGACTACGAGGAAAAGCACAACTCTTTGAGTCTGAAATGAAGACACAGAAAATAAAGAGCCCAATATGTTCAGAATCATAACACATGAATTCACTGTTCAACAATGATGTGAACAGAGAGAATAGAGCTGAAACAAGAGGTTTAATAACCACAGATAAAGTCCATGCACACTGATTTCTCTTTTTAGATGACAAAAATATAATATTGTGGCTTTTTTGATTGACATCACTTCACACCTGAATTAACTGAATTTAAAGCTGCAGGACAAATCAGTGAAATAGATTTTTCTAAAATGAATTACTTCATTTTAAGATGCACATTTTTTAAAAGCTTTCTGTTATGTCAGTTATTCTTTAATCGAGCTCTTATTTTACTTGAAATGAGAAGAACATTTATTGATGTATTTCTATGTATTATTTATAATCCATCCAGTTACATTTGAAAACCAACAATAATAATTGTTAAAATATAATTGATGTGTACTTTCTTTATTTGATTTGACAGTTGTTGACTACACAGAGGTGTTGTTACTACTACTAGGCTTCTTGAATATATATATATATATATATATATATATATGGTACTAAATAGCGCAAGTTAGATATTAGTGTAATGTTTCGGACATTTGCCCGAGGAGATTTTCTCAATCTGGACCTTTTGGAATTTTAGTTGAAGACCCCTGCCATAGGCAAAGCTACGGGAGCAATTTTTGGGTTAAGTGTCTTGCTCAAGGACACATCGACATGCGACTAGCAGAGCCGGGGATCGAACCGCCGATCCTCTGATTAAAGGACGGCCCTGCTATCCACTTAGCCACAGTTGCCTTGCATAGGTGGATCGTTATTGCGTTCGTAATGTCGCTCCACCGCTTGCTTTTCTTGTCATATGCAGTGCCTCTTCAAGCGATGTCTGACCCTTTGGCTTCAATATGTTTCACTCGCGCTAACGTTACTGTTACCGTTACTCAGTGGCGGCTGGTGGAAAATGTTCTTGGTAGGGCTGTGCCACATCCAATCAATTTCAGCAAACATCCCAGAATGATTTAATGCAAACAAATTAAGGTATCAAACACGCATTACTACTTTGCAGTTAAATATTTAACATTCATTCCAACACGAAAAAAAGCAGTAAATAACACGTCAGGACATCTTATTAATGTCACCCTCACAGGGAATTCAGTATAATATAATATATATATCATATAATAATATTCTGTATAGTATAATAATATATATATCATATAATAATATTCTGTATAATATAATAATATATATATCATATAATAATATTCTGTATAATATAATAATATATATATCATATAATAATATTCACTATAATATAAAACACACACACACACACACACACACATATATATATATATATAAAATTATTTATATATAACTATATATCCATTTCTCAGACAGGTGCTTCATGTCCCTCACTCCCTAACTGTCCATGCTGGATCTGTCCCCGTTGTGTTAAAAAGCTAAATAAGTTATTAGCATGACTGCATCCAGCTAGCCAACCCTGTCTGGTGTACTAGAGAAGCTTCATGTACTGCTTCTCTTTCCTGCTAGTCTGCTGTCTGATTGTGAGGTCAGGCTGATCTGGGATCAGCTCTTTCAGCTGTAGTTTCTCCTCTCAGTTCTCCTCTCAAACGGGTCTTGGAGGAGCAGTGCTCCTCCAAGACCCGTTTGCTGGCGCTCACCTGCTGGCGCTCACCTGTAGAGACTAGTCCTGACGAGAACGCGCAGCTTGGGGCAGAACGAAATCTGCCCCAAGCTGAATCTATTTGAGGACGCTGATTGGCTAAATTGTATGTCACTCATTTATATCTTTAGTCAGCATTAAAGCATCATTGGCTAAACTGCTTTATAGACCCGCCTCTTTGGGGCAGTTTCTCCAGCGCCGCACAAGCTGAGAGGACGTGCAGACAGGCGGAGAGGACGTGCAGGAAAAGCATATATTTACCGCAGATATCATATTTTACACATATTACTGGGTGATTCCATGTTTCAAAAACACAAATATTGTCAATTTGTATAGTTTATTATTATTATTAATTTTATTTTGTATTATTTGTAGCTCAAGGGGGGGCGGCGCCCTAGCACCCTCTATGGACCAGCCGCCACTGCCATTACTATTGGTGCGTCCTTCGGTCTGTCTTTGTTCATCCTGCATCGCTCTTCTCTGTTCTTTAATGTAACGTTACTGTAGCGACGGAGCCTCTCCCAGCTGTTAACAGACTGTTGTGCTAGCCGGGCTAGCTAGCTAGCGAGCTGTACCGAGCATGCTGTTCGGTGGTGTAATTTTATAAATGTACAATTATTAGTGTTACAAATTGTTGTGTCGTGGTGTTTTGCCCTGTTAAAGAGCGTTAGTTGTGGTGGACAAAACGGCAATACATCGGGCATGTCCACACATATGAAGCGCCACCACCCTGGTCTGTCAGCACACTGTGCGAGACAAAAGTTCACCGAGCCATTTTACACAAAATTAAATGTTGCAAAAATATCTTTTAAATTGACAAACATCAAATGTATAATTCATGGCACAATTCAAACAGGATGAAAAAATGATGTCTGTCTCTCTCCGTTGACTATTATACATATCTTTTCCAAAATAAGGTTCTATGGGGGACACTGGAAGGGGAGGGACTTTGCCTCTCTATTTCGAGAGAGTGCAATCGGAGGGAAAATAATTCATCTCTATCTATTGACTTTGTAATGTGTGAAGGTGCCTCCTTGTCACTTTCGTTTGCTAGCAAACAACAGATAAATGTTTTAAAAGCTGCGTGGGACCAACAGGCCAAAGAACCAAGAACTATTTATGAGCTGCCGAACTGAAAACCTGAGACTTTAAGAACACAAACAAATATGAGCCGTCAGCAGGAAGTATGGGAACACAGGGGATTCTGATACTCAATATGTTTAATGTTACGTGTGGGGCAAGCATTTTTGTCCAAATGTACAGTTTTAGGTCAACTATATTTCTGTAAATTAAGCTAAAGCATTTTGACAGTATGCAACTTGTTTTGTAGTGGAATGTGGATAAATCAGAAAGCTAAGCAATATTATACTTGAAAGTGCCTACAGTAGGTTGTAGGGGTGGGGGAAAAAATCGATACAACATAGTATTGCGATATTTTGCGTGGTGATATTGTATCAATACACGGAAGCCAAGTATCGATCTTTTATTATATAAACTATAAACTTTTTGGTACTAGAAAAATAAAATCAATTGCTTTTTCAGTCCACTAGATGGTGCTGAGTTGTTTTCAGGTGAGGTCAGCAGAGGTCCCGGGTCAGCGTGATTGGTAGGAAGTTGGTCAAAACAAAGATGGAGACATCGGAGAAAGAAATCAGAAATGCGCCTTCCGCGTCAGACGTTTCCGCGTAACCATCTGAAACCGAGCGTGCCCCATTTGGGGCACTAGTGGTACCGAGCGGTACCGAGAAAGCAATTTTCGCCGTCACTCGGTGAGATATGCAGTCCGAAAAATGCTCCGAACGCGAAGCTAGAAGCTACCACGGCCAAAGTTGCTATTAAACAGCATTAGCATTCGACACGGAATCGATCACTAGATTCAGATTTACTCTCCGTCAAACCGTTCAAAAGATAGCATCAAACAAGCACACAAAACCACGCCATACAGCCCGCAGAAAAAATCATAACTCTCACTCACTTTGAGATGAATCATGAAGAAAAAGCGTCCATAATCCATTTTTAGCACTGAAAGCTACTTCTGCTATCTGTTTCCTGTCTAATTCATCTGTTTCCTGAAGAAAGGGGGGTCAAACAAGGCTGACATTTGGGGAATCCGGTTTTTACGCATGCTCCGCTCGGCGCGTATCTGGATTTTACATAAAACTATTCTGTTAATCAAAACCACGTTGCCACCACTGCATTGGCTAGATCCTAAGGCGTGTTTAGAGGTCTCATGGTATGGGATTGACCAACCACAGGCTGAGAGAGCCTCACTCACACACAGGCAAAAGCGCATGGAGCCGTGAGTCGGCGGCCCAGTGAGGCTTTGGAGAGGATTCTAGCTCTCAAAAATGATGCCAGACTGCTGTATGTGATAGATTTTGCATGTACAAGGATAAAGGAAGTTAAATATATAGTTATTTAGGTTATAAAAGTACAATGGAACAGCTGGAGAAGCTGTTTCCCAAATGACGACCTTTCGTGACCTCTCGTACGTTTATCTCTCTTGCTCTGGCCTACTTCACTCTATTCACTCCAATTCTTTTTTGTATGACTACTGCCATGCTTTGCCATGATGCTGGGTGTTTTTTAGGCTGAACAGGGCCTCATTTAATATAGTATTATCAATAATAGTGCTTTTTCACCATACGAACCTGACATTTTCAGTAACATATACACAATATTTACACCTCTCACCAAAGCTCACCCCCTTGAGTGTTATTAATAAATTGAAATTATTCAAATAGACCTTGTAGTTAGACAGTAAGGCCCCTTTGAGTATGGGTATAGTATTTTCGAGCAGAAGCCAAAAAAAAAAAGAAGGCCTAGGGGGCTCAGGGTTCAAATGGTTTTAAATCACAGCAAAATCTGTTTATTTTGTGTTCATACAGCTGTAGTAAACCAGCCGACGTGTGGCTTGCTAGACACAGTGAATACACCTCAATAAAATCCACGGAGCTCCTCCAGATGATGTTATGAACCAGACAAGAAGGCGTTTAGTTTCCCGGGATATCTGGGACTTCCACAACAAGTATTAAGCAGAAATAGAGGTTATTTCTTTCATGGTTGATGGCGGAAATAAATGGGTAACGCGGCACGAATGACGCGATTAACGTTTGGTGTGAACTCACCATAAGAGTCAGAGAGTAATCACACCAAAACATAGTAACTTGAATGTATCCCACATGAAAATTCGTGACAAAATGTAAACTGTATACTGATGCAGAGCCCCCTGTTGACTTTGAATGCATCACTGAGCTCATCAGGTAGTTATGAAACCACTCATGCCTTTATACAGGGCTGCTAACTGACAATGTAGCATGTCATCAGCTTGCTTTTTCAACAGGTACTCATACAAAATATTTTTCAAATGTCAAACTTGTACCAGTCTTTCTATGCAGTCAGGTCTATTTTATTTATTATTCAAAATATTGTTGGTGACATGTTTCTTTATCAATGTATGAGTCAATCCAGTTTCTCTGATGATAGGTAATACTGCATGCAGGGCATTCATGTTTGTAAAAAATCCAAAATAAAAATCCAAACAAATGTTGGGATGTCTGGTCTGCTGCTTAGTTGGAGGACCTGAAAGCAGAGATGCAGGATCTGGAGGCGTACGACACCATGCGGGTGGTGAACACACAACAAACCAACCAGCGTCTGAAGAAAGAGCTGGACCAGTGCAAGTCTGGACTTTACCCCACCACCGAACCCATTCAGCCTCCACGTGGTATGTGCCAAAACCTCGCTTTTTTTTTACTTCTCTTTCACTTCCACTGGAGGCCACCAGAAAATATTACTCTGGTTGTGTATCAATTGCTTTTTTGGTATATTTCACTCATGATACATTTTGCAATTCAGCATCATCGGCTCGTAGAAACTGATTAGGCTCCCCCCCCCCCAGGTAACTGCCCCCACGGTCAATTTCTGAACATTACCGAACCGAGGGTGTACACAGCAGGAGAGTACCCCGGTTCCTACAAGTATGGAGCCTGGGGTCGGGATCCAAAACCAGAGGCGGGGAAGGAGAACTGGTATTGGCTGGTAATGATGACCGCCAGCAACAGATTCTCCAACTATGTCCGTTTCTACTCCAGCCTGAGCTCTCTCATTGTTGGAGTGAGCGCACCAGGTAAAGAACTCTTGTGTTAAAGTTAAAAATGTACTTCCTTATAGTTCAGTGAACATACTTGTTCAATAGAGACATCTATTGTATTGCAATGCAAGTCCAGGTAAAGCATGAAGAAATATGTGTTTATCAGCCATGCAAATTTGAATGATTTAAAATGTCACGGTCTGGCAAACAGACAACAGGGGATGGACCCAAATGCAGACAAACACAAAGAGCAGAAGGATTATAAACAATGATTTTAATAAAGAAACGTACAAAACCAAACTTACATGCCAGGTGAGTCGAAAAGTGAGTAACGGAAATCAAAAGGCTTAAAACGGGCAAAATGACAAATGAAACAGGATTAGGTACATAAGACAACTACACGAGGGATACAAACAGGAAACTTAGCCGAAGAACCGACAACCAACAGACTATAAATTCACAAGAAACTAATCAGACAACAAGACGACACAGGTGGGCAGACACAAGGGCAGGCCGAAAGCTGATAGATGGAAGAAACACAAGCGAACAGAGCGAGGCGGACGAGACTAATACAACACAGGTGATGCACAGAAAAAAGGAGGGAAAAACACAAAGACAAGAAGTCAAACAAACACAGGACACAATAGGCAGGGAACGTCAAAATAAAACAAGAAACAAACAAAGCAAAATCCAATATCATGACAAACGTAAAGAAAGTTAGGTTTAAGAATCGTAAAAAATAAGCACTCTGCTGGGGTTGTGTCCGCTGGATGCTCTGAAACCACGCCCAATCATACATTGATTACATATGTGCAGTTAAAGTATAGAGCATGTTGGCCGTCTTACTGCTGCACGCTCATTAAGCACAATGTTAACATGCATTCCATATGGGAATGGGGTATGCACACAAGAGACTTCCACCAGCTAACTTTCGCTTTAGCCCTATGCTAACTGGAATGGGGATAAAATAATTCAATAGGGCAGCTTTTCTAGACTTTGCAAATGTTATTGGACCGAAGTGATCGAATTCTGATGGTGTAACGAGTAATTTAGCGGGGGTTGTGAAGCTCAAAACAATTTATCCACCGGTTAACAGTAGCAACGGAGTGGGCTAAGGCATAACATAATGACATATGACATAAGCACAAGTTTGACTGGAAAACGCATGCAGCACGCTTTCATGAGCATCCTAAATGACAGGCACACATAGAGGGCCGGTAAGGAGACAGAGCCAGATAGCCAGTACACTACTGCTAGCTAGCAAACTGTAGGCGATGTTTTTAACAACAAAATGTCCAAAATTGATTTTGTTTGTGGGATTTATTGATAGATAGAAAAATACAGAATACAACAATACTTATCATTTATAAATGTAAGGCACCCAAAATACTATTGGTTGCTTTCTTTAATATTTAACAAATTATAACAATACTTATGATTACATTCGCTCCTTCCACTCTTGCTTCTTCTTCCTCCTCTTCCTCCTCTTCCTCTTCTTCTTCTTCCTCCAGGTAATGTCCTGATCCACGCCACTAACCCAACCACCGACACCATCCAGGGTCCAAATGTTGTGCTGTATGGAGAGGCCTTGTACTACAACTGTTACAACCAAGATACTGTTTGTCGATTCAACCTCACCACCAAAACAGTTATTAATTTCCAACTACCCAAAGGCACCAGGTTCGCTGATCATTATTAACTTATATCTTCCACGTTTGCATGAACAAGTTGAATTCTGTAGATGTAATGGTTGAATGTACCTGTTAAAAAATTATTTTAAGTTATTAAAATTATGAACATGCGAGCATAACGTTATGATTTCAAGAAAACTAAGATACTGGTACATTGTTTTACAAATTAAACATCACTTCTGTTTTTTTTTTCAGGTTTAACTCAAAGGGTAACTTCTGTAACCTTGATGAATGCTACCCGTTCACCGACCTGGACCTGGCGACAGATGAGTCAGGTGTCTGGGTGATCTATACCACCACGCAAGACTTTGGCAATCTGGTGCTGTCCAAGGTAGAGGAGGGCGAACCGCTGAGACTCAGCCAAACCTGGCACACCTCCCTCTACAAGCAGGGGGTTACTAACACCTTCATGGCCTGCGGCATGCTCTATGCAACACGGTACGTCAACAAAGAAGTTGAGGAGATCTTCTATTCATTTGACACCACAACGAGGGAGGAGAGATTCAATGTTGGTGTCTTCATCAGCAAGATGTCTCCCAACATTCAGTTCCTGAACTACAGCCCTGTGGACCAGATGCTACATGCCTACTGTGACTCCTACATGGTCTCCTATAAGGTTTTGTTTGGGTAAATGGATAATATTGACAACTTTTTCCATAAAATGTATATCTTAATAATGGTATGCAGTAATAGTGACTAGCACGGAAAAATAAAGGTGACTCTTTAATTCACCTTATTTTTAACTAGGGCGCATTGGGTCAGTTTATAATCTTACTTCCGTTTTATAGCCAAAGTGCGACTACTTTTACTTAGTTTTTACTTTACTTGGCTTTACTTGCCAAAATAACTGTTTCTAAGCTTTAGAAAAAGCTGTTATGAAGTTTAAATAATTCTTCAGGCATGAATATAACCATGTAGATTCCAAATATATGATCAGTTTATCAAAATAATGGTTGTTTGGAAATTTACAACAACATTTTTTGGAACTGTGAGGAGCTGCTGGCTGTGTGGGGCCGGCTGGACGGCGTACAAAGAGCATGTCGACAGTGTTTTTTGTAATTACTCTATTTAACCACAGGGTATTAAAAAATAATTATAATAGATTAAGTCAAGAACCACCAATTTGGTCAGCTAGCTAGCTAGTAGACAGACAGATAGGTTGGTTTAATTCGCTTTCAAGATAAAATAACAGTTATACATTTTAACCCTTTGTGTGGACCTTTGTCTACCCTTCTGGCAGAGTATTTACAGAAACTCTTTCCACATGTGCTTTTGTATGCCGGGTCCAAGCGGCAGGTTTAATTAATGTAGTAGTTAAACATATTCTCACATTTCAGGCAATTTTCATATGTCGTCCTCAGTCACTGACAGATGTGGTACTCTACCCAAGAATGAAAAGAAATGCACCAAACCAGAAGTGAAAGCATTGAGGGGGTGGGAAATCACCTGTGCTATGAGTGGTTTACGTGGTAATGCTACATGATAAATTAGGCATATGTACATTTGCATTGCAAGAATGACAGTAGTTCTATCTGTAGCTGATTGATGTATGTACCTAGAGTGTGGAAACATTACATTAGGATTTTCCAGAAACAATTCATCTGCATGAGGTGAAGAAGAAATGTTAACAATATGACGTTAAATCACAATAATAAAAAATGTTAAAAACAGTTTGAAGTTCTCTAATGTGTGTAGCATTGCTCTCGTCGAGTGGTGGCATCTGTCTATCAAATAATATAATTTATAGATATACATAAAGGGAAAGAGGTGAGAGCTGCGTGAAAATGATAACTGAAAATGATCAGACAACCAACTCCACAACATTCTGACATAAAGTCTTTATTTCATACTTGTTACTTGATCAGTACATGGACAGAGACAGATTTTTTATATTTATTTGTATATAATATATTGAGATTTTACATTACACATTTGAATGACAGCAAAGTAGGTAAGAGTCCTTCTACTGTTGTGAATAGAAACAAGCTCATGGGGAAGACCCCATAATATGAAACAACCAAACGAGAAAAAAAGTACTTATTGCTCAATACAAATCAATCATAATGGCAGTATGAAGAAGAAGAGTAGTAGTAGTACACATGAACCAATATCATTATATCAAGACGAGGTTACACCCTATTGTTGCCTATAAAAAAAGAAACTTCAGCGGAAGAGGAACAGAAATATGTTTAAGTTGTGTGTTAAAGAGTGTTCGCTTTGGGTAACCTGCTCTATAAAGGAAAAGTATACAAGTGCGAGGAGGACCAAGGTCTACACAAACTGATTGAGCGCCAGCTCACAGGAGCTATTGATTTCCACACATTGCTACCGAACTTCACTATTTATAGACTTGAGTTAAACATCAAAGACGCGGGGCAGGGATAGAAGTGCAAACCATAGTGAGGGGTTCTGAGAGGTGCAGGTTGACAATACTGTACAGCACTTCAATGAAGGACAAAATACATTCAGGATCCCCCCGGGCAGTTTGGGTCGAAGTCGTGTGGGAGGAAACCTAAGTATATATGGCAGAAAATAGCTTAGTAAAGAGAGAAAACGCTGAGAGGTGAACATACTCCGCTTACATACAACCTTCAGTGGTCATGAAATTCACCCATGAGGTTCTGACAGGAGTAACTGAGGTGTCCGATCTGGCTGTCTAATATCGTCACCCAATTTCTCCTTTTTTTCAAAGTTAAATTAACAATAATCTCTCTAGCTTCATCAGAAATCCCATTCTTTCTACTTTTAACATTCATTCATTCACTCACAATTCTTTTCAGGTCAGAATCTCTCTCCATGTTTCGGTAAAAATACCTTTTCGTCTTCTTTGCTTTAAAGTAAAATAATAAAATAATATCTGCTGGTCTCTCGGGCCCCCTGGTGCTCAGAAACACAACTAACACTACCAACATTTTAAAAAGTGACTTCAGCTGATAGCCCTTTAGGGTGCGACTAGGTTTGCCTGTGAGAGCCGGGGCACCATGTGATTGTTTTAGGGGTAAGGTTTTTTTTTCTTTTTAAGGTGGCTGGGGGTTGCCCTACATTCCGAGCTTGGCGCCCAAATGGCTCCAAAAAAGCCCCGCCCCTTACAGGCCACCTCAGGGAAGCGCACACCTCAGCAATTGGAAGCTACGCCCCTTCTGTGAGGGGACCAAAGGTTTTTCTTTGTAAAACTGGAAACAGGAGAAGGTGAATATGGTACATGAAGACCAAGCCATAAAACCAGGGGACTCCTTCTTTGATCACTATTGTCAGGGCAGTCCAGTATTACAGGAGATAACAGCACACAGCTTCACTAGGTTAAAACTATACTTAAATACATGTACTATACTATATTGGTAAGATTATTATTACACATCACATCAAAACACTGACTGATTAACAATGGCTTCCTTCTTGTGTTTGTATTTATGTCTTTTTTTTGGCTTAGTTCCCTTACAAAGCACAGCCCGTGCAGGTTTCATATGAGAAGGTGTGTGAAAATCTGTGTGCGGTTTTATGGATATTTGTGTGTGTGTGTGTGTTTGTGTGCGTGTGTGGAGGGGGGCGGGGGCTTTGGTATATCTGCGGAGAGGGGCTGGCCACTGTAAGGGAAGGCTGCTGCCAGTTCTTTGGCGGTGACCCTAGAAAAGAGCTTGTTGGGTCGGCCTGGTCCTGCCTCGGTCCCCCCTGGGCTGGTTTGGTTTGGGTCAGAGTGTGATTGTACTAAATACTACTTGGATACTAGAATGCCCTAAGATAACGTTCACATTCACATGCATATACATGTTAATAAATACTATATATTCATGTGGTTAGAAATGTGAGATGACACACCGGTTAAAGCTGCACTCAGCAACATTGCACTAATGTGGCTCCAAACGGCAGTAAGGGAAACTAATGTGATTTTTACCAGCCTAGCCTGTTTCTGATGCTCCAAACAGCATCACGCCTCATGGAATTGAGCTTTCTCTCTTTGGAAAGTGATTATAAGTGAGTGATTGAAGTCTGGAAATACAAGTCCAATTCCACCTCCGAGTTGCTTACTGATCAAGTGCTGCATAGTAAGTTTGCTGCAACAATTGCTACATTTAATGTATTCATATCATTAATTTCTCATGTCTCAGTGCGCTTAACGACTGGTGGCCTGAAACCATGTGTAAAATATGTACGTAGTCTCTGTGACGTCAACCATCGGTTTCCGAAGCGACCAAAGACAGCACCCACTTAATTACGCATAAGTTTAAGCCTTAATATAATTAAAACGGGAGATTTTTATAAAAATTCACCGCCCTACAGTTGTCATAAACAAAGAATACGCTTTAAAGACCAAAACAGTTTTTTGGACCAGGATTTTAACATGTTTATTTCTGCTGTAGTGTTGGGTATTTTAAAATGGAGGTCTACAGGGATTGACTCGCCTCAAGTGGCCATTTGAGGCATGTATGCTGACGATATCACTTTTTCGCACTCTAAGAGTAGTTTACAAATTTGACATGAAATCTCACTGAGTGCAGCTTTAAATCCGTGTGGTGTGCTCTAGCTATGCTCTTAAACAAAACAAAACCTAACAAATCCTCTCTAAGCAACAGGTGCACTGGTCTACGATAGGCTGTGTTCTGTTGTCTGTCAAATTCTGGACGCGCATCCTCTGACACTTACTGTTCTCCTCATGGAGAGAAATAACCAGCTCTTACAACAACACAGAGAGAGATCCTCACAATTTGTCCATACAACAACAAAAGAAAAAACTGCTCGCAAAATATACTAATGCATAACACTTTTTCATTAAGGTACCACAGAAAAGCACTTTAACCTTCTCTAACAGATTTCCAGATGACATTATTAACAGCAGCTCATATCATATATTGCTGTTTTGGACTGGTGACAGAAAGGGTTACTTCTTTTTTTTGTGAAGGGGGAGTGGGGGGGGGGGGGGGGGTTGCAGGCAAAGAATGAGGATACAATTAGCTAACACAAAAATGGCACTCCAAGAACAAAAACAGTTGCCTAAATCTTTCAGTGCTGGGCGATGGGGTGAGGTTGAGATGGCTATTTCAAGGTGTGGTTAGGGGTATGATTAGCAACACGTATGGTATCTTACAGTGGATGGGGAAGGGGGGGAGAAGATGACAGACAAAGGGATCTGGAGGAGATAGATGGAGACAGAGAGAGCTGTCTCCACCTCTTTGAACTGTCCTTCCTGTTGCTGTTTCATTCTATCTCCCACGTCTGACTTCACAGCTTCACATTCTCCTCATCCTTTCTGTCTTTCTCTCTCCCTCCATCTAGCCAACACCCCGTCCGCCCTCTCTCTCTCTTTCTTTCTCTTTCTCTTTCTCTTTCTCTTTCTCTTTCTCTCTCTCTCTCTCTCTCTCTCTCTCTCTCTCTCTCTCTCTCTCTCTCTCTCTCTCTCTCTCTCAATGGCTGGCCGTTTAGCAGGACACCTCCATGGTGTGGGTGATGGTGCCAACTCCTTCAGTGCTGTCGGAATGGGTGCAGGCCCGAGAGCGGGACCCGTCTATGGAGCCGGCGCTGGTCAGGGAGGCCGTCCTGGAACGAGCCAGGCGAGTCATGCTGGCGGAGGGCACTGGGAGGAAGGGGAGACGTGGAAAAAAAAGAAAATAATTTAAGCATTACATTTTGTAAAAAAAAAAATGTGATCAATTAATATTGTGGAGATGTTAAGAGTGCATGCTAATATGGATAGCTAATATTAATTAGATTATGTTGTTAGCTGCTGTCTCCATGGTCAAGAATGACCGGTCAAGCTCTTTGTGTTTATCCAGTGTCTGAATATGTTAAGCTTGAGTCTTACCCAAATCAGAATGAGTCTGAAAAAAAAAAATCTGTAGGATTCATGCAATAAAATCATGTCATGAGAGTCATGTTTCTGGCCAACTGTTGAATCCAAGTCCAAAACTAACGTTCCCTTGAGCTCTGTTTTTAGTCTCCACCACCTCCGAAGAAAAATATCAGGCTCTTAAGCGGCTGAATGCTCAATCATGTGTTTTCACTCTGACAGTGTTTAGAAAATATGAATTGGTGTCTTTAGATAAGGTAAATGTTTTTTTGTTTGAATGCATGAATTGAAGGCAAGATCTCCCAGATATATTTCACACTTTTTGTCAGACATTCATTTCCAAATTCATTTCCATTTACCTTACATACATTTTTAAAATCAAATTTAGTTTTTGCAATTTAATGAATATGCCACTGACATAGTTATGTCTCTCGCCAGCTTTTAGGACACAGTTAAAGACATTTCTCATTTCATCTTGAACCTTTTAGCAATATGCTCTTAATAAGCCTCTCATGCTTCCTTTCTCTACTGCACTGCAGAGTCTTTTGTAAGATATGCAATGAAAGCCCCATGGCCAGAGCCCTAAAACTATTTTCAGTCTCAAAAGCACACTATGACATTTTCATATTGTAATCTTTGCTTATGTGGTTCAGTCTTAGCAGTTCAGCGCAGAATCTGCATAACCCTGAGGAACATTTAAATTTGAGTTCAGTCAGCGTTTCATGTAGTCTTAATTTGCTGAAGTTCTCATTTGATTACATAAACTAGATTAAGTGTTCTGTTGGCCACTCTACTTTCAAGTCTAAACTATTAGTGTCCAATGTTGGTAATCATTTAAAGACTTGGTAATTTGTCACAAACATAGTCCAAGAGGCTGTGCTCAAAGCTAGCAGAAGGCCATGCAAAGAGCAGTACTGGAGATGCAATGGCAAAGGAATGGGGGGGGGGGAAGGGGGGGTACATTTTTTTCCGTGGGAGGAAAAAATATCTTTGATAAAACAATGATGGGGTATATTGTACGGGAGCCCTGAGAGGCAAGTAAGAAAAAAAATATTCTGTGGATCCTGTGGATCCAAGTCTGATCTAATTGTCCTGTGTTTATGATTTAAGAACTGGTGGAAAAAAGGATAATCTTTCGAAGTTCTTCATCTTTGCTTTTTTCATCTACAAAACAGGTGAAAACACAGTTTTAGCAGTTGAAAATAGTTGTTGTTGTAATACTCATTCCGGCTACAAGAGGCTGAAGTGCACCACTGCACCATGTTCTAAATAGGACTAAAAGCATTCATGTTTTCTTCCAAGTGAGTTTTAATTTCTGCATGCACTCTAAACAAAAGGTACATATGTATATATATTATCTGTTAGCAAGTTGTGTGAATTAAAACTCACCTGACAGAAAACATTAATGCTTTTAGTCCTACTAAGAACATATTGTGGCCAAAATGAGCATTACAATTTCTGACCTTCTTTCACCTGGCAAAACCTTTTTCTTCACACGTTCTTAAAGTTCTAAACTTAAGAAAGAAAACAATTTAGATCAAACTTAGAAAATGGATCTCCATAATTTAGTTTTCTCGCTTTCCTCTCAGGGCTTCCGTATTAATGTTACCTCTGATAAAAAATAAAGAAATAAAACAGCCCAAAATATTGTATTAATAACCAAATTAAATCAAAATAAAATTTCAAAATGCTAATCCAACAGGGCAGCAGTAAGAGGTCAGAGGTGAAGGGGGAGGGGGAAGTACCTGGCCCTCCACTCAACCTCCGATCCTTCACATAAGCGACTGAGAGAACGGGGCAAGGGAGACAGAGGGCAAGATTAACACAGCTCATGTCCCTCTGCATGAAATACATCAGTCACTCACACGTTACTACGATAACACTTCTGCTGATATAACTTTTTAGATGAAATTACTGCAAGGGCAAAGACGCATATAGTATTAGACACTTATGTTTTCTGCATACTTACTGTAGCCCATTCCCTGCAGGAAATACTTGAAGGCTTCGGTCAGCTTCCCAGGCTGGAAAACAAAACAGGTCAGAGTTTTCATTTCACTGAACAATGTCAAATACGGTCTGTCTTTCTTTTTTTATTTAATTTGATTGGTATGGCAGCCTGTTGATTGTGCAAGATCTTTTGTTTGTGTGTTACCTGTGTGAGCTGGGGAAGTCCACCAGAGTCAGCCATCTACCACAAGAAGAGAGAGCAGCAATTAACCAAACTGCTACACAAACAACTACAAACAACTAGCTCTCTCAATTTAGTTTCAAGGGAGACAGATCTCCTCCATTACAGTCACAGTTTGAAACGCGTGGTTAATGTTGTAAATTGAAACAAAACAAAACAAAAAATGCTACAAAACTACTCGCTTATGTTTAAGCAACAAACGTACTTGGTTCATTTGAGAGGTGATCAGCAGTCTGCTAGTGAAGGCCCTGTGTTTTTTGACCTATCCTCCACCCCGACCCTCTCTATGTGGACTTCTGCGGACTCATTTGAAATTTAGTTGTGATGCCTCAAAAAACATACGTAATCTACGACAAAATGTTTCCCTCGCGAACTAATTCACAATGCAGTTTTGTTGTATGGGAACATCATTTTAAAGAGACTGTTGACTGTATACGTTTATGGTGTCTTGACCTCTTCTGACATATCTGTCTTGCTTCTGTTATCTGGTTTCATGCTGTTGTATATGCCATGTGCAAATCAAATCAAAATGAAATGATTAAACTGAAATGTTTGTCTCGTTAGGTTGTTGTTGCAGAATTACAAGTGCAGCTGCTGCTTCCATTCGATCAATATCGATCTAGTGTCATTAAGTAGACAGGAAGCTACTGGTCATCACAGGAAGTGCATCCACTGCCCTGCTGAAGATTTATCATCACATTAAGTCCCACAGGTTCAGTCACAGATGTGTCTTTAGACTTTTATTCATTATATAAAATGTTTCTGTCTAAATTAATTAATTTGTGAGCGTTTTATGCAATCTCATAGTTAATTGTGCTAACATTTTATATTTATTTTTTATGACTTAGTCTTTTATTATTTCATAAGTTTGTATCTTAAAGTGCTGTTTGACATACTGAGTTAAAAAAGAATAATTAGCACATAACTATATATTATACATGGGTGTATGTAGGGTGGTTCTCAAACTTTTTTCAATAATGTACCCATTTGAAATATTTTTTAGTATTCACATTTTTGGTAAAAAAATGAATATTGAATAGAAAATGAAAAAAGGTTTATTTCCCTTACATTTCCTCTTTTCTGTTGACCTTATTATTGTATATAAAAAAAACACTCGTCCCCCTGCAGTACTGTCTGAGAAATACCGGCCTGTATATCATAATTAAGTAAGCTGTTTCTTCCCCAAACACTGTTCTGAACAACACAGTTTACATGATGGTGTAAAACGTTCACAATTTTGAAAGTTGAGCATTCATTTAGCATCAAATTATGTTTATTTCATTATTTTGTGTATGTAAAAAAAGGTTGATTGAAGTAGTGCTTCCACAACAACTCAGACTTTTTGTCTAATGATGGAGCAGCTGTGGGTGAGATGAGGACACACGGATACCTTTAGGAAGGTGGTGTTGGTCGGGTCCAGCTTGGAGTTGCACTCGACCTTGAGGACAGAAAAACAGCAGGTTGAACTGAAATGGGTCAAAAAGCTGCAGTAACAAAAAACACTTGGAACTGTGTTTGTGCTGTATGTATAGTTTATATGTGGGGACTAGATCAGACCGTGTGTATGTGCGTGACCCAGATGCTGCAGAGATGAGTCACTCCAGCAGGCTGGGAGCACAGCCGCAGTGTGCGCACGCACACACACACACACACACACACACACCACACTCGGATCACACACACATGGAACATGTTTTTGCTCTGTGCTGCTCCCTGCTGCGTTTAATCTGTAATCCTTTGCACAGATTCCCGAATTACATATTTTACTGGCCAAACATGTTAAATATGGGAACCCAAATGTTTTCTGTAACGAGGCTTCGTGATGAGCTGTATAAATAATCGGCAAAACTGTTGCAAATGTGAGTCTAAGATAAATGCATCTCTCTGCTTCTCTCTTTGAGCAGAGTACGTGTATGAAGGAATGTGTCCTGCAACACAGCAGCCACAACTGGTAGTATTAGCTCATATAAAATGTTAACATGACACGCGAGTGATTTGATTTACATTTGCGGCGGACCTACTGGTGCAGAAGCATAAATATCTGGGCCACTTCAAACTAGCGAAGCAGACGGAGCAAGGCCATCTGGCCCCCTGAGAACAGTGTTTTCATCCCTTTTGGTAACATTAAATTGACTTGCATTAATTACCTGGAGACTAATCCTAACTAACTATAACCACTACTTGCTTAAACCAAGTCTCTACCTTAGAATCTACTGATTTCCATTATGACGTGCATTTTGTCCCCAAAAGAAAAGGCGAGTCTCCACAATGTGACTATAAAAACATTGATGTCCTCACAACAGTAAAACAAACAAACAGTTGTGTTTTCATTACATTGACTTATACTCTTTTTCTGGAGACTTACTATTAACCTAACCTTATTATTAGTCATATTTTTATTACAATTACTGCTTTCGTTGTCATTCAATTCTATTCACTGCTGCTGTTATTAGTAGTAGTAGTAAACATTTATCTTGTATTCATTTTCTGCAATTATTAGTGCTACCACTGCTATTACTGCACTCATTATAGGTATTATTTCTATCATATGGATTGACTATGTTGGAATTCTATTATGTTGTCCGTTCTGACACACATGACATCTATTGGACTATAGTCCATCCTGGGAGACGGATCCCTCCTCTGCTGCTCTCGACTTTTTTCCCCTTTTTGTCCCTGTTAAAGTTATTTTGGGGAGTTTTTACTTTTCCAATGCGAGGGGTACAACAGAGGTCATAGCACAGATTGTAAAACCCCAAATTTTTGATTTGTGGTATGGGCTACATAAATAAAATTGAATTGAATTGAACTGCTACTAGCTTAATCCTAACCTTTAGCCAAACCTTTAACCACCACAATGTGACGTGTAAACTGATTTATGTCCCCACAACATGAGTAATACACACACACACACACACACACACACACACACACACACACACACAGTCCCTAGGTTCAGAGAGAGTGAACCAGGTATCTGCTGGCTGACTTGTTTCTGTTTTACTAAATGAGGACAAACAGACTCCTGGATTTAAATGCAGAGTACAAAACATCTAACAGGGGAGGAGGGGGAGAGCTTGCTGTTTAGAGCTTCAGATGGACTTATAAATCCTAGAAACAGGAAGTCATCTCAGTGGGGAAGTGAAAGGAGTGAGCTAAAGAAGACAGATAGCTGGTGAAACAGAGGTATTGCTATGAGGGTACATTTTCAGAGTGTATGCATGAAGATGCTGGACTCACCACTCCCTCCTCAGCCGGGGCGTTGTCTCCCACAACCAGCATCGCAGCACACCTTCAGGAACATTCAGAATGTTTAGATGAGTAGCTGGAGTTCACATCATGACTTTATCAGAATCATGGTTATATGTTGAGTTTTTTTCAATTGCTATGATTCTACCAATTGTTTTTCGTACTAATCAGTTATTGGTTTAGTTCAAGGAATCCAACAAAACAGGAAAAAAATGACACATTCAAATTATAATTTTTTTGTCCAAAAACCCCAAATATTTTATTCACAGTGATATTAAGCAGCAAATGTCACACTTAAAGCCACTATGAGGCGGGAAGGGAGGCATGGGAAACCAGAACCATGACTATGCAGAGCAGACTGTCAGACCCTGCTTTAGTAAAAATAGAGGTTTTCTAAAGGGACTCTGGTTCTCCGAAACGCAACCAGTTTTGTCCACAGGGACCGCCAGAAATCAAACAAAATAAAAGTTCCTCATAGGAGCTTTAAAATATATATATTAAATATTAACCTTAATCAGACCCAAATCAACTAGAATATGTACGCGGTTGTTTTATGACACTCACTTCAGGGTCTTTGCATTGAGCACCGTGCCACTGCGATTCATCTCCAGGTCCCTCCGACTGAAAGAGACAACATGAATGTTAAGAGACAGAGTGTGTGTGTGTGTGTGTGTGTGTGTGTGTGTGTGTGTGTGTGTGTGTGTGTGTGTGTGTGTGTGTGTGTGTGTGTGTGTTTGAGTAGGAAACTGTATCTCTCCACCTGTTGTACATGTTCCAGAAAAGCTGCAGGTTGAACTGGTTGACGGTGTTGTTGATCTGTTGCCGGTAGCTCTGCACCAGCTCTGTGTTGTTCATCAGCTCCTCCTGCAGACAAACACATAAACTGGCTTAATATCTTTCTGTGACACATAAATATAGTCTTTGATTTGAGAATTAAGGAAGCCATTTTTACTTGCATTGCTTTTCATATTTCTAACAAGAACCAGAAAATGAAGAAAACTGGAATAGCAATTGAAAAAATATATATTCCCCTATTTTATTCCCGGAACCTGAGTTTACCTGGCTGAAAAGATGTGGCAGCACCGTATCTGGCAGAGCGCTGGTCAGACCTGACAGCTGGGGGGGAACACAAGGAGATTGTTGTTGCAAGAACAAAAAAGCAGGTCTGAATTTGTAAGTGTATTTGCACCCACTCAAAATACATTACGTATAGTCATAGACAGGTACCTTGGTGGCAGCCCAGTCAATCCAGCCTTTGCCATTGGGGTCGATGTTGAGCAGAACCAAACCCTCCACCAGGTCAGGGAAGATCAGCTGAGAGCAGAATACATAGAAACATATTTAGTTTTGGATTCAGAGATAGACAACTTTAACCAAAACACTGCTCAGAACACTTGAACCCTGAATGTTAAAGTACAGTGTAGATGAATCAGGATGTGACTTACAGCAAACTTGGCCAGAATGTAAGCTCCAGCTCCGACTCCGATCCCCACGATGCTCTTAAACCTAAAAAAGAAGAACGTTACAGGCAACGTTTAAAAGACAAATAATGATATCCAACTGTAAATAGTTCAAATGGGTGTAGCCTGCATGGATACAAGAGAGAGTCACGGTGTGCCTATATGCTGTTCAATGGCTTTGATGGATTGGAATTCATGCTTGTGCAGGAGCCAAGTTTTGTCTGGTACTGTATGTTCAGGTTAAAATCACATTCTGTTAGTAGGGAATGTCTTCACTCAATATTGAGCTCACTAGCTCACGGCCGCCGCTCTGCACTGCTCTCATATGGCGGTTACAGCTGATAACACCGTTCTGACTGGCGTAGCTACCACCCCCTGTTCCCATTCAATTGAACACTGTTAGCTCTCTTATGCCGTGTTCACACCAAACGCAAATTCGCGTCAATCGCGCCGCCGGTTTCGCAGGGGACTATTTGTGTTCATTCGCGTCAATCGCGCTGGACGCGCTGGAGAGGGGGCGTGGCTTATCGCCCTGAAAGCCGTTCAACTGTCCGCCATCAACCATGGAAAAAATAACCTCTATTTCTGCTTAGTACGTGTTGTGGAAGTCCCAGATATCAAGGGAAACTAAACGCTGTCATGTCTGGGTTAATAACGTCATCTGGAGGAGCTCCGTGGATTTCATCGAGCTGTATTCACTGTGTCTAGCAAGCCACACGTCCGCTGTTTACTACGGCTGTATGAGCCCCAAATAAACTGATTTGGCTGTGATTTAACTGCAATAAACCGACAAAAAGGGACTCCGAAATAACTACCTAATGATGCCGATTTGTCTGAATTCATGTTTTGTTAGTTTTGTTAGTTCTCTCCGCAAAACGACAAGCAAATAACTTTTAAAATACTTGTTTTCTCAATGGAGCTCGGATCGATCGGTGCTAGGCTATGCTAACATGGTACCAGCTCCATCAACACTCACAATAACGTCATCTAGACGTAAATACGGCAGCGTCTTTTTCATTGTTTGTACCATCTGGTTTACACACACACATTTATACACATAGTTTGGTCCGGTCTCTATTGATATGAGGTATCGTAGAGCTCTGGGTGAACACAGACAGCTACAGTATTTATTTCCTGATTCAACAACGGCAGGAAGTCAGTGATGACAGGGGGAGGATCTCAAGGGCGTAACGCGAATGTTTCGCCGAAGTTGAAAAATTTCAACTCGTGCGTTTGGGGCGATTTGGCGGTGGACGCGAATTTGCGTCAATCGCGTCCATCGTGCCGCAAATTCGCGTCCATCGCGCCATGCCATCGCAAATTTGCGTCACTCCAGTCTCATCGCGTCTGTGCATAGACTTTGTATGTAATCTACTCGCGCGAATAATTCGCGCCGCATTTGGTGTGAACGCAGCATTAGGCCGTTTGCCATTGTTTGCACTGTTAACGTAGTCAGCTCTCTCAGCACTTTTGGCATTGTTACACCGTTAGTACTGTCCAAACTGTTGCCGTTGTTTGCACTGTTAGTGCCATCAGCACTGTTGCCTTTGTTTGCACTGTTTGTGCTGTCAGCACTTTTTCTGTTGTTTTCACTGTTAGCTCCTTCAGCATTATTGCCGTTATTTGCACTGTGAGCATTGTCAGCTGTCAGCTGCTAGCCGTCGGCTCAGCTGCTGCCATGTTGAGAACCATGTGGAGGTAATAGATAAGCTCTGAATTTCAAATTTAGCACCTTTAACTTAACTAAAATCAAATGCTCATGATCATTTTGAATGTACTAATAAATATCTGAAAGCGTTGATGTAACAGGGAAGTTGAAATGGATAGTTTTTTGCAGCGACAAACATGTCTCGTCATTTTCAGCTTCTACAGCACAAAGAGGACATGATTTCCCTGCAGATGGCTCTTAAATAACACAAAACATAAAACATTGTCTGTGTCGGACTTGTGAAAAGATGTGGATGTGGATGTGGAAAAAGCATCTACCCAAAGTGCTGCACCACAGTGGGCAACATCCCAGCCAGCTGGTCCATAGTAGGGTACTGGTACCTGTGGAGAGAGAGGACACAACTTCTGGTCATCATTGCTTCACATACTGTGATAATCAGTGCATAACAATTGTTTTCTTTTGTACATATTTGAGATAATCCCCAAAAACAATGTTATCTGCAGCATTATCTCTTCAGCAATAGTCTAATCCCCTGACCACCAACACATATTAAATTATAAATAATTATCCATTCATTACTGGTTATTTTGTGTGCATATTGTACCCCTGTGGCAACTGTGACGCTCCAATCTGCTGTCCCGGGGCGTCGACATGGCAAATCACAAAGTGCTTGGTGATCTCCTGCATATCCTCGTTATTGAAGAAGGAGTTGAAGCACAGCTTGTCTGCGGGAGAGCGAGGGAGGAGAGGAAATGAGCAGAGGTAGCATGGGGTGAGGGGAGAGAGAGATGGGACGGAAGGACAGCAAAGGGCAGGACGAGGAGGAGAGGATGAAGGGATGAGAGCAGAGGAATGTGATCAGGTTAGACATGCACCACACTCCTTGAAGTTGACCATTTGTAATACTGATGCTGTGCCAGAAAACGGAGGCAACGACAGCTTCCTGACAAATGTAATATGTCACATCAATCTTATTCCCCTCCCTTTTAATTAAAATAAAAATGTGTTTGAATTACACTTGTTTGCCTTTATATCCAGGTCAATAAATCAAGATTTATATGTCCTTTTTTTGTCTTTAAAGCCACTGCTGGTAAACCTGCCTACACTTAAAAACAATTATTCTTTTCGCAGCATTTTGTACTGGACTAAAAATAAACTTCATCCTCTGACAAGGTTCTTAAATTACATTTTTAAATATCAATTTTTGTTATAGCTCTCAGGTCCTATGTTGTTGTGCTAACATGAGAAGTTTTATGTGACTGTGTATTAACCACTCTACACTGCCATTTTGGCCAGATCTCTGTTGCTAAAAAGATTATATATCTCAATAGATTTCCTAGTTAATCAAAGAAAATTGTGAATACATGAGGTCCTCTTCATCTTGCCTTGCTTAGCACAAAGACTGGAATGCGGAGGAAGCTGTTACCCTATAGTCAAGAGGCAAATACATGAACATTTCCAACCCCAAAGCTTTTTTATTTTAATGTTGTACTTTCTTAGCTAGCTAGCTAGCGAGTACGAAATTGGGAGCATTTGAAATTGCCTCTCAGCGGCTCTTAACATGGCAATGGCTGAGCCGTAGGTTCATAGCTAACGGTGCCAACAGCGCTAACAAACTACGGAAAACGTGTGTAGATAGCTAACAGTGTTAACCTGTCAGCGCAATTACCGTTGTTTGCACTGTGAGCCCTGTCAGCACTGTTAACTGCTAGCTATAGGCTGAGCTGATGCCATGTTGAGAACCACGTGGAGTCAATAGATAAGCTCTGAATTTCAAATGTAGCACCTTTGACCTAACTACAATTGCATGCTTATGATCATAGCAAAGGTAGCTAACCTGTGTTAACCTGAGGGGGAACCGGAGGGTGGGCACTACCCTTCCACGATGCAGCTGTCGGTCGGCACAACGTTATCAACTGTAACTGCAGTATGGGAGCAGCAGTGCAGCCGCTGGACTGTGAGCACTGACATGCACTAAATTACTTTTTGTTGAAGCCAATAATTCAAACTGTGATATCAAAGAGAGGGTTTGCGATGCCGCAGCGTTAATCACAGACGGTCGTATAGGTTGTCTGTGCAAGCATGCTTATTACTACCCATATTTACGTTTATCGTTAAGCAGCGACCACTAGCTGCCGCAGTAATTATGACGTGAGCAAGTCGAATAGTAGAGGCATCAGTATTAAATTGGCACTGTTTTATAACCAGTTACAAATTCCCTTTGTTCTAAATGAAGGGGCCATAATAAACTCTTTTGACTCACTGAAGATTTCATTTAACCGTTGGAGCTCCATTACCTGAACTAGTATAGAAATTTCTGAACATTGCATTCTGGAATAGCTGCATGTATAATGAATGTCAGCTGTGTTTTCACTCTCCTCCCGCTGGCTCTGCAGTTGGCCTACTTTCAGCACGTGCGTGTCAGACTCAGCGAAGCCGCGCGCGCATCACTGTTTCCTCCCCGGGCCCTGGCTGCGCCGTGTTAATGAACACCAATTAGCACGACAACTGGGTCGGAGATAAAAAGCAGGGGAGGTCTGTAAGGTGAGTGCCTAATCGTTGCTGCGGCGCTGCCCCTAGTACTTTGTGGGCTACTTATGTACTCAGAAATAGCGATGCTCTGAGAGGACAGAGGTGAGAAGTCTTCTCATCAGTACACGCTGATTCATCTGTCAGCGCTCAGCAGTCTGCACTCCCACAGACTCCATGACCTACTTTCTCCCTCAGCACTTTCTTTTTTCTCTCTCTCTCTTTCCATCATCCATCTCCTTTTTTGACCTATTTTCTACTTCTTAAAACCTGCCTTTCTGTCTCTCTCTCACCTCTAATCTCTTTCTCTTCATGTCGCTTTCTATTTTCTACTCCCTCCTGTTCGTTTCTTCTCTCTACTTGTGTGTGTGTGTTTAATCTTTTCTTTTTTCCAGTGCACCTTCTTTCATTCCTTGCTCTGTATGATTGTGCACCACAGTTGACTGATTTAGCGACTGGCTGGGAATACTAATAGCCTTGTGGTTCAACTGCAAGTTCTTTTTATACTCTATTGTTTTCTTTAGTCTATTTTATTTTACAGATGTGTTTTATCGCTGTATATCTTCTTTTTTTCTTGCAGAAGTGGGCTGCCCTGTGTTCTTTCTTGTATCTAAATGAGATGGGTGATCCGATTAATAATAATAAGAGGAAGAGGACCAAAAAGAAAAAAGGCAGTGGGACGGACCACAAAAGCCAGACAACGGAGCCCTGTCCTCCAAACCCTCACCACCTCCACCCATCAAAGCAGTGCCGCTTTGGACAGACCCCGCCTCCCTCTGCGGGATGTTTTTCTGACCTACATTTCCTGACCTCTTTTTTTTCTTTGTCTGTCAACAATTCTTTCTCTCTCATTGTTTTCATCTCTTCTGCTTCTGTCTACACATCTATTCGTACTATATATCATCTTTCCAGGTATTCAATTATTGAGCCTGCATTACGTGCTAGAGTATAGACCCTTTTTACACAATGGCGATATACATAAGTGTACATAAGTGTTTGGCAACAGAAGTACGGAGAGAGTGTAATATTAATCTGTAATACAATCTGCATTTCGTTGTGCAACCCTGTTGTACAATGACAATAAATTAACCTTTTAACCATGTTACCTTATCAAGCTATGTACGAACATTAACCACCAAAGATGGTGAATGCATCCAAACAAAGTGACTTTCCAGATCCGTGTGCTGTTAGTGAGTGGGTGGAACAGCCCAATATTTAGTATCCAGATATAAACATGTACTTGGTGGAGAAACCTAGCATGAAATATTATACCAGAGAGACAGTAGGAGCTACAAGTTAATATCCAGTCAAGGTATCTGTGTTCATGTACAGAAGGTCATACACCATGACATCGACAACACGTTTAATAGTTAACAGGGATGGACGCCACCGGTGTTTCGGTTTAACAAGTGGCCGTTTTAACTGGTGACTTGCCCGAATGCGTCGTTGTTGCTCGTAGCGACGGCAGCTGTTGAAAACACCAACAGAACATGTAGGTGTCCTTTATCAATTTTAAATACCTGTGTTTATTATCGATTCCAAACATTAACGTGAGTTACCATGGGCAACGGCAGACGCATTAAGCTGAAAGTCACCAGTTAACACGGTCACTCGATAAACTGAAAGACCTGTTGTTCTGAAGCGGTCGCAATCCGTTAGGAATGTCTGTAGAACTTGATTCTGATGCTGGTGACAGTTTTAATTCCACATTTAAAGCATGCTGACTCATCTGGATGGCTGGGGAAAAAAAAAACAATTCTTTCTCCAACATAGTTTTGATGACGTCACCTGTAAAAAGGTCTATAGGAGATGCTGTGACTCCTCTTTTAGACTTCAACATAGAGCGTGAGAGGATTTTTCTGCACCATTACCTATTGTTAGAAATCTTTACCTTTCAGGAACAAGAACATTTCTAATTTCCAACATACAAATTCTTCACACTGTACTTAAACTAATACTGCTACAGTGTGTGTGTGTGTGTGTGTGTGTGTGTGTGTGTGTGTGTGTGTGTGTGTGTGTGTGTGTGTGTGTGTGTGTGTGTGTGTGTGTGTGTGTGTGTGTGTGTGTGTGTGTGTGTGTGTGTGTGTGTGTGTGTGTGTGTGTGTGTGTGCTAGCAGAGTGCGGACAGGAAGGAATGATGCAGCATAGAGGCCAATTATCACCTCTGATAAGTGCAGAAACACCTTGCTGAAAAGTCTTGAAAATATGTCAAGCCACACACACATTCTGTGCAGTACTCACGGTTCAGTCCCACATCGTGGTAGGTGAGGATCGCGGGCTTGTTCCCTTTTGGTGCCCCGCGAATCACCACATGCAGCATCCCGTAAGGGGTCTCGACATCGTGTTCCTGTGAAACACACAAACACACTTTCGCTCACCTGGTGTTCACATGCACAGTCGGACATTTCAGTGAGAACATTTGAAGCCATATCGCCTCGGGGAAACCAGAAAACGCTGATCGCTGTCTGTGAGTCGTGAGACACTCATCATTAAACCTGCTTTTTCATTAAACTTGAGATTGCTCCTTCCCCCTTCAACAGCTGATCCATGCAGGACTATTCCTCATTAGTCCTTCGTGTAAAGGCCTTCACACACCCGGGGCTTGAAGTATAAAATGACAAGAAAATGCAAAATATTCACCAAATATTGCAAATATTTTGGATCAAAACTATTCATACCGGCAGCGACGCCTATTTGTGACAGTAGCATCACTTTTTCAAAAAAAGGTTCAAATAGATTTGTGCAGGCAGAGAACCAACTACCAGGTTCAGAGCAGCGTCTGTCAGTCTGTCTGAGGTAAACTGTTGTTTTGCCTAAAGCTACGGTAACATATGTTATTGAGTTTCCTTTTAGCAAAATAATTTGAGTTCCCTCTGGTAAACAGTTACACAGTGTATATGTCTAGGGCTTTTATTTTGAAAGGTAAGAACAGAAGGAGTGGACCTGGTCTAAGCTTTTGTCAATGTTTAAAGGAGTAATAAAGTTTGCAGTCTTGGTTCGGACTACAGAGCCTCCGTGTTTTTGTACACTATAGGGTATGTTTTGAATATGTTCCGCACAACATGATTGGTTGATGTCTTTTATTCACGGTGTGAAAAAAAACATTGAGTTGCTTTTTTGCAACGTAATATTGAGGAGTCGCCCCCTGATGGCAAGTAGAGAGAATTCTGATTCTGATCTTAATTCTTCAGAAAGACTGGAAGAAGACATTTTTATATCAAAGATTGAAACATTCATAACTGGACATGCACTAAAAAAAAGCTTAATGGGAGGGAACTTAAATAGAATAGTTGTTAAAACCATCTGAGCCCGAGCGAGCCCCATTTGGGGTTCTAGTGGTACCGAGCGGTACCGTAGAAAGCAATTTTCAGAAGCAAATATAATAATCCTACAAACATGTTACATATCGGCTTAACAAAGAAATTCTGATCAACTGAATCATGTAAAACATTTTACACACTGAAAACACAATTAAACACGAACTAATACAACCTACAAGAAGAGTTACCACAATATCACGTTTTTTTTCGCCATGACTCGGCGAGCCATGCACTCCGAACAAAGCTCCGACCACGAAGCTAGAAGCTACCACGGACAAAGGTGCTATCAAACAGCATGAGCATTCGACACGGATTCCGGTGATATCTTCAGAATTTCTCTCCATGAAACCATTACAAAGATACAAGCCAACAAGCACACAAAACCAAGCCACACACCCCGCAGAAAAATCCATAAATGCCCCTTACTTTGAGATGAATCATTAAGAAAAGTGTCCAATATTCCGTTTTCCTGGCTAAAATACACTGCTGCTATCCATTTCCTGTCTTTTTCAACGGTTTCCTGGCTGGGGGACCATGTTTCACGTTTGGCGAATCAGTTTTTACGCAGGGCGACGCGCGGCCCGTATCTGTTTTTTTCGGCAAACGATTCTGTCAATCAAACCCACGTTGCCTCCACTGCATTGGCAAGACTCTAACGCGTCTAAAGAGGTGTCATAGTATGGGATTGACCAATCACAGGCTGAGATATCGTCACTCACACACAGGCAGACGAGAATGGAGCCATAGGTCGCCGACACAGAGAGGCCTTAGAGAGGATTCTATCTCTCAAAAATGATGCCAAACTGCTGTGATATGTGATAGATCAGGGGTGTCAAACTAATTTTCACCCCGGGCCACATCAGCATGATGGTCGCCCTCAAAGGGCCGGATGTAACTGTAAGACTGTATAAATGTAACCACTCCTAACATATTGTTAAACAACTCTCTCTGCATTTAATTATTGTTTATTCAAGTGTAAACATATTGTAAATGCATTTATATAAATGTAAAATGATATGCACATTTCTCTGTTATTATAACATAAATCAAAGATCAAACTTTTAAAGAAAATATAAAAAACTAAAATCATCAAACACAAGTTAGTTATTTTAGTTATTAACTCTGTTCAAAGCATGTTTGTCACAGTTGAGAGGGACATAACTATGGTACAACAAATGATTGTGAGCTGCTAAGAACATGTGTGACAGATGTGACAACTAACTAAAAACCGTTTGAGGACCGCGTTCCTACTCAGCCACCGTACTTGTGCATGGTACACCACATCTCCATGCTCCGAGCCCAACTCCTTCAGAAACAGTTGGAACTGGCGGTGATTCAGGCCACGCGCCCGAATGAAGTTCACTGTTTTCGTGACCGTGGTCATTATATTATGTTCCAGAACCTTTCCACACAGAGCTTCTTGGTGGATAATGCAATGATAAGTTATCAGAGCAGGCATGAGACTTTTCCGCCGTTCGGCGGATTTCCGGCTATTTTAGAACTCCAGAGACCATTTCTGAGATCAGTGTAAATTCGAGGAGTTTTTTTTTGAGGGGGGGGGGGGGGGGGTAAGGTACCTCCGTGGGCTCTGACGATCGCGTGTGAACATGTGAACACACTGTGACTCCGTAACTATCCGGAGCGCTTCTACTTGTATCATTGTCTTAATGTATGTGCTTGCTAACATAACGATAAAAAGCAGAGTACGTCGAACTGGCCAGCCAGCGTTTCTCCGATTGGAGTGAGACGAGGAGAAAAGGTGATGTCGTGATCTTCACAATAAAACATCTTTGATGTGTCGAGTCTTGTCCAATCAGCGTTCAGATGTCTACAGCGTCTTCATTTCCCTCCATTACAGTTTAAGTTCCGTTATTGTTCAGACTTGCTGGTTAAGTTAACGTCCACTGCATGCGGAACTCTGTCGACTGTTAACGTTCGTCATTATCGCGAATTTGGAGGAAAAAACGTAACGTGATGAAACATGAAGCCCCCCCCCCGTGTTCCGGTTCAGTACACGCGGTCACTCGTTAACATTAAACCAGAACACCGGCGGATCTGCTGGCAGGTTGTTTTTTTTAACTCAACGTAGAATCAAAGGCCCAGATACTGACGAGATGATGAGGTCAAAGAGGAGGCTGTTTGTGTAGTGCAGCTTGACGCAGGGCTGAGCTGTGAGTGGAGCTGGGCCTGGATAAAGGTGGAGGTCTAAACAGACGTGAGTACAGCTTCCCACTGTCACAGTGTTTTAAATACATTGATGAGGCAGGGTATGCTGAATGCAGCCTCTGCTCCAAGGAGATAAAGTACAGCAACAAGGGCTCACATGCCCTCTCATCACACTGTACACACTGTTCACTGTAATGACCACAGCCAGAGTAGATTATCATTTTAATTTAAATAATAGAACTGGATTGAATGCATATTAATTGCAAATAGAAGATAGGCCACTATTCTAACAGCTGTACAGTAACAGTAGAAGTTAATATGAAGACATACAGTAACAGGGTTCAATGAAAACTAATCACTTTATTTGCAGGCGATGGTTCTCGCTACTTTTGCTATCTTTGTTTTTATTTGACTAAAACTTTTGAAAATGAGACCTCGTTCTAAATGGATTTTGTCTAATAAAGGTTGTTAATAATAATAATATTGATTTAAAAAAGAAAAAAGAAGCTAACTAGCCAGCTGTTCAACTGGAGCTGAAATAGTGATAAATAACTGAATAATAAATTATTCTTTTGCTTAAAGTAAATATGGTCTTATCACTAAATGTTATTCTCAGAGTACACCAGAATGCTACATTTTAAAGAGCATATTTAAAAATGAAAATTCATTCGGGTCGGGGCTCACCTGCTCACAGACCCTGATCATACACTCCTTCACCCTCTGAAAAGGATTTGGAAGCTCGGGCGGTTTCTTCAGCCACAATAAAGCTTTCACAGCGGCATCATTTGTGTCTGTAGCTTCTGTGAACATGTTCTGCTGTGATTGGAGTCTGCCTTTACATTTTTGGACAAGTTGATGTTTTTCTTGGAGGCTAAATGTAGCATACTTGGCTCCGTGTTTGGTATCAAAATGCCGACGTAAATTGTATTCTTTCATCACTGACACTGCTTCATAGCATAGCATACAGACCGGTTTCTCTCCTTGAAGAACAAACATATATTCGCTTTCCCATCTTTCATTAAATGTCCTTCCTTGTCCCTCTGTATCAATGTTCCTCTTCTTAGACATGTTGGGATTATTTTTCAAACATTTTCAACTCAATAATTCGTTTGAAACCCGATTTAGTTAACGCTAATGCTACTAGCGGCCGCAGTCCGTCATTTCGCGGGTCAAAAACTCAACATGCATTGTGGGAGATGTAGTTTATGGTCACTGTAGTGTACACGATGAAGCAGCATAGAGTTTAATTTTAAGACAATCATATGCCTTTTATATGGAAGCCCATTTCAGCAGCAAAAAAAACAAATGAAAAATTAGACTTGATAATAAAAATATATATCATAATTATGACTTTTAATTTTTTTTGTATACATTTTTTTTAATTAATACATTTTTTTTGCTGGTGGAAATATGCCTTCGCGGGCCACATAAAATGACGTGGCGGGCCGGATTCGGCCCGCGGGCCTTGAGTTTGACACATGTGTGATAGATTGTACATGTATAGTGATAAAACAAGTGAAATATATAGTTATATAGCATATAAAAGTACAATGGAACAGCTGGAGCAGCTGATTCCAAAATGACAACCTTTCGTGACCTCTCGTACGGAAAGCTCTATAACTTTGGCCTGCTTCACTTTATCAAAGCCAATTCTTTTTTGTGAGACTACTGACCTGTTTTTCTATGATTGGGGATGTTTTTTAGGCTTGACAGGGCCTCATTTAAAATAGTATTATCAATAAAAGTGCTTTTTCCTCAGACAATTGACAATTGTCTGACAATTTTCAATTTGAGCTGTGTGCCATCTTCATTTGCTATTAACCAGTAACATATACATATACAACATATACATATACAGTAACAATATTTACACATCTCAGCAAAGCTCACCAGTCTTAGTGTTATTATTCCATTGAAATTATTCAAATAGACCTTGTAGTTAGAGAGATAAGCCCCTTTGAGTATGGGTATAGTATTTTCGAGCAGAAGCCTAAAAATAGGGCTACGGTCAAGATGTTAAGAATCATCTTCTTATATGAAAACATAATGATACGTGGGACTTATGTTGGAGGAGTTAGCAAAGCTTTGCAGAGGGTTCTATCCATATATTCTGCCACTGCCCAAAGCTTTGAATTTGGCTCCAAATTCAGCTTTTTCTTATTTCACCTGAGAACACACCTGTCCTCCGAGGTTTTTTTCTTTTTACAGCCTTCAGTTGTTATTTCCTGTTTTACTGTCGTGTCAGATATTTCACTTCACTGTTCATTGTCGTCCCCGCCCTGATTGTTCTCACCTGTTCCCTTGTTATCACCCTCCTTTTTATATTTAGTCAGTGTGCTCCCTTGTGTTTTTCAGACCAACCTTTACTTATCTGCACTCAGATCATGTCTGTTGTTTTTTTATTCCTTTGCATGCATTTTGGACTGATCTCTGACTTTTTCTTCACTACCACTCAGTGTATCGAGTTTTGCATTGGAGTCCTTTGTCTATTGGCACAAGGCGGCAACCTCCGGTTCTACGGAGTGAAGCCGATATGGAAGTGTCTTAAAACTTGCATTCTCTCTAATGTCCATCAGGGGGCGACTCCTCTGGTTGTATAGAAGTCTATGAGAAAATGACTCTACTTCTCTCTTGATTTATTACCTCAGTAAACATTGTAAACATGAGTTTATGGTCTCAATCTCTAGTTTCATGTCTTCTTCAATACAGCATGATGTTCATTTAGTAAATTATTGTCTATTTAGAGTCAAATTGACCATAAAGCAGGGTATGCTTTAGGGCGGGCTTACTGTGATTGACAGGTTGCTGCCGCCACCAGAGTAGTATACGGCATCTTTACGTCACTCCTCCGCATTCCAAATATGGTAACTTCCATTCATTGGTTGCAGAATAGCCTATATGGCTATATGGCATTTCAAGATGGGGATCACAGAACTCAAGGAATCATAACAGCAGTCCACAAACCAATGGGTGATGTCACGATGACTACATCCACTTCTTATATACAGACTATGGTTGGCACCAGCTTCACAAGAACAGAAAATCAATTAAATGATTTACTAAGGATTTGATCTTTAAAAGCAATAATAATAATATAAAATCACAATGTCCTGGTCCAAGCCACAACATCCAAATAATGACGAGTCTTTTGTTCAAAAATATAATTTAGCAGAATATGAAAGCACAGATCTCTAAAGGCTCATTCTGGCTTGCTGAGCATCCAAACCTTTCTTGTTATGACAGTATCCACTGGTGAGAGCCAGCCAAACTCAAAATGGAGGTATACGAGATATGTGTAACCATGAGCTGTGCAATGTAGGCACCCCCACACACACCCACCCACCCACCCACACACACACACACACACACACACACACACACACACACACACACACAGAGTGGTATTTTGGGATTATTATGCCTGGATTAGGCGGTGAAATGCCCTGCGAGCCTTTTATTAATGCTGCTGACACTCATGTGTGTATTCTCCAACAAACAAGAGATCCGATACTTTGTCACTCCACCCCCAGTGTCTTTTCACGTCTTAAACTATTCAAACACAGAGGAACAGTTGATTGAAAATCCTCTGTCAAGCAGCAGCAGTAGTGTGCTATTTGTAACATGACACACATTCACTGAGGACTGATTTAAATGGCTCGCGGTACTGAAACAGACAGTACTTATGGATGCAGCCAACTGCCAAAAATCTTCCCCAAAGCAGCAGATAGTCAGCAGTTATGAGTTAATGCAGCCAGATTATCTCTCTATTATTTCAGCGTCAACATCGGTGTTATCCGCAATCAGCATTCTAATTTGAGGCAATTACTGCAGCAGGAGAGGTTTCACAAACACACAAGCCCCTGATGACCTTCAAACGTCCAGGGGGATGGGGGGGAGGTTACAGTATCTCTCAGTGGACGTGGACACCCAGCTTTCAAAATAAGACACAGCTTTTTGAAATGCTCCACAGCAACGTGGCTGGCCGGATTTGATTTTCACAAACACACAAACACACGCATACACATACACACAGATTTTACTCATACGTTTCAAGGTTGCCAAAATGAATGATGCTGCAGAGGGATTATCACTTCCTCGACACCCCCACGCACACACACACACACACACACAAACAGGTGTTTTTCCGCAGAGGTATGTGCATCGATGCATTGCGCAGCATCTGTGTTGGGGGAGCTTAAGTGTGTCAGTGGGCCAAAGAACGAGGCGTCGTTTCACACTGACGCTGCAGTTCTTCCTCCTCGACACGGAACAGATTCCACACAGTCATTATAACACAGCAATTTTTTGTTTCCTGCAGTGGAAATGGGTTCAATATAATATATTTTTTGCTATGAAATATACTAAATTAAACATTTAGGGGCATATAGAAGCAGCTCAAAAGCTGTCATTTGACTTTTTTGTAAAGGCCAAGAAATTGATTCTGACATTGTTGACACCAACAGTTACACACACACACACACAAGCACACACACACACACACTATATGAACAAATCACACACACTTCCCCTGCCACTCACCCCGTCCCAACACTCAGGCATGGCTCCGCAGTGACCGCGCTCTCAGCCGACTAAGAAGAAGGAGGAGGAGGGTGCAGACAGGCAGATAAGCAGCCAGGCCTCTCCTGTTTTAAGGGACTAGGTCCTGGTGAGAGCCGGATGCTGGATGCTGCGGTGTCTTTGTCTGCTTCGGCAGCACTCCTACCCAGACTCTTAAGCTCGGAGCTGCTGACTCCCCCCGCCTCTCTCTCCTCATGCTTCATAGGCACCCGAGACAGAGACAGGGTGTGGGGCAGGCAGGAGATGATTCGTTTGCGGTGCTGCCTCCCATGCACGGGATTGGTCGGCTGTGTTGTCCGTCTCCAGTCTAAAGGGTCTCTCTCTCTCTCTCCCTCTCTCTTTCTCTCTCTCTCTCTCTCTCTCTCTCTCATCAGCACCACTGCTCTCTAGGTCTAGTTCTTTTCTATTTTTGCTTCACTGTGTTTCTGTTTTCCACCACTTGTGTCAGCTTCTTTGGGAGAAAACAAAAAGGCTGCTGTTCATGAATTAGCTGCGATGAGGACAAATTTTTGGATTAAAAAAAATTATATTAGGAGACTGTACTGGGAGTGTGCAGTCAGCCAGGACATAACATGTTACAGTATGCAGCAGTGAACAAGACTCAGAGGAGAATCATCTCGCCTCAGTGGTTATTGCAGCAGCCCGTTCTCCTTTGTATAAAGCTTCAGACAGTGCAAGCTTCTCCCCAGAGCTACCATTCATTTCAATGCAATGACAGTGATCTGTGACTCGCATGGGGCAATGTAAATCCACACAAATTCTCAGCGCCATGTTTCACTTTGGAGAACTTTGACTATTAAAAATAGCAAACTGTTTTGACAATGTTGAATTTCGAGAGAACGGACAGCAGGAGGGTCTAAAATGCTTCCTGTATTATGCTAAATGACTCCATTCTTAATTGTATCTATGTTATTTTAGAATCACTATATGTTTTTAGCATGTAGTTGTATCTGTTGTCTAGTTTTCTTTTGTTTCTTCTGCAATGCTTTTTGACAATTTAAGCTAGAGTTGGTAATGTGACTAGCAAGAGTGCGCTAGATTTAAAAAACTATAAAACCTAAAAACCCAACTCAGTGTTGCCAACAGCATTAGCTGTCGCCACAAGTTGGCACCAATTATCATTATGACCATAAACAACCAACCTGGCTATTGTTAGCACTCACAGCTGTTAAGCTAGCAGCTTGTGGCAGACTAAGTGTAGAGGTAGAGTACGCCTGTTGCCTGTTAATATTCCAGTTCGTTATTGGCATTATTGTGCACAGGAACCTGTTCCTATTTAAATCTGCACACATTTTGATCCTAAGCTTCCTGTTTCTTTCTTCTATTCTTATTCAACTGTCGCTGAGAGGGATCTTTGTCCCTTTCTGCCCTTTCAATTGTCAGTCTGGTTGAATAATTGTACAGCGTTTTGTTCTCCATGTACAAAACAAACTCTTCACACAAAATAACATCCATTTTTAAAGACTGTACAACCCGCAAGCAAGCAGTCAAATGTGCTTTTCGTCACTTTTGATTAGATACATTTACATGACTACACAAGATGAGTCATCAAAAATATAAGGTTTTACAGAAAACAAGAGATAACTAAATAATTAATACTGGGAGATATAATTAGTAATTGGGAGATTACTAATTGCTGTTTCAGACATGTTAGCATTAGTATTTCTTTTAAATCTCTATTTATCTCTATTTTCTATTTGATTTTTTTATTTGCTACCTTGTGGGAAGCACTTAACTGTAACCTGTAACAATATAACATGCCGTTATTTTTCTTCATGTAAACTCTACAAAAACAGTCCAAGATGAACTTAACATTTGAGAATTTTTTTATCTTTTTGCATGACAAGAATATTGCCAACTCTGGTCAAAATGTCCAAGAAGTAAATAAAAAGTAAATGTAAACTCATTTTGCTCAGGGCCTCCTGAGATGAACCATTAATGTAAGAGGAAGCAACGGTCACTACAATTAACATTCAACAGATATATCTCCAGTTGAAATAAAATATAACATTGAGGTTTGCTGGCGGGTGAGAAGCGTACGTGCATATTCACCTCACTGTAATGGTGTCACATGCTGACCACTAACAGTGCAGACCAGAGTCTGTGTGTCATTCAGCGATGTGGCCCTTTGTCCTGCCGCTTCAACCTCGTCTCTCCCCCTTTTCTCTCCCTATATATCCACCCTTTCCTGTTGACAGAACACTTAGTGTGCTGACTCAACTTGAAACACCCCTCTCTGTTCTGACTTAGTCCCCCCCTTTCCTCTTCAGAGGAGATTAACTCTCTCCCTGCTGACTCTGCATTACTCCGTCTACTTTAAACATACAGTCCCTGCCCACAAGCATTTAATGAGCGATGATGGGCGGGAGGGCGTTTGAACCAATATCTATATCAGAGATGTTTCAGCCTGCCTTTTACAAAACGGAGTTGGTGTAAATGTGGACAATCATCTCATTTATGGAAGTTTTAAGATTGACTTGGATTATATCAAAATCATTTCAATAGGGGTTTGTTCTCTTTTTCCCCCATAAAAGAAGCTTGTGTGTTTAACACTGTGAAACGATTGGTTAGGTTTAGGCAACAAAATTACTTATAGTAGAAGATCATGGCTTGTGTTAAATAATAATGCAACGTAATAATGTAACAACGTAATAATGTAACAACGTAATAATGTAACAACGTAATAATGTAACAACGTAACGTAACAACATAATATAACAATTAGGGCTGGGCAAGTTAATGCGTTATTATCGCGTTAACGCATTAATTAATTAACGCCGACAATTATTTTATCGCGCATTAAACGTTTTTTTTTATTATTAAGCTGACATTTTTAACACAAGAACCGGGCAGCGAGCGGTGAACAGCTGTGTTTGTGTGGCGTCTCTTCCTTCTCTTGCTGCCGCTCCCCCCCCCCCTCCTGTCTCACACACGCGTGCGATCGTCTCGTTACAGGATCAAACGTGACAATATCAAACTACATATTGTCGTGTTTTTAAATAAACATATCAGCACGTGAGAACAAACTGCTCTTAACTGCAACTCTTTATTAGCATAACTTCCACATGCACGTGACTGCCACGGTACAGTCTCCCTCCAGGTTCCCTTGCTTCACCTACATTCCCCTGGGTCAGGGGTCTGCAACCTGCGGCTCTTCAGCGCCTCTGTTGCGGCTCCCTGAGTCTACATCCACACTAATACGTTTTCGTTTTAAACGATCTCCGTCCACACAGCGTTTTAGCATCGTTTTCTAGATGATCTCCGTCCAGACTTAAACGCCTGAAATCGAATATCACGTGACTATTCACGTACACTGGGCATGCGGGTGGGTGCCGTGTAAACAGGAAGTAGAATAGTTGCTCAAAGCCACTAACGTGACTTCAGACGGCCGCTCCGTAGGTCTGATAACGCCGCTGGACACGCTGCTCGCTAATCGCTCCAATAACAGCTGCTTCCACTGCAGAAATGCAGACTTTAACTGAACAGCTGCTAGTAAAGACCACAAGGGCAGTAATACCTGACCTTAAATAAAAATGTTTTAATATTTTGTCAACTAAAATGTGCGTCACATCCTATTACACCTGTCAAGCGCCTTTCCCTGCAGGTGGCTAATCATGATTTTCAGACCCCCGCCCTCGGTAAACTATCAATGGATAAATCAAAAAAAGAAAAGTCACGGAGGAAAATAGAGACGTATTCATTTGCTTTCACTGCCAACGATGCTGGCTTACCTGTATGCTTGATATGTGCAAAAAATGTAATGTTGAAAGACACTTCCAGAACAACACACAGCATTTGTTGAAAAGTCACGCTGTAGATGAGCGAAAAAGAGCGATTTCTCAACTGCTGCAGCAAACTCTCCTCTTCATAAGAGTTTGATATTGTTATAACAGGTAAAATAGAAATAAAATGTCAAGAATTGTCTTTATTCTTGTTCTATATTTTTATAAATACAACAAACTATAGTTTTTGTATAAATAATATAACTATATATAAAACTTTATAAGCTGTGATATCAAATAGCTTTTGCGGCTCCAGACAAATTTTATTTGGTGGAAAATAGGGCAAAATGGCTGTCCTGGGTCCTAAGTCCCTCCAAGTATAGCTTCTTATCACCCTCTTTGTACCAACGTACATAACAAATACCACACATATTATGGTAATCAGCGTTGCATATGTGTCTGACCAAAATACCCCAAAAAGCAAAAAGAAATGATTAATTTAAATGATTTGTTTTAGAGTTTTTAAAGTTGTTTTGTTTGTAATATGTATAATAAGCATATCATTTAGTTATCGCTACTGAGAATTTAACAAACATAAAAAAAATAAAAAATAAACATGACGTAGATAGGTTTGCATTTTTCAAGGTGTATATTTCAAATTGCATCTATTACGCACATGAGAATAAAGTTGGCTGAATATCTATTATCAGAATCATTATAACTGTATTTTAACTGCTACTGTGTAAAGGGAATTCTGCTGTTAAAAATAACCTTATTTGTTTAAAGTGTTTGCAAACCAAATGTTATTACACTTTTGTTCATATAGCAGTACTTTTAAAATAAAAGTGCACAATACACTAGTTTTGAATTCATTATTGAATTTTGTGCATAACAATGCGATTAATCGCAGAAAAATCATGTGATTAATCACGATAAAAAATTGTAATCGTTGCCCAGCACTAATAACAATATAACTTAACAATGTAACTAACATGAATAAATAACAACAAAACAAAACAAGAGTAACAACATTACGTCATAAGCCTAAAGGCAACTTTTACTTTTGATTTCACTCGGGACATGAACAGCGGAACACCTGGCTGAAAGTATTTTTAAAGAAACGTTGTAGAAATGATACCCTTTCTTGCTGAGAGTTAGTTAAGTTCAATACCGCAAAGTCTATGCACAAAATATGGAGCTGGAGCCAACAGGCGATTAGCTTAGCTTAGCATAGCATAGCATAAAGACTGGAAGCAGGGGGAAACACACAGCTTGACTCTGTCCTAAAAATGTCAACCAATACCACTACAGCCCACTAATTAACATATTGTATTTAGTTTGTTTAATTTGTACATGAGGTTGAAATGTAAAAATGACAACTTGTGGTTTTACTGTAAGCTACGTGTCGTAATTACTTCTTGGAAAAGATTTTGACTTTTATTCCTCACAGTTTATACTGATAATGCTTCTACGTGTGCAGTTCCCTGACACAAGCATCATAAAAGATGAAATAGTCATTTCAAATAGGCATGTTTTGATAAAATGACAATGTTTGTATTAATAACGAATGAATCTGAGGCAGAAGCCGAAACAACACTGCTCTTCAAATGCAGCAATGTTTTTTGAGACCTTGAAGTGTCAGGTTTAAGCGCGAAAGAGAGGTGTTTGGTGAGAAATGTCTCATCACTCCTGTCTGACACTCAGCACACGTCTGACTAAAATAAACCAGCAGCGTTGTTACATGTGTGAAGCGCAACTCAAAAAACAGGAAAAAACACAAGACTTCTCAAACAGATGGTGTAATGGTTCATGCAAGTTTATGAATTTTAGAGTTCAGGTGCTCTAGTTTGCTAAGTCGAGTTTAAAACTGGTGTAAAGCACTTATGGTGAAACAGTATTACTATAGTATTTGATGTCAGTAAACCAGTGAGGTAGCATGCACAATACCAGAGGCCTGGGTGTGGCACACCTATAGAAGGCAGCTTTTATTATCCGTCATGACAAAAACGTCTATCAGAGTGGCTCTCTTCAGTTCACAAAATTTCTTTTTTCATCAGCCACTCCTTTACTTCAGTTCTTTGCAGTTTCATGTTCGGTTCCTAGCATTAGCCTGCATTAGCTCCTGTCCAAGGAGCAGTTGGTCAGGTTTTATACACAGTAGCAACGTTTTGCAAGGTAGGTGCTAGTTTACAGTAGGTAGCAACAACCCTTTTGCATGCACACCAGCAGTTATCCAATATCAAAAATACTGCTCAATTCATATTTAATGCTCTCAGCCTAAGTGTTAGGCGTAACTAAAATGTATGAAGTACAGCTAAGTATGAGATATATTAGCTAAACCTGACTACGTGGCCCACAGTTTAATGTAATGACAGCAAAGCTGAGCTTAAGGTGTCAAAATCAAAGCTATAGTATAGTATGGTATGGTATGGTATAGTATAGTATTATTGTATAATTTGTTTGTTTATTTACCATATTTGTATACTTTATTGTAAATTTCAATATGTTTCTATTTTTAAATCATGTCTTCTATTTTGCACTGTGTTGATTGTTTATTGTTATGCACCATCCACCAAGTCAAATTCCTTGTATGTGCAACATACTTTGGCCATTAAACGGTTCTGATTCTGAGTCTGATTCTAATATAGTACAGTACGGTATAGTATAATTTAGCATTATATTATACTATGGTATACTAAAATATATTATAATATAGCATGATATACAAGTATTATAGTGGAATAGTATAGTCTGGTATAGTATAGTATTTTGGTATAGTTTAGTATAGTATGGTATTGTATTATGGTATAATATAGTAAAGTTTTGTATAGCATTATAGTATAATGTAGTATTATATAGTATAGTAAGGTATGGTATAGTGTAGTGTAGTAATATTTTATTTGGGTCCAGTTAACAATTGTGTTTAAATATGTATTAACAATAAGGCTTTCATATCTGCCCTATGTTTTTCATTCATATAATTCATGCTTAGTGGTTTCTGATTCTTTTTCTTACACTCCTCTCTCCTCTAGTTTCAGATCTCTTAACGTCCTGCCTTTGTGTGTTTTCCCGCCTGTTTTGGATGTCTGAAACTGATTAGTTTCACCTGTCCCTCATTAGCCCTGCACTCACCTGTTCTCCCTTCCCCTTTCAGTCATTCACTGCATATAACTGCTTCTTTGTTCTTCGTCAGTTCGGCGCTCGTAGTTATATGGTGTTCTGTTGCCTCTTTTTTTCCTGTCACCTATTTACCTGTAATCTGTTTGCTGGACCTTTTGCCCATTTAAACTTATCTACCTGAGTAAATGACTTCATCCTGCTGCCTCCTCAACTCTCTACATTTAGGCCCTAAGCCCTGTTCTAGTGTTCCCTGCACCGGGACAAAGGCATGAATTTAAAGGGAAAACAAATTATATTGACTGGAAAGATGCAGGCTTAAGCTTATCTTAATACCCTTTTTACGTAACATATTCAAACAAGCAACCCTTTCAGTACTAGGTTGAGGTATTACAAAAAATAAAACAGAAACAAAAACATTCTTTCACAATAATAAAAATACCTTTGATTTATATGTATTTACCACCTTAATTAATTTAAATTGTCAGAACCATTCAACAGGTAAACCACTTTGCGAGATATACAACTATTCGTTAAATGTGTCCTTACCCGTGGCTTTTTAAACATACCCATTCCCCTAAATTCATGCTGGCTCCCCCAGCATTTTAAAGCATGTAAATTAGCAAATTTCACTGAGTATATTGATCCAATGGATTTACAATTCTTATAGCTTTCTTTTGTAGCATTTGTGTTGGTCCATACATCCACGGTAGATATTGCCTTTTGTTTTTAAAACAGAGGTTCATTTTAAAGCTGAAATGTGGCGCATCTTGACACTCCAAAGTGTGTAAAGACTAGTCCCAAATAAATTCAAATTAACCTTTGAAAGCTATTAATCTCAGGGTAGAAATCTCAGATTTATTGCTATTAATCAGACACTTTCATCATATCAGAGTAACCTGTTCCTAACCAGCCTGTCTTTGGATCCAGCACAAGGAGAACATGCACGCTACACACAAAGAGGCCTCAAACTGGTTAAAGGATTCAAACCCGGGGCCCACAGTGGAGCAATGTAGCGCTTCCATCTTGAGCTAGTTATTATCATTGTTGTTGTATTTAGCCTTGTAAAATGACAGATATATATCTTCCACCTCCCCTCCTTTTCCTCGTCTCTGTTGACTTGGGCTGTTTACCCGAGTGAGCGAGCACAAAGAGTTGGCAAACAAAAGAAGATGAGGGATGATAGACAGACGATGACACAAAAGACGCACTGATAGGAAAAGGGAGAGAACAGAGAGGAGAGAGAGAGAGTAACACACACATGGGCTTATACCTTCCAATCCCCCGCCGGCATCAGCTGTTCACAGCTTTCCTGCACAGAGAGACAAGCAGAGACGAAAGACAGAGAGAAATTAAAATAGGAAAGAGATAAGTGAGTCTGACTGTGCATCCACTGTTGGAGCTGAAGGCCAGCTAAACTCACAGAGGAGCAGCATGAGCTGTGCACTGTAGGTCCAAACCGACACAGAAAAACACTGTTTCCCAGAAGCACTTTAGCGGTACAGTGATCATGTTCTACTGTCTCTGAACATACACAGAAATGTATGCTATAAATGAAATTTAGCATTAATTACTCCCTTAATTAATAGGAACAAAAAGCCACGATTTTGGGAGTCAAATTGTATTGTTTGTGTTTGAATAATAGACTGTAAATATAGATGGACGACTCGTCTCCACTTCCTCCCTATGTACAAAAGTGACGTCAAAACCATCTTGAGGTTTTGACGTCATTTGGACTCACCCGTCCGAGTCAATCTTGAGCCGAGCACAGACGGCTTGTTAGCGTGAGCCACCTAGCTGCTACGTTAGCACAACGGTGGCTGTTTGGCTAGAAAGAACTAACCATAATATCTCTAAAAATACATTTATGACACATGTTCTATTACACAGACTCTTGTAAAGTTGCATCTCCTTTCTCGTACAATTTCAAATCAATCATTAAGTCACACCCCCTTTTTATAGCATCAAATAACTTGAACATATATCGGCGTGATAAGAACTACCTAAAATGACAGTGGCCATCTTTAGGAAAACATTATTTGACGTGCATTTACATTTTTTAGTTTAGCCCATGTCCCAGTCGCTAACGTGGAGGGGGCGGGACTTATGTGCTATAATGCAGCCAGCGACCAGGGATGTTTCGGCTTCACTTTTGGGGAGCTGTCATGTCGTCCATCTTCATATACAGTCTATGATTTGAATTTATTCAAAGATATTCCAACAATTTAGCAATGCACTGCATAAGGTTGGGTGTTTTAACAAGGGATACTGGGTCCTGCATTTTCCCATAATGCAGCTTAGATAGTGGCTTTCATCGGGCCCTTTTAAATTTCACAATACCAGTTTGTAACACAGGCTTTCTGTTAAAGTTCTGTTTCTGTTATGTTGTCTTTTTTCAAAGCCCAAGCTGAGATAACCCTGGTGACATCATTATTACATCATCTGGGTTATTTTGTCAGACTTCGGAACGCTCCCCCCAGAGCCACAGAAGACGTGATTCAGCTGTCTGTAAACGCTAAGTAGTAAAATTGGCGCAGTGCCCCTTTAGGAGCAGTGCTTTAACACATCCGTACTTCTTTTGTTCGGGCCAAATACATCTGTTATTCTAGAGAGACAGTAAAGATTCACTTAAGTGCATGTGGGAGACTGGGAACACATCAGCAGTAAGAGAAGATGGTGATTTTTAAAAAATAGATGAGATGAGAGCGAGCACAGCAACCAGATCCCCCGTCCTACACACACACAACACACACACACACACACACACACACACACACACACACACACGCACACACAGCAACAGTCAAACAGTCATCTTCGTCTGTAAACAAAGATGAGCTGGGTCATAAAGATGACGTTTTTGTCATTTGGCCACAGTGTCGAAGGGGAGTAAGAATCCCTGCGAGCCATTCTGACTCCGTGACTGACAAAACGGATTAAAAAAGTAACAGAGACACTGATTGATGACAAGCCGGCTTCAAGAGAGGGGACAGCTGTGCCAGCGACAGTCAAAGATTCCCGGTGTTTTAAACACAATTTCATGTCCGTTAAAATTATTTTATGGGATACAAGTCGTGAAGAAAATATTTTTAATCTCACAATGTGACCCCGTCTCCTCCAAAATGACTTTCCCATGCAACTAAATTGCACTCGTTTAGAGGGAAACATATTTTCTCCTGGATTAGGGTCGCAGTTTGAAACATTAATTTATTAATGTTAAAAATGACACATTTTACTTTTTTTTTACTCATCCACTACCGCGACCTCCTCCCTAAGTGGACTCATTGGAATTTATTTGTAATACGTCAAAGGCAAAAGTGATCCACGACAAAAATATGTTTCCTTTTAAATTCCCAAAAGTTTTGTTGTACGGGAACGTCATTTTTAGGACACAGGGCTGTGCGTGCAGTGCTCATTTTTTGAGGAATCTGGTCTTGACTCTTCATTCAAGAAGTATGTATTGACATAATACAGGTTTTTTTTCATCCCTTATTACATGCACACTGCTGTGTAGGAAAATGACACATGCATCAGAGCAACAACTTAGATCATTTAACGTGTTTTTAATTTGTCATTTTTCAGTACGACAGTGAAAGTTCACTGATCCCAACCTGTGTTATTTCAGCACATGCTCATCTAAGAGCTTATTCCTGCTCTGCTGCTTCCGTAAAGCCCGGAGCAGAACAGGAACATCTGGACATCTGGACATGCACATGAGGTTAGACGCCAATCGGAACAGATGGTTGTCACACTGCTTCGTTGTTAAACATGCACACAATATTATTTAATGACATTATTTCTGAAAAAAAACAAAAAAATATGACAGGATTAAAGATGACACTCATAGGAAGTGAAAAGGAATATCTGTGGATTAAGGTGTGTGGGGGGGGGGGGGGGGGGCTCACATACAAAGTTGTTAAGGATAGGAGTGGACAAAGTCAGATCAGGGACACACCTAAGGAGAAAGAAAGATCTCAAGACAACAACAGGACCTGAAGCTGCCCTTTAAGAAGAATGGGACAACGTCAAATACTATTGAATGAGCTGTTAACTTCTCCGATAAACTCATCTCAACAGAAACTGAAAGGGCACCTCAGTCCCTGTGGAGTTCATGCAAATTGCTCCTTCTTTTCAGAGGAAAGATGTTATGGTGACAGTACGGTGGTCGGACCAGCAGGTGGCACTCTTCTCTTTCTCTACATACAGATGTATATACAGTAGATGTATGCAGTACATGTATGTATGCAGTAGATGTATGCAGTATAAACTGTATACAATTTATACTGCATACAGTAAGGAGTACTTCACTTTTAATACTTTAAGTATGCTAAATTTAAGTTTTTTTTTTTTTTTTTTTGTGTATTGCTGTTTTTACCCAAAGAGGCAATGTGTAAGATCTGGCCACCTGCTCCAAACACATGGGGGTCAGCATTTTACCTCTACTGCTGGGTTTATACAATCTACATTTAAAAAAAAGTAAACTGGTAACTAACAGCAGGGCTACACAAAATCCAACCAAACTGCTAAAACTCTGAGAGATCTTATGATTCGGCATTGGGCTTTAGTTTACGTTAGCAGTCTGTGTGTTTACTGTGACGCTAACCGGGGCGGTACAGTCCATGTACGTTTAGATAGGGACCTTGGACACTGGTGTTTGCACTGGCTGAAATTGAGCTAACTGAAAACAGAAGTTTCGTCTCCCTGCGAGAGACGTTTCTGCCATTTTGGATATAATCCAACGAACAAACAATGTACACGAATCATGGATGTATTAATCGGGGCAGCTCCACTTCCTCTTCCTCTCATGCTGGACTGAGTGCAGACTGGAAGCTATAGTGATTAAGGTGTATTACCAGACAGGATAGGTCAGGGCTAGCTGGTTAGCATGCTCATTTCAGGAGATATCCCTAGACGTCTCTGAAATGACGTCAACACTGTAACCTCTTCACATTCCGGTGATAATGTTTGTTCATTTTTTTTGTTTCAAACAAAAATTCTGGCCACATCTTACACTTTGCCCCTTTAAGTAAACCTAGCTTTCTCCCTGACTACGTGTATGCTATAACTACAGTAATAACATGTTTTTCCAACATTTTCTTAACCACAGTGCAGACAGTGGGTGTTTTCCACCAATGGTTACCAGCGGTTACCATGTGTATGTTACATTCAGTGTGCTGGCAGGTAGATGATTCTGTTTGTTCTGGTAGTTACCGGGAGGACCCCGCTGGTCCGACGGCGCGTCTGGCGGAGCCAGTGCCGCGCGATGACATGCCAGCGGTGAGTCGGGCGGCTGGGGGGAGGGGGGTGGTTAAGGGGTACCGGGCTTGCGGGGCACGGTAACCCCCCCGATGCCTCGTCTCCCTTATCCTGCTGTATTGCGAAACAATAAACACAAGGTGGTTATTGGGTAACAACGGGGGGGAGGGGGGGGAGCAGCAACATACGGTAAACATAAAAATGTGATGCACTTTAGGATTTAGAGCTCCAAAGACACTTCTGGCCTCACTCTGCTTCATTTCTGCTCCAGCATCACCAGAGAGGTCAAGACCTGCAACCTTATTTTGAAAAACAGGAACAGGTGTAAACCATGCACATGCAACTCTAAACCAGGAATATGCTGCATTAAGGTCACATGGAAACACTGTAAATGCAAGTTCCATAAAGGTCGTAGTTGGTATGTTACTTTCAGGGCCGTAACCAGGATCTTAAACGTACTGAGGTCATAAGTCCAAGCTCTCCCCAAGCTGACCAGACAACAAAAGTACAATTTCCTTAAGTAAGTTTCCCAACATGACAGTCTAAGCTCTATAATGCAAGAAATAACATCCTTGTGGAGAAATACTGAGTCATTAATTATTCATTTGGTAGTCCAATTGAAATGTATTCATATAAAAATACTGGAATCTATGATGGTGTATTAGTGCCAATATAGGTAAAAAACATAAAATGATGGAGCCGGTGTAGTATTGATAGAAAAACTCTGAGATCAAAGTTGTAATATTGGATATTATTTACAAGAAAGAAACTTGGATATTCTTCTTTTTTTTTTTTTAAAAGAAAATGTTTTATATTCTTTAGATTATGAAGTCAAAAAAACATTTGAATTTGTTGCACCTAAAGTGGTGATACATTTTTCTCTATTCTTTTATGAACGTGTTGTGTTATTTTGCTAACGGGATATCAGATAAATCCTAAAGAGGTCCAATGTCGTCTCTTACGAATGGCCTCTGGCCGAGGTGGAGGTCCTGAAAGAAACCTATATGTTCTCCTTCCAGTTCTTTCTGTGTTCTTTTGTGAATATGAGAATGTATATATTCCACGAATGGCAACTCATGTTACCGCAGTGGTAATGGTAGCATCTGTGACACGATGAGGTCTTACCACAACCAACTGACAAGCAGCAAAATTGCAAGAAACCAACAGTATGTGTGCTTGATACAGACAAAAGTACCTGTAAAAACATTGCTCCATACAAGTGACTTACCTTTAAATCGTCTGCATTATTGGACTTTTTCATGTAAAAGGCTGAAGCTGTATCAGGAATGATGGTTGTGTTTAAAACGAAATGACCAAAATGGATGTTCATCATGTGTTCATATACTGAGTATATGGACAATTCAAATGCATAGGCATCAGTTTATTTTCTTAAAGCATCAAATCAGCTTCAAATTAGTTTCATTGAATAAAAACTTCTGTTATGCCTGTGTGAACTAAATGCAGCATTCGTCCAACATGACTCCCAGTGAGTCAGACCCGAGCTTTACCAGCGTTTTGTGCCAGGAGTTGATCACTCAGTAACAACACCAGAGCTACAGACTTTAGATGAGCAGGGAGAGAAGAGAGGCAGCTGAAGTCGTCTTCGACAGAATGATAAAACAAGCGGCCCGTTGAGTCACCCAAACATGTAACTGGATCGATGCAGCTAGTCGTAATGAGCAGGCCTAATTACCTTTTGCTAGATGAGCTGATTGATGGCAGAATTAGTCAATCATATTGATGCACAGTATGTTTAGGATAGACTACAGATGAGTAGGCAAAAGTTTTAACTAATAGACATCACCATGAAACTTCTCCAATTGATTACTTACATTAAGACAATTCTTTTTTGTATTACAAGTTTTCTGAAATTTAAAGTATAAATGAGCAAACAAGGTATTATCTTATGTGTATGTATATGTGCTAATTTTCATACATTTCCAGAACAGAAATCTGATCATTGGATGAAGCCAGTTTCAAAATTCTTGTTTCATTTTGTTGACATAATAGAGTCAAGGTGTTTACAGAGGAGATTTGGATATGTCTTTGTATCATTCCATAAATCAGAAAATACTGTCAACAGCCATTAAAATGCTTTTAGTAATAAAATGTTCTATAAATCAGGCTATGATTGATATATGAACAAACAAACGTCTGTAGAAACCTTCAGAATATAGAGAGGAATGAAAGTGGAAAGTTTGGTGTATGTAAGAGCTACTGAAGTGGAGATTTCTGGGTCTGAGAAAAGATATGTTTCAGGTTCATGTTTCACGTTTTGTTAAATTACAGACATTTTGAAGGTGAATAGAGTAAAACAAGTTTTTTAAGTTTTCTGAAATGTTGTTATTGTTTAAATATGCAAGTGTAACATTATATAATAGTAACTTTTGATGAATTTCTGAGAAATCTATAGACTCAAATAGACAAAGGAATGAAATAAACTGCTAAATGCTAAATGCAGAAGAACACTCCACTCTTGTTTATGGTTTGTTCAATATATTATTTCCATGCTATTCTTGGCAGTAAAGCCCCAGTTCCACCGAAAGCCGGATGTCCCCGGATACACTACGGATCAGATCCGGGGTCATCCGGGAGTGGAATCGTAGTGAAACCGTAGTCAGTCCGGGACGTTCCGCGATGAACCGTAGTAAAACCGTGGCCATCCGTGCTGAACCGTGGTCATCCGCGGCCGTCCGTGGCGTATCCGGGAAGACGAGCGGTTCGTCGGACGTACAACTAACATCCGGGGTGATCCGGGGACATCCGGGAATGGAGAGGGGGCGGCGTTGATCGTAGCGCATCCGGGAAGAAACGTAGTAGGACCGGGATGAACCGTAGTAAGACCGGGATGAACCGTAGCATAACCGTGTTAATCTGGGATGAAACGGGAGCTAGTTGACGCCCCGGAGCACCCCGGATCGGTTTAATTTACGGCATGTTGTTGTCCTTTCAAATATTTTTGTAAGAGTGATTTTGTCTCTGAAAATCAGGACTATTTATACCCTGACGCTTCATCCGAGACGCATCCGTGATGCATCCGGGGCGTGTCCGTGGCATATCTGTAGTTGAACCGTGGTCAAACCGTGCTCATCCGGGATAGACCGTGGCCATCCGGGATGAACCAGGCTTGAACAGGGGTGATCCGTAGTAGGACCGTAGTAGAACCGGGAAACATGTCAAATGTGTTGTCATCCGGGACGATTTCCTTCCCGGATCACCGCGGATCACCCCGGATCTCACCTCTTTTTATCCGAGGTGATCCGGGGACATCCGGCTTTCGGTGGAACTGGGGCTTAATGATTTTTTGTCCGCCTGTTTGTGCTCCACAATAATAAAAGTGGCCTTAGCATAATTGGCCCTACAAGTGAGTTTTTTTCAGGCATACATTTTAAAGTCCTTTTTTCTGTCAAGTTGATCTGGTTCATCTCCACCATTTCCATCATCTGGGGTGGCTCTCAAACATTTAAGAGCCCCTGATTCAGCAGCCGTTTTTAACCTGTTGCTTAGGTAATGAATAAGTGGCCTTTTTGTAACCGCCTTCTGCCTATTCGCCGCTCTGTTTTTGCCTCCCTTCTCGGTTCTCCGGCGCTCTCTCTCAGTTTACATGAGCTTTTATCTTTTCATAGTGTTGTTATCAAAGAGTCACGGTCAGATGGAGATCATTAATTTCCTCCTCAAACAAGCCCATTGTCTAATTATGAGCCATCACGGTTAATGAGCACAAACATCTTTGTCATAATTCTTTACGAGTGGCTCGTCCTGTCACACACTAACCATCATCCGGATATCAGGGGTACGTACACAGAGGACTAGCGCGGTAAATAAACCAGGTGGACTGACCATGTCTGAGTCCACGCCGCGCTGCTCTGGCAGCAGGGGCTTCTCCTCCGTGAACTGCTGCTCCTTCATCCCTGCCATCCTGGACAGCAACCTGCAATCACCACTGCAACACACACACACACACACACACACACACACACACACACATCTAAGGTTACACTATTATTTCATCAAAAACTAAATTCATCTGCATTTGCTTCTCTACCAGTGTGTTGCATGATGATGCCATTTCAGTTTCAATTAAATGGAATGAAACAGTCCTTCGAGGAGTAATTTCACAAATTCACATTGTGAAATTATGGAAGCACTCAGATCGCTGATTAAATGATGTGCTGAACGGGGATAATCTGAGCAGCTGATAGATGAGGAACTGATTGGAAACGGAGATGGAATCATGACGGGAAATAGAAACCTGCCCAAATTTATTGGAAGAATTACTGGTAAAAGAAAACGAAAACATACACAGCTACAGTGCATATCAGGGTTTCGTTAGAAGTAAAAACTTGACTAGAGGTGAATCTTTTCCAAAACGAAAGATGCTCTGTGGAGTTTTCTTGTAAAGGGACAATGTATGCGTTGTTTTTATCTTTGAGGTCTAATAAACATGTTGAAGTTAATTTTGTAAAGGCAGTGTATGCATGTAATTAGTGCAGTGGTGGGCCGTCAGGGCCAGCTAAGCCTTCTCTGCTGGCCTAAACAGAATCACAAAGTTATAGCTATTTTATAATTTAATAATTTTTCACAAATACACTACATGTATTAACATTTTTTTCCCCATTGGCTTATTTTCTCATTGCACAGCTCCTGTCTTCCTCTGTTGCTCTGCTTCCAGCCTGCAGCGCTGCTTCCAGCACAGCTTGTTTTAAGGAGAGCTTTTATCCAATCAGATTTCACCTCTATGCTGTCTCTATAGAAGAGAGGCCCGAGGCTCTAAGTAGACTTTGCAGATTAAAGTAAATGGGGACGATATTGTTGATTGTCATACTCTTCAACCAATCAGATCTTTAGTTTGACATGTTGGGCGTATTCTTTGACGTGCCAGTGGTATCGAGGTAGCCTGCTAAGTACGTCTGCATTAACGTGCAGCGCAGCATTAAGTGATTGGTCAGTGGGCCAGTGTGACTTTTGTCAAACAGAAAGCTAGCTAGCAGATTTTAGTATTTAGTAAGAGTTCAGGTTGAAAGATATGTAAGAAGTTATGACATTGACATGACACTTTTAGCGTTTTGTTTTGTGTAGATTCTTTTTTTTTTACCTAGCTGTGTTTTTTTTAACACTCAATGGCTGAAGGAGGAGGAGAAACCGATTTGGTGGCGGAGTTACTGACAACGCCTTTCTCGAGGAGGACATTACAGGAAAAGCGGGAAATCGTATCAAAGGGTTGGCTAACCCCACAGCTAGCAGCCTTGACCCAGCAAGTAAAAGGAAAATGTGGCTCCGCCCGCTCAGCTCGGCAGCTTCTTGGCGGGTGCCGAACGAGTGCCGCTCGCTTGCCGCTGTTGTGACACCTGACAGACGCTTGCCACAGACTAGCCACACCGGTGCCAGTGCCACAAGGAGGATCTCGGCCTTGCTGCGTCAAATTTACGCACTGGCATGTTTGGCGGTGACGATCCCAATATCGACTGCCTCTGTCGAGCGGACATTTTCAGCCCTCAAACGCATCAAAACATATTCCAGAAACACAACTGGGGAGACCTCTTGCTGGAACTAAAACACATGGATGTACTGTACAACCGCGTCATTGAACTGTTTGTAAACAAAGACAGGAGGATGGACTTTGTCTGTAAATAATGAACAGCATTATATTTGTATTATATAGTTAATATCGTTCCCTCTGATGTAAATAATATTTGAATGGCCCGTGCTCTTGAGTGTGCGGTGTTTTAGTGCCGCAGTGTTGCTGGATTGTTTTGTCATGCTTTGTTGTAAATAAATGTGACTGGTTCTTGTGAGTTTGTTCTTGTCATTGTGTTAATTACATTGATTTTACTATATGCATTGTCCGTTAATGACGAAGCATCCCGTCATGCGCGTATTCATGTATCTGCACTCTGCAGTTAGTGTGTTTGTAGGTGTTGAGCTTCATGTAACATTTTATTTCACCTGTCAAATGTTGCAGTGTTATGTGAATATGAGGTGTTTACACGAAACAAACAATAACCCGTAACTGTAGTAAGACGGCACAGAAGGCCCAAGTAGAAAATGCACGGCCCGCCACTGAATTAGTGTATAACACATGGAAAACTGGCACATGCTAAAGTGATGCTAGAGTGGTATATAGAGTGCCATAGTTTTGACAAGTGGGGCCACTGACCGAGGGTTGGTATATGATGAGTTGGAAGTGGGATTGTTTGGTCCATAGCTCTACTACAGGTTAAAAAAACTTCACAGTGTACCATTACTTGTGCTGGAATTTGTACATTGTGTACAGTACAGTGAGTAAAACAGCACAGTGTATTGTGTTCCTGTACTCCTGACGACAGTTTGATCCACCTAACAAGGAGAGGCTAATGCTGGACAGATTGTACTTCAAACTGGCCTTTTATGTTTGAGGGCACACACACCAGCCATAAAACACAGGACACAAATACATTGTGACACATCAGCACACACAGAGCTGGGTTAGTACAATAACACTGCTACAGTACACGATCACATCAGTCTGCCAACACTGGAGCGCAGAAGAACACTTTAAATATAGTTTCTATTGACACTACATCACCTAACTGGTACTGCCATGTTAAAAGTGGCAGATTGGTCAGATTTACAGTTGTTGTTGTTTTTTTCATTAAATAACACTCTCTACGTTTCCTAATTTAATGTGAAGTTAGATAGACGGATATAGCTGATGATGTAACTGACCCAAGTCTGTAAGGGCCTACGACGTCTTTAACGAATCAACACACCTCACTGTCTTTTCCCTCTCCGTCTCGCTCCACCTTTTCTCTCTCTCCAACCTCATTTGCCCTCTAATGTTGTCTCTCTCCTCTCTCATGGCAGTCGTTCAGCACAATCTGTGTTATCTGACACCCAAAAGAGACAAAGCCCAGATGCCAGTGAGAGGTGCTCCCAGCTGACGAAGTGTGTGTTTGTGTGAGTGTCGGAGCCACTACTTACAAAAAAAATCCACCCTAAGAAAAAAAAAAAATGTTTGTGTGTTTGAACTTGGTAACATACATTGTCCTCTCGACATGAAGGAGATCAAACCAGACCAGATCAGATGAGGTGTAGATACACTGATTCATTACACATTACAGTCATTTTAAAATGTGTCTGTGGATTGTCTTCGTCTGAGGAGGCATGCACAGACAAAATATCAGAAACAACTGTAATGTGAGATCTCAACCAGATCTCCAACAAATAACACCAAACATTCAAACTTGTTTTTCTCCTCTCCTCTCTCCTTCTCTTTCCCCTCTCCTTAACCTACTCCCTTTGCTCGCTCCCTCCCATTGTGACCAGTTCATCAAACGGTTGAGTGTGACCTTTCTGAGGCCGCTGGAATGGAGCCACGACGATATGAGAGCAGAGACAAAACAACACCACCTCTCTTCTTCCTGCTCCCTCACTTTATAGCTACCCGTCTGCTGTTTTTCTCGGAAAGTCACCACTTCACAAATGCTTTATCTACTTACAAAATAACAAATGTTTATTTCAGTCAAATGTTTCATTATTCTCTATTTCGGGTTGAAATTACAAACACATTACAACTTGCAAACAATCCATTTAAATTTTCCAGTAAAATAAAGTAGTATTGCAAAAATAACAAGTTGACCGAACTGAATTCACTAACTGGGTTAGTTACTGTTGCTATGCCTGTCAAGCTTTCTGTTTTGTGCATCACTATAATATAAAAACCATCCCCAGTGGAAATTATGCTCTTGGCTGTATATAGTTTATTCTATGGATAAAACCCCACACACTTATATCCAATGAGAGTGCACTCTTGTGACTGACTGACGTAGTTGGAAACTGGAGCCTCCAGACTGTCGGGGAGATCAACCCAACATTCATCAGACGAGTCTGTGAACTCACTAAAGCTGGATATGAAAAACAAGAACTGGATGATTAACACCAGCAGTCACAGCCAGAGTGGCTGTAGAGACGAAGAAAAGACTGCCACCTACACACACTCAAACTTCATTCAGAGATTATCCAAAGAAAATGCCGCCCACATTCTTTAAGACAGCACAGCAATGAGCATGAAAGATTCAAAATAATTGAAAAAAACAAGGATCCTAAAGGATTACCTCCTCATCCTTATTTCACCTCCATAAATCATTGATTCTTCTCTCCTTGGATTTCTTACATAACCCCTTCCATTGCTATATAATTTTGCCTCTAGAACCATCTGTATCCATCATGCTGGATTTTCTCAAAATTTGCATTACTTTCGGAAAATGTTCTCCCCTAAAGCTTGCGTGTTTATTGATCCAGCAGCTCAAGAGTTCACAAGCTTCACATTAAAGAATCCTCGGCTCTGATTGGTTGTCTTCTTTAGGGCGCGGCGGAATCTTTTGAATCCCTTTAAGAGCACCATGAGGAGGCAGAGGAACCTGACGTTTGTCGTGTACGGCTGTCAAATATGACAGTTACCACAGTTACCATCTGTAGCTTTAAGGTCAACAGATGAATGCTATTTCAATATTCACTCTCCTTTTAGTTCTGTTTTGGTCTCCACCACCTCCTGAGGGTAATATCTGGCTCTTTAGCTGCTAAATGCTCCAACATGTTCACTTGCTAGTTGATAACTGTCTGTCTGTTATTTGGTGTTGAGCAGGTAGTGTACTGTGAGTCTATCAGAGCTTGTTTTTTACTGAAATTGGATGTTGGAGGGAGTTGATGAGAACAGAATTAGGAAGATGTAAAACCAAAACAAAGAGCTAAAAGAGGCTAAAACGCTCAATGCACAGTTGGGTGACAATTGTCTGTAGATTCGAACAATCCTTTTGACGTGATTTGTAATAATTTGATACAAGGTTAACATAAAACACAATAACTAGTGCAGTTTTAAGGTTGGGAGTTAAAACATTGCCGACTTTACAAATAATAAATAGCCACTCGGTGGAGGTAAGAGAATACATGTGTTGTACTTCTCTAACTCTCTGTCTCTGCTTCTTTTTGTTTCTCTGCTTTCCCAAATTTGTCACCACTGTTTGACAATTTATTTTTTTCCAAACTCTTTTCTCTATGTAACATTCTTCTCTGTCATTCAGCATCTCGTCCCTTGTTCTAGCTGTCTTTTGACATTGGTCTTTGTGTCCCCTCTGACCCTCTCTGTCACTCTCAATTCTCTCACTCTTACCTCATCTCATCCTCCCATCTTTTATCCTCATTTCACCCCGTCTCATCCCTCTCTTGCTCACATCTCGATTCACTCTGACATGCTTATGTAAGACAGCTGGTTGGGAAATCAATTAACATTGCATTACACCGGCTATATTTGGCCCTGCTGCCGGTGGAAAGATAACGCTCAGTCCTACTCTGATTTAATGCTTTGTCTAGTGTGTAACTTCTGCACTATCTATCTATAGTGAAAATCGTATTGCTTCTTTTTAAAAGATGTTGATACATGTAGTTTAGAATGTGTATGTTATTGTATGTCTCCTGTTAGTGTCTACAAAGTGCGTGAATTCCTGGTCTTTTAAATATGGTCAATTTGATAGTTTAGTCTGTTCAACACTTTGCTCTGCAGCAAAAAGTCTCAACAATTACTGGGTAAGAGCATTTATTGTCCCGGGAGGATGATTCCAAAACGTTTTAATAACTGTGACCCTTTTTCTTGAAAAGCCTAGCCAGATCCTATAGTTTGCTGGAGTAATGGTCCCTATAAAATAATTCCTTAAAGTTTCCTCAAGCACACCCACCAGGCCAACATTAAGATAGGAAGATTATAAACTATTGATGCAACACAATCTGGAGATGTCAGAAGAAGTAAATGGTAAATGGACTTGTACTCGAACAGCGCCTTCCTAGTCTTCTGATCACTCAAAGTCATTTTATACTACATGTCATTCACCCATTCACACCCATTTATTCACTGATGGCAGGGGCTACCATGCAAAGTGCGACCTGCCCATCAAAACTAAGGAACATTCATACCCATTCACGCACAGCCCAGTGGGAGTAATTTGGGGTTAGGTTTCTTGACCACGGGCACATTGACATGGACTAGCAGAGTCGGAGATCCTCTGATTGAAGGACGACCTGCTCTAGCACTGAGCCACAGTCGGCCACAGACGAAGTGGAGGTGTGCAAAGATAAAAGATAGAAGATTCAAGATGGCACCGCGGACGGCTGCCTCGGTGTGTTGGTGCTCAATGTTTTGTGTTGTTTTTGTTGTAAATACTGTTTTCTGCTGCAATACCCGGAGCTCTTTCACCAGAGATGAGCTCATAAACATCAGGGCAACAACTCCAGCGGATTTACTTCCAACTTTTCTGTTAACTTCTGTGGAATTACTGGACATTCTAGTCAAAAGTGCTCTCACGCATACAGTGAAACGCCGTTGGAGAGGGAAACGTTCCGGAGCGCTTGTGCGTCTCCGCACATGTGGATCTCGTACACCGCTGCCGGGCATATTTCTCTCCAACGTTCGCTCACTGTTCAACAAACTGGATGAACTTCAGCTACTGGTGGGGAAAGACAGACAGAGACTTTTCTTCATCCTTTATTTTGTGTTTTACTGAGACCTGGCTCTGTGGATCGATACCGGACTCTGCGTTCCAGCTGGCTGCCTTCCAGCTGTTCAGAGCGGACCGCGACACGGAGCTCTCTGGCAAATCGAAGGGTGGAGGAATCTGTTTCTACTCCAACAGTGGCTGGTGTAACGATGTGACAGTGATTCTCCAACACTGTTTTCCTGAATCTTTTATCATAAGCTGTAAACCCTTTTACTCCCCCCCGTGAGTTTGCTTCATTCATACTGGTCGGTGCAGAACAGATACTGTGTGTAGAGCGGACCAACCCGGACTCTTTAGTTATTGTTCTTGGTGACTTTAACAGAGGAAACCTCAGCCATGAACTCCCTAAATACAGACAGTTTATTAAATGCTCAACAAGAGAGGAGAACATTTTAGACCGCCATTACGCCACAATCAACGGGGCCTATCACGGAGTCCCTCGTGCTGCACTGGGACTCTCTGACCATGTTATGGTCCATCTGATTCCTGCATACAGGCAGATATTAAAGCTCTGAAAATCTGTGGTGAGGAAATTCAAGCAGTGGACCAGTGAAGCCATGGAGACTGTACAGACTGGGATGTTTTCAGGACTGCTACAAACAGTCTAGATGAGTACACAGAGGCTGTCATACATCAGCTTCTGTGAGGACAGCTGTGTTCCAACAAGCACCAGGGTGAGTTACAACAACGACAAACCCTGGTTTACAGCAGAACTCAGACAGCTAAGGCTGCACAAGATCAGGCATTTAGGAGTGAGGACAAGGACATTTATAAAGAGGCAAAATACAGGTTTAGTAAGGCGGTGAGAGATGCTGTACTCTGAGAAACTGCAACACCAGCTCTCAGCAAGTGACTCTGCTTCTGTCTGGAGAGGCCTCAGACAGATCACCAACTACAAACCCCCCACTCCATGTACGACCTATGCCTGGCAGACAAGCTGAATGAGTTCTACTGTAGATTTGAAAGACAATGGGACAGTCCAGACCCCACCCCCCACGGCTCCATCAACCAGCCCCAGACCACCAGGCCCCCCTCCTCCAGCTCAGCAGGGGCTCATGCCTCTGTATCACCCATCCCATCGCCCCCACGCCCCTCCCCAACAGGCTGTTTAAAAAACAGAACCCCCGCAAAGCAGCCCGCCCGGACTCTGTCTCCCCCTCCACCCTCAAGCATTGTGCTGATCAGCTGTCGCCGGTGTTTACAGACATCTTCAACACCTCCGTGGAGACATGCCACGTACCAGCCTGCTTCAAGGCCTCCACCATCATCCCCATCCCCAAAAAACCAAGGATCACGGGACTTAATGACTACAGGCCCGTCGCCCTGACCTTTGTGGTCATGAAGTCTTTTGAACGCCTGGTCCTGTCCCACTTAAAAACCCTCACTGACCCACTCCTGGACCCCCTGCAGTTCGCCTACAGAGCCAACAGATCTGTAGACGACGGAGTCAACATGGCCCTTCACATCATCCAGCATCTGGACTCCCCAGGAGCCTATGCCAGGATCCAGTTTGTAGACTTCAGCTCTGCCTTTAACACCATCACCAGTTCCCCCCAAGGCTGCGTCCTTTCCCCTCTTCTCTTCTCCCTGTACACCAACAGCTGCACCTCCAGTCACCAGTCCGTCAAGCTCCTGAAGTTTGCGGATGACATCACCCTCATTGGACTCATCTCTGGCAGGGATGAGTCCGCCTACAGGTGGGAGACTGACCATCTGGTGACCTGGTGCGGTCTGAACACCTTGGAGCTCAATGCTCTAAAGACAGTGGAGATGGTTGTGGATTTCAGGAAGAACGTAGCCCTACCTGCCCCCATCACCCTGTGTGACTCCCCCGTCGACGCTGTGGAGTCCTTCCGTTTCCTGGGCTCCATCATAACCCAGGAACTCAAGTGGGAGCTTAACATCAGCTCCATCACCAAGAAGGCTCAGCAGAAGGTGTACTTCCTGAGGCAGCTGAAGAAATTCAACCTGCCAAAGACAATGATGATGCACTTCTACACAGCCATCATTGAGTCCATCCTCTGCTCCTCCATCACGGTATCATTCGCTCTGCTGAGAGGGTGATTGGCTGCAATCTGCCGTCCCTCCAGGACTTGTTCGCTTCAAGGACCCTGAATCGAGCAAGAAAGATTGTAGCCGACCCCTCTCACCCTGGAAATAAACTATTTGTGCCCCTTCCATCTGGCAGGAGGGTGACCTCACGCCACATGAACAGTTTCTTCCCAGTCACAGTCTTCCCTGGCAGTCTGTTTGTTGTGCACTTTATTTTATATTCTTTTATATTCTATTATGAATTTTAATGTTTCTATTTCTTGCACTGTGTTGATTGTTTAATGTTATGCACCACACCCACCATGACAAATTCCTTGTATGTACAACATACATTGGCAATAAACGGTTTCTGATTCTGATTCTGATATTAGTGATTATGAGTAATTGTTTCAGTCTGACTCTGCAACTAAGGGTTTAGGCCCAGTGCCATTGTTCAGCATCAATGCAGGAAATTATGTGACCAATATCTAGGGGGGTATAAAGTCATGGTGTGGAGGTCGTGATGGTGGATGGGCATCAGATGTTCACACAGGAGACCGGAGTTTGCATTGGGTCACAGAGCCACAATTCATATTCACATTTTTATTAACCGTAGCCATAATCTTAACAAAGTGTTTCAGTTGCCTAACCCACCCAATCTCACGGGAAGTATAAGTAGCATGACATTTCCGCGTGTCATAATGCATATTAGTTTTTTCACCTGTCATTTTACAATGTGAAACGGTTGAGGCTATGTTTAGGCAACAAAACTTCGATAACAGTACATTGCTTCATGTCGACCTGGTCATATCATGTATACCCAGTTAACATATACTACTTCTTACAGGAGGATCATACGATCTGTTGCGTTAGTGTCCGTTAGTGAGTGTGCACCTCCTTGTCTGTCCACAGCTAATCTTGCATTTCTAAACACATTCTCAAAACAGGCATTTTATTGTCTGTTTTATACTGTCATTGAATGCCTGCTGACTTCTCACTCACTAGTCTTAACCGTCCCACGGCCTGTAGGGGGCAATAGTGATAACACAGCTGAGTGCATTGTCGAACCCCCAGGTGCTACTCTGTGCCCTGAAACACAGTGGGGGAAACAGTCACTCTCAACTCACTTGTAGTGTTTTGGACAGTGTGTTTGGCTAACGGCTAACTGTTAATGGAACTTGCAGAACACACATTGCTGAGTACAGCAAGTGAGTGTTGCTAAAGTTGCATGTGGCCATCACAGTCCACTCGCCACAGTGGAGGGCCTCTCTTCAAAGCCTCTCTTCATCCCTCAACCAACTGTGGTCTGTGTGTCAGTGGGTGAGAAGTTATTTACAGGCCTGTTTACTATGTCCTCTCTTTCATGAAGGAACACTACCAAAAAAAAGAGCTTTTTCTCTCAGAACAAGCAGTCCTCTTTTTCTAGTTTGGGGAGAAAACAGTCTACTTCACTGCAGTATGTTGAGGAGAACAAAATAGACCTGTCCTCTTTCCTTTTCTCTCACTGCTTTACTCTTTTCTTTTCATTCTGCCCAGAAAGGGTTGCTATGACAACCAAGCTTAGTCCCATTGAGTCTTGCTCACCTTCTCCTCACTGCTTTTCTTTTCAACGGTACACTTATATTTTCCCACCATCTTATGACACCGACTTGTCAAGATTACACATCTTCTGTGTTATCACGTGTGCTTTCGTCTGCTTCGTATTTGCTGCTTCACGTTTACAACAATCACATTTCATACTGGGTTAGTCAGAAAGCAGCAAAGGCAGAATTGGCACCACAGTATGAATACTATCATTGCATTGTCGCCGTATTAAATCATAGAACTGGTATTATTGCCCTGTCCCCCCTGCTCCCCTGGTTTAAATTACACATAATGTCCTCCTTTGTTCTCCATTGGCACGTATATCTTGCTAAATTACACCTCTCACAATCGCACCATAGTAGACTTTTCTCTTTGCCTTACTCTGTGTTTCCTCCTCCTTCAGTTCATATAGGGTTATGAGAGTCCATTTGTATTGTCTTTGCTTAGATAGATAGATATAAACTTTATTCATCCCCAGGGGGAAATTTGTTTGTAGCAGCAGCAAGTTACAGAGTAGAATAAAATTTGAAGTATGGAAATGCACAATATATACAGTACAATAAAATAACAGAGCAGATATTGAAATAGAATAAAAAATAAGATAAAATAGAATAAAAATAAAAATGCACAGTATATACACAATGAATTAGAATGGTATCAAATGAACAACTAGGTAAACTAAACAGACTGAACAGTAGTGCAGGATCATGGTATAAAATGAACTAGGTAAACTAAACAAACTGAACAGTAGTGCAAGGATCACCAACAACAAGCAAGCAAGTGTAGTCATTTGATGATCTGGCCAGAGGTGATTTGTTATAAAGTGTTATAGCAGTGGGCAGGAATGTTCTCCTGTATCTTTCCTTGTGACAGCGGAGCTGTATCAGTCTGTTGGAGAAAGTGCTCCGCTGTCCCTGCAGTAGATGGTGGAGAGGGTGATCCGGGTTATCCAATATGGATAATAGTTTCTTCAGTGTCCTCCTCTCCACCACCTGTTCCAGATAGTCTTGTTTGCAGCCAATAATGGAGCCGGCCTTCTTAACTAGTTTGTTAAGTCTGTTGGTGTCTCCGGCTTCAATGCTGCTCCCCCAGCAGACTACGGAGAAGTACAGTGCACTGGCCACAACAGACTGGTAGAACATCTCCAACATCTTACTGCACACGTCGAAGGATCGAAGTTTCCTCAAGAAAAAGAGTCGACTCATCCCCTTCTTGTACACAGTGTTGATGTTCGCCTTCCAGTTCAGTCTGTTGTCGATGGAGACACCCAGGTACTTGTACTCCTCCACCATGCCCACGTCCTCTCCCAGAACTCTCAGCGGTTGTGGAGCCGTCGTCTTCCTCCTGAAGTCCACCACCATCTCTCTGGTCTTGGCCACGTTCAGCAGCAGGTGATTTCTACCGGCCCACTTCACAAAGTCATCCACTACTGCCCTGTACTCCTCCTCCCGTCCGTCCCTTATACACCCGACCACTGCAGAGACATCAGAGAACTTCTGCAGATGGCATGACCCAGAGTTGTACTGGAAGTCAGTGGTGTACAAGGTGTACAAGGTGAACAGGAAGGGAGACAGAACAGTTCCCTGTGGGGCTCCAGTATCACTGACCACCACATCAGACAGCACACGGCCCAGTCAGACAAACTGTGGTCTGCATGTGAGGTAGTCAGTGATCCAGGAGACGGTGGACGCGTTAACCCCCACCACCCGCAGCTTCTCACTCAGCAGCACTGGTTGGATGGTGTTGAATGCACTGGAGAAATCAAAGAAAGTGATTCTCACAGAGCCACCGGTTCCATCCAGGTGCGACTGAGCTCGCTGCAGCAGCTAGATGATGGCGTCGTCCACCCCCACACGAGGCTGGTATGCAAATTGCAGAGGGTCCAGTGAGGATTTCACCTGCGGTCGGAGGCGGGCCAAGACCAGCCTCTCCAGCACCTTCATCACATGTGATGTGAGGGCAACTGGTCGGTAGTCATTGAGGCTAGATGGTGTCATCTTCTTGGGTACAGGAACAAGGCACGACGTCTTCCACATCACCGGGACTTTCTCCTGCTTCAGGCTCAGGTTGTAGAGATGTTGCAGGACCTCAGACAGCTGGGTGGCGCAGGTCTTCAGGACCCTGGGGCTGATGCCATCAGGTCCTGCAGCCTTTCCTTGATGGAGTCTCTCCAGCTGTCTTCTCACCTGGCCAGTCGTCACAGAGAGGGGGGAGGGTGGTCATGGTGTCAGTGGTGGACGAGCCCTTAGAAGTAGAGGGCTCTGAGTCCATGCAGCTCACCAGGGGGGACAGAGGGGGAGGTGTTTGGGAGGTGTGGTGTGTGGAGGCGACAGATGAGGGCTGTGAGCTAAACCTATTGAAGAAAGAGTTTAGCTCGTTGGCCCTCTCCAGGGAGCGGTTGTCTCCCTCCAACCTTGAAGCCAGTAATCTGCTTCATCCCGGTCCACACCTCCCTTACGTTGTTCTGCTGGAGTTTGGCCTCCAGCTTCCTCCTGTAGGTGTCCTTGCATTTGCATACAGTAAGTCCAGAGTTTTATTGTTCCGAGTGGGGCAGTCAACATACTGGTGGAAAGTTGACAGGGCTTTATCCAAGGTGGTGTGATTAAAGTCTCCAGTAATTGCCAAAAATGCACCAGGATGTTGACTCTGCAGTCCAGACACAGTGGAGTGGATGGTGTCCACTGCTCTCTCCGCGTCAGCTGATGGAGGGACGTACACAGCCACAACAATGGCGGACGTGAACTCCCTCGGCAAATAATAAGGGCGCATCCCAACGGCTAATAGTTCAATGTCCGGGCTACAGAAGTGTTCCTTTACACAGACATGGTCGGGATTGCACCACCTTTCGTTCACATACACTGCAATCCCACCACGTCTCTTCTTACCGCTCTGTATCATGTCTCTGTCCGCCCGAACAGTCCTGAAGCTGGGAAGCGACGCATTGTGATCCGGAAAATCCGCGTGCAGCCATGTCTCTGTGAAACACATGACGCTACACTCACGGAAGTCCCTCTCAGTCTTAACTTAACCAGCGCGCCTAGTTCGTCCGACTTATTCGCCAAAGACCTCACATTCCCCATTACAATCGCCGGTACCGAAGGTTTGTATTTCCTCTTGTTCGCCCTCCGCTTAGCGCCAGACCTGCAGCCCTGAGCCCCGAGCCCTTCTCCGTAGCTCCGCCGGGATCTCAGGCCTGGCGTTGGGCAGCTGCCGCGATTTGCACAGTGCAATCAGCTGATCGCGGGAATAGACAATGGCCCCAGTCATTGTGTGTGGCTCTCCGTTACAAGAGAGAGAAAGCAACAGAAAAGCCACGAGAAAAGTTGAGAAAAAGTTACGGTCCGTTTTCTGACCACAACTTAAACTAAACGTGAAGGAAAAAAGAACAAAAGAAGAGAGGAAAAAGTGGAAAAAATACTAAAATAAGAACACACACAGAGTTGCTGCGACAGGCAGCCACTGGCACGGCACCATCTTGCATCATTATTACTTATTGTCTTTGTTCTGTTCAGACGAATGCAGGACAGATTAAAGGTTGTAACGCTTTACAATTATCAGCATCATGACTGATGTGTTTGCCCCGCATTCAAAATAATCTGATACTCATGCTTTAGAGGAGAACATGTAATCACTTTGAGATGACACAAAAATATCATATATTCCTTTTTTTTCTTTTTTATTGATAGTAGGCATCAATTAGAAATTTACAGATGTCTTTCAGACAATGTACATTGCATGTGCAGATTTTCATATGTTGCTCATTTTAGTTATACACATAGAACAAGGAGTGAAAAAACAAAGAAATAAACAAAACAAAAAACAAAAAGAAACAAAGAATAAAAAGAAAACTATGTATAACTAGGGAGTGATCTATTCTCTAAGGTACATTCATTGATTTATGAAATTAAAATCAGGTCTATGTATGTAACCCATTACGTATGTAACCCATTTTTCCCAATATGACAAAAATTGTTCCAGTTTGTAGTTGACAGATGCTGTCCATCCATCCATCCATTTTCTACCGCTTAACCGGGGTTGGGTCGCGTTGGCAGCAGGCCAAGCAGGCTGACCCAGACTTCCCTCTCCCCTGCAACATTTTCCAGCTCATTCTGGGGGATCCCGAGGCATTCCCAGGCCAGCTGGGAGATGTAATCCCTCCAGCGTGTTCTGGGTCTCCTACCAGTTGGACGTGCCCGAAAAACCTCCAGTGGGAGGCGCCCAGGAGGCATCCTGGTTAGATGCCCGAACCACCTCAGCTGACTCCTTTCGACGCGAAGGAGTAGCGGCTCAACTCCAAGCTCCCTCCTGAAGTCCAAGCTCCTTACCCTATCTCTAAGGCTGAGCCCGGCCACCCTACGGAGGAAACTCATTTTGGCCGCTTGTAGCCACGACCTCGTTCTTTCGGTCAAGACCCAGAGTTTGTGACCATATGTGAGGGTCGGAACGTAGACCGACCGGTAAATTGAGAGCTTTGCATCCGGCTCAGCTCCCTCTTTACCAAGACGGTCTGGTGCAGCGCCTGCTTTACTGCTGCAGCCGCACCGATCCGCCTGTCGATCTCCCGATCCATCTTACCCTCACTCGTGAACAAGACCCCGAGATACTTGAACTCCTTCGCTTGCGGTAGGCACTCCGTCCCCACCTGGAGGGAGCAATCCACCGGTTTCCGGCAGAGCACCATGGCCTCAGATTTGGAGGTGCTAACTCTCATACCCGCCGCTTCACACTCGGCTGCAAACCGCCCCAGAGAATGCTGGAGGTCACGATCCCAGGAGGCCAACAGGACCACATCATCTGCAAACACCAGAGAGGCCAAGACAGCCCAACAGTGTCCAGCGCCTTCAGCATCTCAGGGCGGATCTTATCCACCCCCGGTGCCTTGCCACCAAGGAGCTTTTTGACTATCTTAGCGGCCTCTGCCAGAGATAACCTTCTCCATGCTAATTGCAGATCTTAATTCATCTTCCGTTATATCTGTAGTCATCCTTCTATTTTGGTCTTCATTTAAAGTGGGCAACTTTAGAGAATTTAGATAGCAATCAATTTGGGTTAAATCTTACCCTGGAATTTAAGAGTATATATTTTTGTAAAAGAATTTCACTTAGTCAATTTTTTATCACTTTTGTTCTTGGATCCCTAATTCTGTGAATTGTGTTTTCTGCCATCTTCTTTTTCAATTTCCAAATATTTTCATTGATTTGGATCCACTTTCATAGTGTCTCTGTTTCTCTTGATTTCTTGTGTAGTCAAACTGTTAATTTCATTCCTAATTCTTCTAATTTCCCCTAATGTATCTTGCGCTAAAGTCAATTTGTGTTTTTTTTCTAATTCCTTCAGTTTGTTGTACAACTCCTCAAGCATTTTATTCCTTGTTTTCTTTTTATATGAGGATATTGCTATAATTTTCCCTCTTAGGACAGCCTTTAAAGTCATTGTCATTGAATTCTAGGTAAAGACTAATCTCTTTCCTAATTTGTTTCTTAATATCCAGATCATTGAGTAAACTTGAATTTAGTTTCCAAAGAGTATTCTTTGTTCTCAAGCTAAAATCAACAGAGAGGTACTGTATATAGGTGCATGGTCACTTAGATCTATTGTCCCAATCCCACAATTGTTTATTTTATCCTTATCGTTTCCAAATTTTATGAAATAGTCTATTATTGTGTATAAGGAATGGGGGGCAGAATAATAAGTGTAATCCCGTCTGTTAGGGAAAAGGTCTCTCCATATGTCAATTAAACCAACTTCCTCAAAAAGTGTGTTGACTTTCTTATATATGGACTTCCTTTCAAGGGTCTTCCTACTGGAGGAGTCTAACTTTGGCTGAAGGTGTATATTTAAGTCCCCCCCTCCCTCCCCCACACATATCAAGAGGCCTTCTGTTTCTGTTGTCATGATATTGGTGATTTTCTGGAAAAAAAACTAAATCGCTTGGTCGAAATATATTAGTCTCTTGTTTTTCTTTCCCCAGGCCTTGCGCAGAATCTCTTCTTTGGTTTTGTATCAGTGGAATCTGATTATTATTGACTGTGGCTTGTCTTCTCTGTCATAGGTTTGGTGGCGAGCGCCCGGTGCGCCTTCTCAATACCAAGGTCCGTAGTTGGGGGATCTCCAGCGTGTCCTGCATTAACTTTTCCACAAACTCCACCTTAGACGACCCTCCGCTCCTTCGGGAACATTATATATCCTTAAATTCTCCCAACGTGATCTCCTTTCTTGGTCGAGTAATTTGTTTTCCTGTTGATCCATCACTTTTATCATATTGCTGAGCACCTGTTCCAAGTTTTGAACTCTATCTTCCACACTTTCGATTTGTGTATCCTCCTCTGCTATTTTTTGGTTAACATTGGCCAGCTCGGAGGAAATATCATTTAGCTGATGTTTTTCTCAGTCCCGTATTTCTTCCAGAACTTTCGTTAAACTTGCTGTGTCATCTGGCTGAGAGTTAGCATTAGCTCCGCCATCTTGTGCATGTTTCGGAGAGCTGTTCTTTGTGTTTTCATCATTTACGGGCTCTCAAAACTTGCTTTTTTTGTTTGTGCCGGAATATTCTCGAAAAATGTAATATTTTATTGTTTATCAGGGCGTAATAGTTATTTTCCCGGAGGAGCTATCGCTTTAGGCTGCCATTCAGGGCGATGAACCCATGTATTCCACTTTCATTGCTTCATGGTCAATAAATGTTTAGTTTTTTTTGCTGAATTTAAAGAAACATTGGATCTACCATTTTGGTATTCTCATCTTACTTTCTCTTACTTTTTTTGTATGAGTGTGCCGAGTTAAATTGTCCTATCTTCTGATAACTGTAACATGATGAATGCCACCTGTGTGTAAATCAGCACATGTTAATGAGAATTGTAAATTAGCATAATTAACACCCGAAAAATACTATACTACTATACTTTAATGTCACTATAATAAAGAAGAAATGGTTCCATATGAAAAACATCGGCACAGCAAGGCCATCGATGACAACGGGACAACGGGACAAATCATTTAAGATGTTCATATTGATATTATAGTGTTATACAATAGTATCAATAGCTAATTTAAATATATATTAGCTTATAATTCGAATCAGATAATGTCAACATAGTTATGAAGTGTATTCATACAGGGGTTTCAAACTCAACATTGCTTCAAAGTAATGAAATTGATTCAATTTAGTTGACTTTAGTGTTTGTAGAGAAGATGCAAAATACGAGAAAATTGGTGAAAACAGCAACTTCTCGTAAATCACTCGTACAAGCCACTTAAGATCCAATCTGTTCGTATGAATGCTTCTTGTATGAGGCCCAATTTAAGTATGTGATAGATTACTTGCATTTGAGCATATTTCAATATATATTGAATATATTCCCCTCCCACAGGATCAAATTTTAAAATCGTTATTAGAAATAGCTTAGTGTCACATTGTGTGTTTAATAATCACGTACTTATTGCACGTATTTGTCAGTTGTGTCCAAACAGAAAGCAGACTAAACTCACTGTAAATTACATGGTAGAAAATACATTATCATTGAAGAAAAACTTTCGGGGGAACTACAGACAGTAGAAAGTGTATGATGTAACACTAAATTAGCATAATTCATGCAACAATAATGTATTTTTGTGCGAGGCGGGTCGTGTACAGTTGGTTTTCTGTAACTTTTCACTGGTAACAGCTTCCTGTTGCTGCTGCTGGAAACAATGTCGATGAGAGATTTGTGGTAAACCAAAGAAAAGAGCTAAAAGAGGCTAAAATACAAAAAAAACATTCACATCACATACTAACCAATGTTGATATAGAAATAGTGCAGCTTTAAATTAAGAAATTTTGCAGTTTTTTTACACTCAAATATTGGCCCAGTATCTAGACTGTGTGTATGTCCCTGCTGTATAAATGAATGAGATCATTTGTGCTGTATGGCTGGTAGAAAAGTTTGGAGACAGATTTTTTGCTCCAAACGACAATTGGAGCACATTAAGGGATGCAGGGACAGTAATGAGGCTCAGAGAGCAGCTTCCCGTCAGACAGGAAATCAATTGCACAGCCATGTGGAGGGGAAGCGTCCGATCTAATGTACAATCACCGGATCGATACCTGGAAACTGGTACGGCACAACGAGACATGGGCCGAGAGAACCAGAGACAGCGGGATGGCAGGGGGACAAATAAGACGGGAAGGAGAGAGAAACCTGGGACAGCAAACAGGATAGAGTTAGGAGAGAGATTCTCACTGAAAAGACAGGCTCCAGCTGAAACTTTGGTGTGGTATACAAGTGTCACATTGGTACAGTGGTGGGCCGTCAGGGCCAGCAAGACCTTCTCTGCTGGCCGAGACAGAATCACGAAGTTATAGCTATTTTATAAATTCATTATTTTTCATAAATACACTACATGTATTCTAAATATTTTTTCACATTATCTTATTAAGCATTGCATAGCTACTGTCTTTCTCAGTTGCGCTGCTTCCAGCACAGCTTGTTTTAAGTAGCGCTTTTATCAAATCAGATTTCGCCCCTATGCTGTCTCTAAGTAAAATAATCTGCCCGGAGGCCTTCAGAATTCCAAGTGAATCTCTTTGCAGTTTAAGTAAATATTGTTAATTGTCATAGTCTTCAACCAATCAGACTTTTTGTTTGACATGTTGGGCGTATCCTTTGACATGCCAGAGCTGCCAAGCTGGCCTATAAGTACTTCAGCATTAACGTGCGGCGTGATTGGTCAGTGGGCTAGCGTGACTGTTGTGAAACTAGCTAGCAGAACTTCGTAGTAGTGAGTTTTTTTTACCATAGCTTTGTTTTTTTAACACTCAATGGCTGAAGGAGGAGGAGAAACGGATTTAGCGGATTTACCGGCAACGCCTTTCTCGAGAAGGACATTTCACGAAAAGCTGGACATCGTAAGAAAGGTTCAGCCAACCCCACAGCTAGCAGCCCTGACCCAGCCAGGAAAATTATTTGTGCGCCACTTTCAGTCCAGCAACTACGAACGGTATTCCTGGCTAACAACGTCGGAGAAGCGTTGCAAAATGTATTGCTGGGAATGCGTTTTATTTGAGATTGAGCGTCTTGGTGTTTGGCAGCAACAAGACACCATAGCACGACAGGACACATACAAGCTACGGTGCTTTTGAAAACTTTTACTCAACGAATAAGTCCGCAGGAGGACGTCTTGCTGGAACTGAATTTTTCTATTGTGTCGTTTTTATGATATGGTTAATATTGTTCCCTCTGATGTGAATAATATTTGAATGGCCCGTGCTCTTGAGTGTGTGGCGGAATGCGTGTTTTAGCACCGCAGTTTTGCTGGAATGTTTTATCATGCTTTGTTGTCATATAAATATATGTGACTGGTTCTTGTGAGTTTGTTCTTGTCATTGTGTTAATTACATTGATTTTGACTATATACATTGTCCGTTAATGACGAAGCATCCCGTCATGCGCGTATTCATGTATCTGCACTCTGCAGTTAGTGTATTTGTAGCCCTCAGGTGTCTCCCTCTCCCCAGTGTTTCCAGTCCTCCCCCGTCTGTCTCTCTCAATGTCTCTCTTTGTCTGTGGGCGTGGCTTCTCCATTCTCTCTCTTGGCTCCCTGATTGCTGCCAAGCTGTTTCACCTAATATAATATATATATACAAATCATGAAATTGATGAAAAACAGAAATAATCTAAATAGCAGCAGTCTATCCATCATCTGTCTTATTTCCTCCCTGACGTCTTTTTATTGAACTACGTGGATGTGATTCCTGGTGGAGCTTCCTCCAGTCAAGCAGAGTGGCAACGTTAATCCCGACTGACATGCCCCCCCCCCCAACATTCACTTCCACACATCCTTCCTCCCGTCGCCATCATCCGACCCGTTGGTCCGTGTGGTGTGCACATAGATATGACATCTTTTTACACACCTACATGTATATATGTATGTATGTATGTTTAAATCACAGTTAGCAGCTCAGCTCTCTACACCATTTTAAGAGAAACTTCTGACTTATTTATAGCTGCTGAACGTCTACAGGAGTCTTCAGAGAGGCTACCCAGAGCAGAGATATCTATGTCGGAGTGAAGGATTAAATATTCAATATCAGCTATCAGCTCCAGACTGAGCAACACTTTCTCTTCTGACATAAAGCAGCCTCGTTTTTGCATTCATGCTTAGTGTATTCATAGCAAACAGCAAGCTGATTCAGGTAAAACAAAGGAGAGTGACAAAGTGGTGCGCTCACACTTTTGACAACACGCTCCCTCTGAGCTCTATTTTTGCCTCGGCTCTCAGTGAGGGGCATCAGAGGGGTGCGAGAGGGCGGCGCCCCCTTTAAGGGCCTAGGTTTCTGCTGGGAGATGGTTTCCAACAGTGAGGATGTGAGCAGAAGACAGAGCCCTGAACCTCTGTAATCTCCAGTCTTATTCATCCATTCACTTTGAGTATTGTCAGGTTTCTAAAGGACACATCTGTAAGAGCTTTAAAGACCTCTTTAATGATACCTGAAATTAAATTTGAGACCAATTAATAATCCCATATTAAGAGACAAGATTGCCAGATGCAGCCTAAAACTCTGACTAAATATAGATAATGGAACCTCATTCATTCTTGATCTTGTTAACAACAGGAAAGGAAACATCTCACCACTAATTAGTAGCTGTTCATGATTTCTGATGGAGTCAGTTTTCAAGCCAATATGAATTGGAAGTCCTTAAAGTGCAGAAAAACTCGAATTTTTTTTAAGCATCTAGAATAACACAAACTCCAACTGCTGATGAAGATCATGTGATATTATTGAAAGCTCCAGAACAGCTACTAAATGGAGCCTGTGGGAAGATTGTTTTCTCAACTTCTATAATATCGTTATTTTAGGAAATGTGTGTGAAAAAAAGTTGAATTAAATTAAAGTGAACCTGTCCATCAGGTTGGATACTGTGTGAAATCAGGCTGAATCACGCAGGTTCACCATCAAATCGATTAGCTCAGACTCCAGGGGGGCCAGCGACCAGTTCACCATGGATGGACCCAGATATGGCTTGACTGCTGTCTTCGGCCTGCAGTCAAAGCTACAGCGGGAGGAGGAGAGCTCAGCGCCCGGAAGCAGTGGCTCCTTCCAGGAGCTTCTCCTCTCTGCTCAGGACTGAGCAGAGCAGACTGTAAGACCCTGCTAAAGTCAAATGAGAGGTTTTCTAAAGGGACTATGGTCCCTTTAGAAACACTTTCGTCCACAGGGACCACCAAAATTGACACAAATGAAAGTTCCTAGTAAAAACTTTATTTTGAAAGAATGGGTTATTTATTCTTTCAAAAGTTCTGTATTCTCACTTTTTTACATTATTGTACATGTAATAAATATCAGTGGGGCACAGTTTATTGCACAGAGCATAACTTTACATACATTTACATTTGTGATTTATATATTTGGTATTGGAAAAATATTGTGACATTATTTATATCTATTAGTTTTATACTGATCTAAAAGTGGAAATACAATATAAGAAATAAGCTAGTTCGAAAAGTTAGATTCTGAGTTGAATGTCTGGATATTTTTATCAGCACCAGCATGCCAAGAATAATTTCATGCATAACTTAACTAAATCCTGCTCTGATGTATAACCTCAAATATGTTCCCAGCTTTGAAGGAGTGTGTTGGGTTGATGAAGAGTTGGCACTGCCTGAGGTGTGAGTGAGCAGGTGTGATTAAAGTGAAGCCCACTGACGTCCAAGTTGACCATCACAGTGTGAAATAAAGTTTTAATGGCATCATTATCCACCAATGTTCAGTAAAATATGCGATCAGGACATCTGTATTTATGCCTTCTGTTCGCTGAGCTCTGATAATGTTACATTGTAAATAATCAATCCGTGTTGAAATTGACAGGAGAGCTAGTAAAGTGGTCTAATAATATGTAGTGTTGGTGATAAACTTGACTAAATCCAGTTGTTTGAAGGAGATGTTTTCACAGCAACATAAACAAATTCCCTCTTAGAGAGGGAACTATAACCTGTTAACACTAGCTCTTAACAAGTTATAATACATCAATAAAACTATTCATGACAAGATGTGTTTTAATCTTAAGCAATCTTTTATTTCCAAATAAATTAGAATTTTTATGAAAAAAACTCTAAATGACTATAACAAAGTTAAAGAATAACATACGAATTTGTCATGGTTTACACTGATTTCAGAGTGGTTGAAATGATGTTTGGGATGGTGGCAAAAAAGCCTGAAGCCTTGTAGACCAGCTGCTATAATTAAACAAAGGGATCCGTATCTGCCAATATGGATGGATCATCAATGATCTGCAATTAGTATCAGCGGCAAAACAACATGATCAGGAATCTCTAAAAGATTTGCTCCCTTTTTTCTTTTGTAGTGATCCGATTTTTGATCCGATCCGTGAGTTTCATGATCCGTTGCACCACTTGTTCACAGCTGGAACTTTGTCCAGCAAATTGGTAGGCACTGAGTTAAGTTTTGTAAGACAACTTGTACTGATGCTGGAAACCTGCGCAATCCTGTCTTCCAGCAAAATTAGCTGAAATTATATTACAGTAGCTGTTATCTTCACCATTGTGTTAACCCATGATCTACATCATAACATCAAACTAACTGACTCTCGCCACATGAGCTCCACCTAGAGATCCCAACAAACCAAATATGAGTATATTTGTGTGGGACAGTGTGGGACACATTACCAATGCTGAGAGGTGGTCTAACATTTTAATGTGATGTCTATCTAACTTTAAAAAATAAACATAACTGTGCTTCCCTTTAGCTCATAACATCTCTGTACTTTGCTTTTACATTCTAGTCTTTTTTTGTGTGTCTCCGCCAGGAGGATAATGCGATCGGTTGCATGCGTCCGTGAGTGAGTGTGCACCTTGTTGTCTGTCCACGGCTAATCTCACATTCCGCTGCAGCAAACTGCTTAATATTTTGGGTGGCCATTTATAGAATCATGCTCCACCATGGACCACTATTGGCCCACTTAAGCCCGAGCGCCCCTTTTTTGGGAGGCTGTGGAGAAAGTTTAGCATATACCGTCGAAAAAAATTTACTTATCACCAACGAATATAGTGATGTCGCACAGCAAATTAAACAGCAGAACCTGGGCTACAAGAATATGTAAGCCATTTTTACATGCTCCAAACAACTCAAACATTAACTAAATGAATTACGAAATATCAAAATCCATATAGTGCCACCTAGTCAACCCACTCGCCACATTTCTGGCTCTACTGCTGTGGAATTTTATGCAATACGCACACACAATATCTCAGAAGATTATATCTCCACAGATTCCGGACATATACATCAAATCCAGCTACAATAAAGCATGAGTGAGATATGAGCAAAAGAACACCAACAACAGAAATCGCTTCATCAAACGATAGTTATAAAATTTCTCTTACCTTTGCTGTTTTTCATCGATATATTTATTTTCCCGGTAATTCCAGACTGAAATACATTACAACTACGTCCTGTGTTACACTAAAATCATTCTGGGCGTTTCTAGGTTGCTGTCAGTCCAAGCAGGAAGTATAAGAATCGCCTTGCGTCATAGCCAGCACGTTTCACAGGACGGCGCCCTGCTGATTCTGATTGGCTAACAGTGCTGTCAATATCATTTTGGTTGGTATAGCTACATTCTATTGGCTCCAACACTTCAAATGAGGTGTCAATCACTAAAATCAAAGAATGGGTTGCTGAGATAGAACCCTGCATACTCACAGGGGGCTGACATCGAGAAAAACTCTATAGTATGCAGAGAGACACAGAGAGCACTCAGAGAGGATTCTGGCTTTCAAAATGAAGCCCAAACTGCTGTATTTGGATGTATTGAACACCATTAGTGATATACAAGTGAAATATATAGTTTGGTACATGAGAAAATTCAAATGGCACACATGGTGGCAAAATGACCAATTTGGAAACCTTGCCTGAATTCTCTGTACTAAAACCTCTCTAATTTTGTTCTGCTTCACTTTATCAAAGTCAAACTTTGCAGAGAGACTGTTAACATATTGTGCTATGATTTGGGAGAGGTTTAGACCTGCAGCTGCATCATACCAAAGAAATAATAATTCTGTAAGTGCTTTTTTTTTTTAGGCCAACCTGAAACTTTGTGCTGTGTCCCATCTTCATTTACTCTTAACCAGTAACATTTATACTGATATACTGAACAAATCTCACAAGTGTTCCCTTTATTATAACACCAAAATTATTCAAATAGACCTTGTGGTTGCAGAGATATACTCTTTTTAGTATGGGTATGCAATTTTTGAGTAGAGGCCTAAAAAATAGGTTCGTTTTGATTTGTACTGCTAAGCTTAGTGAGTTCCAGTATTTTTTGTGTGTTGCAGTGTATTATGTGTATTATGGCAAGATTGTATGAATTGTTGTACCAGGACTTTGAGCAGATAAATTGCATACATCACTGCTTGTTTTTGAGTGTGTTTTAATTTGCTCTACAGTCATCACTGTTTTTTAGTTAGCTCACTTATATTGTTTTATACAGAGTGTTTGGTTTACCGTTGATGGAACTACCAGTACACACACTGCTCTACCCATGCATCACTGATTATTTGTGTCGTGCTGAGGTGTTGAAATATTAACCTCTTATCTACCATTATGCTAAGGCCACTAACCACAGCCAAACACTACATCATAGCCTTATTTACCAACATTCACACACCATGACTTGTATTTATTTGGCTCAAGCTGAAAGGCACAATTGGGTCAGCCACCAGCATTAGTGAAAAATGCAACTAAATGTCCATTCTAGTGGGTGTGTTTCTCTGGTCCGCCCACAGGGCTGCAGGGTGGATGCCAGCAGGGCAGACGGGCGAACAGTGTGTGGCAGTACACTGAGGGGAGGGGCGAGTGTTTGCCGGACTCCTTCCTGAACCAAATGGAGAGCCAGATGTCGCGGAGCAAAGCTCGGTGGAGCATGCTAAGTGGATGAATGGTTTCCCGGGCAAACCGCAGTCACTTCCTACAGAGACACATGTCTTTATAACAGTGTTCACTGAAAACCAGTCACAACCCAGCACCCCAACAGTAGTGATTGTCTTGTATTTTATTTGTGACTGCGACTGGAGCTAAAACCAAATCATGTCGAGGGATTAAGGGGTACCTCAGAGAGAAATATTAGAATAGATCTTGATGAAAATCGCAATACCCTACAGAAAATAAAGAGAGATGTAAATGAAGTGAAAAATAAATAAAGAGTTGATTAACCTGAATTACAAGAAGATATATTGTACTTTCTTTACCTAACTCCATAGAAATATACCTGTAGTCATAGTACTTCTGGTTTTGATCGTGGTCTGAGCAAGCGGGGCAAAGGGGCCATTGCCCCATACCAGTTTACTCCCCTGGCCCTTTTTGGCATCATGAAACTTTACAGCTGTGTAGTCTAGATCAAAATGAAGGTTGAGTTCGAAGATGGGCGCGGTCCAAGTAAGGGCACCAGAAGTAGGAGGGTAGGAAGTTGGGAAGTGGCCATTGGCCCCACCACTTTACGCCCCTGGCCCAATTTGCCGTCACTGCTGGTGTGATCCCATCGTAAGATGGTTTCTTGTGGTAAACTGTAGTTATAGGAGATCTGAGGTCTGTGGATTACCCAGAGTAATACTTCCACTTTCTGGAAAGTCAAATGCTTCCACTTCACCACCACAAATAAAATTCCTTTCACCAGGAGGCAGAATTCACAAACATTGCAAAAAAAATCAGAACCATCTGAATGGCCAGACACCACTATTGTACTATTTCCATCTCATTATGCTGTTGATACAGTAGCTATTGCTAACATCAGATAGAGTTTTCCTCCGGTTGTTATACCTCACAGACACTGAGGGGAATGCGAGGAGGTGGTACAAAAACACACCACATGTATTATTTTTAGACTGATGGATTATGATCCTTGCCAGGCTGCTATTTTTGTTCTGTACAAATAACCCACTAACTAATGCAAATTCAGTTATTAAGAGATTTCTATTTCAGTACCAATCCGTATTCAGCGACATTTCAAATCTCTTTCTATTTTTTTGCTGATAGAAAGGTGCATACAGTTTTCTCATGAATAACAAAATTAAAAGAAAGAAAAAAGCGAAATGTAACTACACATGTCCCAAGCAAATTTTTAACTGTGGTCTGTAGCTCTCATGCCTATAGTAAGGTTTAGCTGGTGACTAAAGAGACACCGTTTTTTTCTCTTCTGCATTTGACTTCCTGTGCATATTTCTATCAACTCACAATGGTAGATAATGCCATTATCAACATAAACTCACAAGAGGGCTTATATATTTTCTCAACCTCTCAAGAGGTTTGGAAAAGCTGATTCAAAGATATCGTTATTTGTGGCTGTCTGGTTCTGATGTATATCAAACATTTAAAGGGTAAAAAGGATGAGCAGACTGCTCACGCTGGAATAGTCTCACTGACACAGTGCGGCAACTGGAATAGGTTGGTACCAAATGCTGTTTCCCACTCTGGCTTCGCTTCCAGCCTAATTCCCAGTATCTGTTCTAGTATGTTACGATTTAGAAATGATTTCTAAATAGATATTTGTCAGATGACAGATGACTACTCATCCTGTTGCATGTCTGTTTAACAACTAGACAATGAGTTCTCGTTGGATCTGTGGGCTTTTGCACCGCTGCTGCAGAATGAACATGTGAAACACGGGACTGACTGATTGACAGAATGGAACGGATGGACGGAAAATGTCATAGATAAGTCCGCACAGGCTGGATAAAGGAGGGACCTGTGCGGCACTGGTATGTAGGTAGGTACAGTGGCTTCAAGGGTCCTACGTACATGGTCTGCAGGAGGCTCTGTGGAACCGTACAGCCAGCCTTGGGAGGGAAGTTCCAAAACAATCCAGGCCCCATCTAGCAGTGGGTATAAAATACAAGAGACAAGGTCTACTGTACTGGTGTTGGTGCATTGCAGGTGCAACGGTAGTAATAAGATTCACAGAATTATGTGAGGAGACTCCATGCAATAAAACTACACAGAGCAGACAGAAGGTATCATTAGGTAGGAGAGAAATGTGAAGGTTAACATTTAATAGAAGACTGTTGTGTGATTGATGCTAATCTAGTTATTAGATTTTATAATCAATAACAAATCCAGTGTGAGGTCTTTAAAGTTGCATTAACTGACTGTTATGGTGGCCAGAAAGAAGTCCAACAACACAGACTGTAATTCACATGAATAATACTGTAGTCCCATTTCCCAATAGACACAAGGAAACTAATTAGAGCAGAGATCCAAAAGAAGCATCTAGCAAATCAGCATGCAAAACACGGTGATAACAACATTGCTTTTTTCCAGTGGCCCACTTGCAGTGCCAGCCTTAATTGTTGAAAATGCCACTGGGTGGGAGGTGGTGACAGTGGGGTCTTTGAACTCCGAGGAGTAAAAAGAGTTGTTCCAAAACAGAGAGAACCAGAAACACAGAGAAAGCCTTGAATACCCGAAATCTCTGAAACCTCTTAATCAATGACTCACCAGTATTTATCAGTATCTGAATCATATGAAAACACCAGTTTATTCTAAAGGACAGTTGAAACCTTACCTATTGCCTCTTTACCAGCTCCTATCAGTTGTGGTGTTTGTATGCTCAAAATACTGCCGTAATGTGTCGTTATCAACTGGTAATGCTAATAATAGCTAACCTGACTGGAGCAAACCACATTAAGTGTTCTGACTTGTTATACTGGAACGCAGTCAACTCTGGTGTGACATCATAGCAAGCTCCTATTTCCAATTTCCGAGGTAAATGGAATGCAGCAATAGTAGGAAAATACACTGATAACACCTTTTTAACAGTCTTTTAACAACTTTCAACATTTAGGAAATGCAGTTGTGCTGTTAAGCTCACATTCCAGTCAGAAAGCGAAAATTAGCTAACTAGCTAACTAGCTAGTTAGCCTACCTTGCTAAGGTTAGCCCTGATAGACATTTAGGGGGGGTTAGCTAGCTTCAGCTGTCTTTCATTGGCCCAGTTATGGGGAATGACCAGACTGTCAAGACAGACTGTTTATTTTTCTCGGAAAAATTTATTATAATTTCAGTTTTTACTTTAATTCTTGTTTTTTGCACAAATAGTGAGCTACTGCCATCCAAAAACTCCCAAATCCTTTCTCCAAATATGGGCTAACTGAAGCAGTGACGAGTTACGCAGTAGCTCATGTAGGAACAACAGCAGCAGTGTATTGCTCTTTGTAAATCTATTTATAAACCGTAGCTGAGAAACAGACCCTCTCCCAAAGACAAGACAGGCTCGGCTTCATTGGTTTCATGTGCTGATAGAGCAGCGCAGCAGTGAAAAAAGCCAATAGGTTTCATGGCGTTAAAAAAGAAGGGGGGCCAATTCACTAAAGGATTGAGTTGCTTTTAGGGACACTAAACTTGCACAAATATTTAAATTAAGTAAAATCCAGACAAAATGTGCCCCTTTTATGCAAATGAGCCTCATTGCACTAACAGTCCAATTCACAAAAATCAGCGCTAATAGCCGAACACAGTTACAGTGAAGCGGTAAGGGGTGTTCACTCAAACTCATTTATTTTGGGATGCACTGACAGGATGCAATGACAGTTTTGTCATGAAAATATATAAATACAATATTGTTTTAGAGTAGATGAGAAAAAAAACTAGTAAAAATGTAATGAAAAATAAGGTTATTATATAAACAAATAAAACAATTATTTCTTCCCTCTGCAAAAAAACAGCAAAATGCATTCAAATGCCAATATTTGTGGGCGTGTTTACACTGTAATATCATTAGCACATTATCTTTTGTGAATGGGACATTGAGATGGGCGAGATAGCGGTTTCAAGTGAAGTGCAATTTATGCTGCTGTTCCTTTTGAATTCGCCCAATAATGTGAAAACACTTCTTGCCAGGAGACGATAAGAGGAGCAGAGTTCTCCAACGGAAGAGGACCAAAACAAATGGGACATACAGCGTGTTGCTATTACAGTGGGAAGCTTTTGAGTGGGATGCAACATAACATCTCCTTAATCTAGTCTAGTTATGGTTTGACCCAGACAGGCCCTTTAAAAAATATATATATTTTTCAGACTTATGAGGTTTATTAGTAGTAGTTCCAATATGTTACAATTCACAAAAAGGACTTAAATCCTATGTCTTTTAAGTCTTACATTTTCTTCAGTCTTTCAGCAGCATTCAGCTAATTCAAGCAGATTCGCTACACTGCTTGCTAGCACAAGCCTGCAATTCAATCAAATTGTATGACTGCCACCTACTGTACTGTAGATTCAGCATTCAGAAACCAAACACTATTTTCTATACATGCCCCTTTATGCTGCGTTCACACCAAATTCATCGCGCCGCAAATTCGCGTCCAACGCGCCACCGGTCTCGCTGGGGACCATTTGTGTTCATTCGCGCGAATCGCGCTGGACGCGCTGGAGAGGGGGCGGGGCTTATCGCTCTGAAATCCCTAAACTGTCCGCCATTAACCATGGAAAAAATAACCTCTATTTCTGCTTAGTACGGTGTTGTGGAAGTCCCAGATATCACGGGAAACTAAACGCCGTCATGTCTGGGTTAATAACATTGTCCAGAGGAGCTCCGTGGATTGTATCGAGATGTATTCACTGTGTCTAGCAAGCCACACGTCCGCTGTTTACTACGGCTGTATGAGCCCCAAATAAACTGATTTGGCTGTGATTTAACTGCAATAAACCGACAAAAGGGGACTCCGAAATAACTACCTAATGATGCCGATTTGTCTGAATTCATGTTTTGTTAGTTCTCTCCGCAAGACGACAAGCAAATAACTTTTAAAATACTTGTTTTCTCAATGGAGCTCGGATGGATCGGTGCTAGGCTATGCTAACATGGTAGCAGCTCCATCAACACTCACAATAACGTCATCTAGACGTAAATACGGCAGCGTCTTTTTCATTGTTTGTACCATCTGGTTTACACACACACACACATTTATACACATAGTTTGGTCCGGTCTCTATTGATATGAGGTATCGTAGAGCTCCGGGTGAACACAGACGGCTCCGGTATTTATTTCCTGATTCAGCAACGGCAGGAAGTCAGTGATGACAGGGGAAACATCTCAACGCTGATAGGCTATCGCGCCACAGCGATTTTTTCGCAGAAGTTCAAATATTTCAACTTCTGCGTTTGAGGCGTTTTGGCGTTTGACGCGATTCGCGTCCATCGCACCGCAAATTCGCATCCATCGCGCCGCAAATTCGCGTCCATTGCGCCGCGCCATCGCAGATTCGCGTCACTCCAGTCTCATCGCGTCTGTGCATAGACTTTGTATGTAATCTAGACGGGCGAATAATTCGCGCCGCGTTTGGTGTGAACGCAGCATTAGACTTAAGTCTGTGGTGTTTACTGAGAGTGAAAACACTTTTTCTAGAAGCAGCCACTTCAACACACCAACCAAGTTTCACTGTAAATATAAGTATCAAGACAATGTGCCTTTTAGCACAAACACATGATCTTTTTAGTTGTGTTCATAGGCAACGGCTGTAGTGTAAATGGCGTACTTTTTTTTCTGCAGGGACAATAAATTCAACCTGCCGACGTGCCATTGCAGAGCTACATACACACACACACAATGTGCCAAAACTCTTGTCCTCCTTTTACCATCCTCCATCCTCCTAAACAGCTGCAGCATATTGAACTCCAAATTTCTTAGACGGAGAAAAAATATTCTGCTTGTGTCAGCTTCACAAAGAGTTTTAGAGCCTTGATTTTTTGGGGGTGTACAAAAACACTGTTTCACACACATTCTCAGACAAAAAAAACAAATCATGCTCCACATGGATCAAGCTTTACTGTACCTGTGGTGGAGTAGAGATCTTTTCCAGTCGGTACGGTCGGCTTTAGCTGTTCTCTGCTCCCAGTGTCCGTGTGAGCGTCCCTCAAGCTGCTAAGGATTGGAATAGTGGACGTTGCCGAGTATGTGTGTCTGTGGGTGGACTAAACAAAATGAGAGAGAGATTCGTCTCTCTTTCTCTATCTCCCTCCCCTTGCCGATGATAAACAGAGAGCACGTGGCCTCACCAATGATGCAGCAGGAAGTGAAAGAGTGACAAAGGGTGGGAGGGAGGAAGAAAGGGGGCAAGTAGAGGAGAGCAGACAAGGGGAAAAGAGTTGAGTCTGGCCGGGAAGGAGATGTGTGTCCTGTGTGTGTGTTCATGTTGTTCTCGAAAGCAGGACACTGCAGCTTTGAGTTGGCGAACGCCAGCGTGGAAATTACTCATACGTTTTTTTTTAGCACGCCGACAAATATGTGAAAGAAAATATCTTCTTTTGAACATCCAATTCTGACACAAATATCACATCGCAGACATCCTTACACACACACACACACACACACACACACACACCAACATAACAACCGACAGGCAACCAGGGGAGCTTTGTTGTCTGGTCAAAGGAACTGACCATGTTTGGGCAACTGGGGCATGATGGGAACACTGATTACTGATAGCAGCATCATCCAGCAATCCATGGCAGAACTTCAGCAGAGACTCCTTTGAATATAATACGACATGTTTATAACAGGAGATATTCTAGGCCTCTGAAGCGCAGTTGTTTGTACAAAGCTTCAAACGTGTCGTCCTTCCAGATCAGTCCGCTTCACCGCCAGATGTTTGGTTGAGAGTTCTTATTAAGCAGCCCTGAATCCTGAAAATGATGTTCCTATACTACAAAAATGCATAGTGAACTACATTTTGAGAGAAACAAATTTTGTTTTTGATCATATCTGCTTTTGAAGTATCAAAAATACGTTTTAGATGAGTCAACGGAAGCCCACGCAGGAAGGAAGTCCATGTATCGGATGGGTCACTAAACACACTTTAACCCAGGAGACTGCCGTTTGTGTCCCGTGTTTTGTTGCATCCTTGTTTTTTTTTTCAATTTCGTAATAATTTAAAGCCATACCATGATGTGCTTTTACTAAAACCAACCAAGTACTTTTTTTGTCGTTTGTTTTGTTTTATTTCAATTTACAAGGTTAACCACGCGTTTCAACTGTGACCGTAATCTGGGAGAAAATATGTTTATCTGGAAACAATTTAAAGTGAGACATTTTAGTTGTATGGGAAGGCAATTTTGTAGACGACAGGGCTGTCGTCAGATAATGCAGGAGACCAGGGGGCTGATCTGTAAGGAAGAACATATTAGTCCTCAGCACCCTACATTGCTGTTTACCAAAGCCTTAAAAGGCAACTTCGTCATCTTTCAACCTCAACCCTATTTTCTTATGTCTTTGTGTCTAAGAGATTAATGAGGATAACAGTTTTCGAAATTGGTCCAGTATCGAGGGAGAACGCCGCAGACAGCAGCTGCTAAACGGGCTGCGATGTAGTCCTTCAGGGCAATTCCTTACCGTCAAAAAACATCCACTATTAGAAGTATCTGTCAACATTATGGAAAGAAACCTACAGATAAATAGAAAATTTCTCTTTACCTTTCGCTTTCTGTCTGTCATTGTGTCATGTGACTTGTTGCCGGAAGACAACTTAGGAAACATGAGAGAGTGAGTGCCGGTGTTGTCAGAGTTTGTTGTGTTGGAGAACAAGAATCATAGCTTAGTGTTATCTAAAGGATTTTCAATCTCATGGGTGAAGATGATTTCAACAATGTGGATGCAATGCAAGATTTCAGAACGATACTTCTTGCAGCGAGACTTGGTTAGACACAATAACAAATAGACCGGACGGACCAAGCGAAAGGTAAAAGAAAAAAGAAAAAAGGAATTTGTCTGTAGGGTTGAAAAACCTTCAGGTTGAAAAATACAGAAGTTACCCTTTAATGTCTATAGGAATCAAAAGAAAATTCTGGGACTACCACCTGTTTTAGCCCGGTTCAAAGTTCACATCATTTTGTTTGCATTAAATATATCTGGTGTTGCTAAAAGGCAGTTTCCCAAAGTTGAAAATGTGTATTTTAATGCAAAATAGCAACCTGACCTGAAGGGTTACAAACTAATGCATTGGAAAATTAGTCATCTCCAGGTTTGGTTAAATATCAGCGGGGGAGATCATTACTTTCGTCCCCGGGATTCCCCTTTTCTATGACCATTATGTCCAGGATTACAGATTCCCCCCCCCCAAAAAAGTGCTGCTTGGCACAAAGTCACGTCAATTGTTGGAGAAAGTGCAGGGGCTTATTTATACACTGGCCGAAGGAGAAAGCTACTCACTAGCCGGGATCATTAAAACATCCACAGTAACAAGCGTGAAATAGTGGAGGTAAAATTTTCTTTCTCATAGTCGGTGATCAAGATTAATGGGAACTGAATTCAAGCTGAAGGTCCGTCTCCTATAGCCGTCGCACACGCTACTCCCGGCAGAGGGGAGGACGAAGTGAGGCTGTGAGGCATTTTCACTTCCGATTTAATCCAATAGAAAACAATTAAAATGTCTACAGACCATGGACATACTATTGACAAGCGCCAGGGGAAGCTGTACTTCTTTGTCCTCTCATGTTGGACTGAGTGCAGACTGGACGCTACAGTGACTCACTATCGCCTTTCCAGGTACGAGTGATATTACAAGACTGGAGGGGCCGGGGCTAGCTGACTAGCATGCTCATTTCATTAGATATCTCTGAAACACAACACAGACGTCTTCGACAAAACATCAGTAATGTTCATGTACATCAATAATGTTAATTTTGTCACGGGAGTTCAGGATCAGGACCAGTGGCGGCTGGTCCATAGAGGGCGCTAGGGCGCCGCCCCCCCTAGAGCTACAAAAAATAAAAATAAAAATAAAAATAAAAATAAAAATAAAAATATAAATAAAAATAAAATTTAAAATAAAAATAAACTATACAAATTGTCAATATTTGTGTTTTTGAAACATGGAATCACCCAGTAATATGTGTAAAATATGATATCTGCGGTAAATATATGCTTTTCCTGCTTGTCCTCTCTGCCTGTCTGCTCTTCCTCTCTGTGTGTGCACGTCTCAGCTGGCTGGGGCGCTGGAAAAACTGCCCCAAAGAGGCGGGTCTATAAAGCAGTTTAGCCAATGCTGAGTAAAGATATAAATGAGTGACATACAATTCAGCCAATCAGCGTCCTCAAATAGATTCAGCTTGGGGCAGTTTTTTTTCCTGCCCCAAGCTGCGCGTTCTCGTCAGGAGAAGTCTCTACAGGAGAGCGCCAGTGTGAGCACTACTCCTCCAAGACCCGTTTGAGAGGAGAACTGAGAGGAAAAACTACTGAAAGAGCTGATCCCAGATCAGCCTGACCTCACAATCAGACAGCAGACTAGCAGGAAAGAGAAGCAGTACATGAAGCTTCTCTACTAGCTGTACACCAGACAGGTTTGACTCGCTGGATGACGTCATGATAATAACTTATTTATCTTTTTAAAACAACGGGGACAGAACCAGCACGGACAGTTAGGGAGTGAGGGACATGAAGCACCTGTCTGAGAAATGGATATATAGTTATTTATATATATATATATTATTATATATATATATATATATATATATATATATATATATATTATTATATATATATATATATATATATATATATATATATATATATATATAGTGTGTGTGTGTGTGTGTGTGTGTGTGTGTTTTATATTATAGTGAATATTATTATATGACATATATATTATTATATTATACAGAATATTATATGATATATATATTATTATATTATACAGAATATTATATGATATATATATATATTATTATATTATACAGAATATTATTATATGTTATATATATTATATTATACTGAATTCCCTGTGAGGGTGACTAAAATAAGATGTCCTGACGTGTTTGTGAAAGTGTTATTTACTGCTTTTTTTCGTGTTGGAATAAATGTTAAATATTTAACTGCAAAGTAGTAATGCGCGTTTGATACCTTAATTTGTTTGCATTAAATCATTCTGGGATGTTTGCTGAAATTGATTGGATGTGGCACAGCCCTACCAAGAACATTTTCCACCAGCCGCCACTGATCAGGACCCAACAGCAACCACAGGACACAGTATGAACCGATTTTATTTATACCGGACAGATGATAGAACTGGCTGTGTGGAGCCCGTGGTCCGACACAGAATTGCAGGCCGGAAGGCAGGCAGATCGACGGTGCGATTCCCGTGGATCGACACCGGAGGGCAGGCAGATAAACGGTGCGATGTCCCGTGGATCGACACCGGAGGGCAGGCAGATAAACGGTGCGATGTCCCGTGGATCGACACCGGAGGCAGGCAGATCAACGGTGCGATGTCCTGTGGATCGACACCGGACGCAGGCAGATCAACGGTGTGATGTCTCGTGGATCAACACCGGAGGCAGGCAGATTAACAGGTACTCTACACCCGTAGCAGAGAGGAGAGAGATTTGCACAGGAATCGTCAATGGGAATTTACAGACGGCGGTAGCGGAACACCGAGGCAAAAGACGGTACGGGGGTGAAGCGGGTGAAAGACGGTACAGACTGACAACCCAAAACTGCAGAACCAGGGTTGATATAGTGCCAGGGGGTAGATTAGTGGGATAAGAGTCTGGTGTGTCAGCCTGCAGGAGGTAATTGGCTGGAGTGTCCGCAGCTATGCACTAATCAGGGGTGTGGCCATGGGATGTGTATGGAGGCAGAGGAAAATCACAGATCACATGGCACACAATAACAAACAGGGGAATGACAGAACACATGAGGAGAGGAGATCAGGGGAAACAGGGATCCTGACAATTTTTTTTAGTGTTTTTAACAAAAATTCTGGCCTGATCTTACACATGGCCCCTTTAAAGAGACTTCAGTAGAGAGTTAATTAAATACAGAATTATTTCTTCTTTAGCAAGTGTCTTTGCCACAACCATGAAAATACCCTTTGACAGTCTCATTAAGCTCGCTCATTCGGGTGTTTTCACACGAGAAAACACCGCGTTCACCTTGGAAATCTTTATGACACCTTGTTGATTCCCTGCTGAGTTCTGTTTCTTCTGACAACGCTACTCTTCTCTGAAAACTTGCTAAATTGAGTTGACTGAACATGAGTCGCTATGGTTCACATTTGATCATTTGCACAAATCAGATTCTCTCCAAACATATGACGCCATGTCAAACTGGGTAACAAATTTAAAAAAAAGACAATTTAGTCTGATTATCAGGTGACTGTAATTCCTCCTCATGTTTCCTTTTCCTCACCTACCTCACATCCCTTGAGTCCTCACTAATTTCCAAAATTTGCTTGGCAATTTCTTTCCACTTGCTTCATTAGCACGAGTTTTCTTTTTTGGTCCAGAATCATATCTCTTTTTGTTTGAATTTCCTCCAAGAGTGGCACGTCATGAATATCAGTGATGTTAGTGTATTCCATATTGCAAATGAGACAATTAAGCGGTGAGCTGGCTGATGATGTAGGCTGCAAAGTGACGTAGAATAAGCTGCGTGCGTTTAGTTTTTTTATATCCCTTTGAACAGTAGCTGATAAATATAATCAAATTGCATTAACTTGTGACTATCCTGCACATCCCAAGCCCACATTCAAACAGTAAAACATGATTGATGTTTGCCATCCTGATAAAGTGTTGGAAATTCACATGCTTAACCTCTTTGCGACTTTTTTGTATGTGAAGTTCGAACATTTAAGGGAAACTCAACCCTGTTTTGTTTTTCAATGGAGCCATCCATCCTCCCCCCTCCCTTTCCCTGTACGTGTCTTTTTCTCATGGACAGTGTGACCCACTTACAGAAGCACACCACAGTCTGACTGACTAGACAGCAGCTTCAAACTGATGGAGAGCTTTCCAAAACACTCTCTGCTATCCAACATGTCTTGATCAAGCAGCATTTAACAACCACTCTGGGGTCGAATCTAATGAAATGCATTAGATCTGGATAGATTTATGACTCAACCCTTTATTAGATAAGCATATGCTGTGCCATGTTATGCTTCCATCTACTTATCACCCAACAGTATATCTACCCCGATTCCACATCCACTCGCTGCCAGATCATTGTTGTTTCAACCTCAGTGTTAGTTTGATCTCTCTCGGCCACGCTGTTACTATTTATTCAGAGTTATCCATGTGTTTTCCCTTGTTCTCACCTTGTCTTCCTGTGCTTGCAGTTTGGTTCATTCTCTCGGTTCCCCAATCCATATTTTGCAGACTAAAACTAACCATTAATTGTAAGCATCTGGCAACATTAGTCCTTTTTCACATGTTGACAGGAAAGGCACAGATGTAATTGACAGCATTACATTTACATTTGATACTTCCAGGGTCCTTGTATGATCCTGTGGATTCTTTTGACACCTTAATCATGCATTGTGAAAGTTATTAGTCGCACTTGTGCTTTTCATGCAGCGGCAAGGCAAAATGCCCACTGTGAAAAATCGAATTCATTGGCAAATTATGCCTAATATGAAGAGAAGATATAATGTTCAGTTATCTTACTGAGTCAACTAGCTGGTGTAGAAGAAAATGTTATACCTTCAAATTGTATTAACTGTATTCTTATATATTGCCTGTGTATTCCTGCCAGTTCTGTCTGTCACAGTAACCTCTGTAAAGACGGAAACTATTTTACATCAATTAACAAATCTCAACCCGGCCTGTAAGAGGTCACACCTCAATCTATCAATCACTTTTTGCTTTGTAAAACAGACCTGTATTGAGCCCATGTAAATCCACAACTACAGACTTGTAAACAGACTTGTACTTGTATAGCGCTTTTATAGTCTTTCCGACCACTCAAAGCACTTTAACACTACATGTCATTGTTCACCCATTCACACCCATTCATACACTGATGACAGGGGCTAACATGCAGGACTATCTAACATTCACACAAATCCGCACACGGGAGCGATTTGGGGTTAAGTGTCTTGCCCAAGGACACATCAAAATGCGACTAGCGGAGCCGGGGATCGAACCGCCGATCCTCTGATTGAAGGCTCTCCACTGAGCCACAATCGCCCAACTTTTGAGTATCCCCTGATCTGACAACGAATACACATCTTGGGTGCTGATAGTTTCAAGGTCCCTTGTCCTTCCTGAGAAGCTTAGCCCAACCCACACCTTTTGTTAACTGTTATTTCTTGTAAGCCTGTATATAACCATGGACAGAACTCCCTCTGGTCAGAGAGAATTCTACATATTTGTTGTGAACTTCTGTCTCCACTGCGCAGTGAATAAAACTCATCTGAACCAGCCACAGAATTGGACCTGAAAGAAACTTTTCTTCAACACTGGTGATCTAGTGGTGAACATGATAGTGGAGGAGTGGAGTCCAAAAACAGATTTGGGTAACACTTTATAATAACTACACACTATGAAGCATTAGTTAAGTATGAGTAAACACTTAATTCATCCTTTATAAAGCATTGTTCCTACATTAACACTCAGTATGCTATTCATAACAACAATTATAAATGTTTTATTCTTGATTAATAAGCTTGTCTATTATGTGTTTCATGATTGTGTTTTCATACTTTATAAATGATGGATTCCCCATTTGTAAATGAAGTATTATATATGTTACAAACCAATTATTAAGGAGTTGTAGATGATTAATAAGATACTTTATAAAGTGTTAGTAAATTATTAATAACTCATTTAGATGTACATTATTCATGCATTTATATATATAATGATTTAGATATGCACTAATGGTTAGGGACTATGTTAATATATGCTTTATAAACGCGTATTAATACTGCAATTCATGATCAATTCACGATGTATTAAGGTAGTTACTAGTCCTTAGTAAAGTTTTTTGTAAAGGACTATTTATGTCTTACAAAGCATTTATAAATGACATTGAAAGGCCATCAGTGACTCATAACCCATCGTTTTTTAACAGAAAATGCAAATAGACACAACACAAATGATCAAGACCATATCAATATTTATTGCAAGATGCAAACAAAATACAAACCTCTCAGGCATTCATTCATGTAAACAAACAAACAAAGACATTCTCCTTCAGGAGAACATGGCTGGATATAAAACATTTGTAAATATACAACTAGAGCTAACCAGGAGCTTTGCATATTAGTTTGCATTTACTTATTTAATTATTAATTTCATACCAAGCATATCGATCTCATTCACATCCACTCCACATATAACAGCTAGTTAGCCATCTGTCACCTGGATCGCTCTATTTACAACGGAGGTGACGCGTTAGCGTGCGCCTGTTTCAGGACCTCTAGTGCTAGCTGGAAGGCTAGATAGATTGGAGCTATTGGAGGCCCGTCAGCAGTCATTCTTTCTGGCCCGGGGCCGCGCGCCCTTTCAACTTAGGTCGGAGTTTTCCATCGTATAAGTGCACTTCTGTATCAGTTCCTGAGCGAAACGTTTGTCCCACGTTGATAACGAATGAAGCGTTTTTTTCCTTTGTCCGTCCCACATTGATGACGTATTGAAAGCAGGATTTCGCTCGATTTCACTTATTTCGCTTATTGCAAACAATGAGCAGATTCGGCCGGCTGCCATCGGGTTATGCAACTGAAGAAAAGTGCGAACAGTGGAGATCGATATGCTTGGTTAAAATTAATAATTAAATAAGTAAATGTAAACTAATATGCAAAGCTCCTGGCTAGCTCCAGTTGTGTATATACAAATGTGTTATATCCAGCCATGTTCTCCTGAAGGAGAATGTCTTTGTTTGTTTCTTACATGAATGAATGGCTGAGAGGTTTGTATTTAAGAGTATATCGTTTGCATCTTGCAATAAATATTGATATGGTCTTGATCATTTGTGTTGTGTCTATTTGCCTTTTCTGTTGAAAAATTATGGGTTTTGAGGCACTGATGGCCTTTCAATGTCATTTATAAAAGCTTTGTAAGGCATAAATAGTCCTCACTTTAGATGAGGTCACACAAAACACTTTACTAATGACTAGTAACTACCTTAATTATTCATGAATGAATCATGAATTGCAGTATTAATACGCGTTCATAAAGCATATATTAACATAGCCCCTAACCATAAATCATTATATATATATAAATGGATGAATAATGTACATCTAAATACGTTCTTAATCATTTACTTACACTTTATAAATGATCGTATTAATCATCTACAACTCCTTAATAATTGGTTTGTAATATATATAATACTTAATTTACAAATGGGGAATCCATCATTTATAAAGTATGAAAACACAATCATGAAACACATAATAGACAAGCTTATTAATCAAGAATAAAACATTTATAACTGTTGTTGTGAATTGCATACTAATGAGTGGTAATGTAGGAACAATGCTTTATAAAGGATGAATTAAGTATTTACTCATACTTAACTAATGCTTCATAGTGTGTAGTTATTATAAAGTGTTACCAAGATTTGTCATGTACAGTAGATACGAACACGACTCCAAATTAATCCTTAACTCTGTAACTAATATGTTCACTATTTCAACTTAAAAGGAGATGACATGTCAGTGTTGTGAGCACAATTTGTTCAATTATTACAGGTTTAAAGCTACATGAATTGTATTTTTTTACCACACAGCCACCACAATCTGTGTCACCAGCTAATCAAGTTGTTTTATCTAACGTGTTAGCGAACCAGTGCCCACATTAGTATTTATCAGCGATGTGTTAGCATGAGATGGTTTTTATTCTGGAAAAAAAAAGATCCCTTTAGCTCTGTGTCTTGTGTCCTCAAACTCCACAAAAACATATCTGCTTTTCAGCAAATAAATGTTCAAATTCTTTCACATACTTGCTGTTTGCTTTTTGGTGCTGGGCACGGAGTGTGCTGTGCAGTGGGTTTATCAGAGCTTTTATGCTGTATATTGTGGAAATTGTACTGTAAAACCAAGACAACCAATTGGGTAGTACTGTTTGATGATAATTCTCAATGATTTCTGCACTCCAAGAAAGCTTGCTAACTCAATCATTTGATTAAATGGTATTTTCAAGAACAGGGATTCAGGCTCAGCAAAGACTTTCATTTCTATAATTATAATGATTGAATATTTTGAGTGGGCTGTCTTTGCTGTTTTCAAAGTGGTTTGTCTGTCGCTGTTGTGTGTGTATATTGTTATTGTTTTGCTGTGCTTTAATGGAGCATGGCTTTAATTATTTGAACTTCATCCATTTTTTTACCCATTAGTGTGTAGAAATGTATAATTGTACCTCTACTTGTTTATCACACACTTTCTCTGTATATGAAGCTTTAATCATACATGCATCTCAGTAAGACTGTAGCAACCAGTAGCTCACCCTACAGTGAGGCTGGAGACTGTTACTGTTCTATAACTAGACAGCCACGGGGTCAATCTCTGCAATCTCCCACTGTGTCTGTCAACAGTCACGTATCCTACAACAATGGCCTGGAGCAAAAGGCTGACACGCCACCGGTTTACTACAAATTGTTTTAGACTATGATGTTCGCTTAACACATACATTATTAAATATTTTTTAGAGAAAAAGTGACTACCTACTGCAAATTACACAAATGGCATGCAGTGCTAAGTGACAATGCTCCAGTGGGGGGAAAAATGGAAGTCTGAAGGACAAGAGAAGTGATCCCTTTATAAACCCTCTGATAGCCGGCAGCAGCTTTTTCTGCCATGTTTGTGTCACATGGAATCATTTGATATCTGTTGGCACATGTCACAAGCTTTTAGATTCAAAGTCTACCAATTGTTTCGTTCACTGCCTGGAATATTAGACACAGCCCTTCTATCATAGTCTGCGTCAAGCACACAACTAACTGAGACCAGTTTTTCTACTGCAGTCAGAGTCATCCACGTTGATTGAATGTGACAGTTATGTAATGTGAATTAAAACATCATTAACACGCTACTAAATATATAACCCAAAGTCCAATCTGCTGAAAGAGATGTTACTCCAAAGCAATAAGTTCAACTTTGTGTGTAATGTGTCTAGAGATCTACACTGTTCATGATCTTTTACCAGGCAGTTAATTAAAGAAGCTTGCTACAGCAGCTCAGACAGTATTTTTTCCATCATTATGTGTGTTGTAATAGTTTGGTGATATATACAATTATTCAGTGTTTGACTCACGCTGATGGGCAGTGGCAAAAAATATAAAAAATGGCACCAGCTGCACCAGTACGCAGAACGTTTTTTTAGCAATGTAGGGCAACCTATATGGTGTTATTTTTCTAAATTTTAAGGCCAATCTAAATGGCAATGCATTACTTTTTCTCCACTGGAAGGTCACCCTAGAGGTCACATCACTTTGGTTCGTTTGAACATTGGGGCACCAAGAGGGGGCACGTTAGCTTGCTGTCGTTAGCATTTAGCACAAAGCAGTTGAAAATGAACAGAGAAAAGGATTTGGTACCAAAAAGTGAGTCGAGTTTAGGCTTCTTTACTTTTATGCATTCACATTCAACTACTAGATCAGTGCTTTTCTTATTCAATTACCTTCTATCTCCTACTATAATGTATGGTATAGAAGACAGCCCTACAGCCTATAGTCTTATGAGACGTCTATAATAATGTATCAGTGTTCTTAATTTTTCCAAAAAATACACCACATGGCAGCCCTCCCTGGACTCAAACCTTCAACCACCGACGAGTCACGACTGAAAAAAGTAAACCCCAAACACATTAATACACTATGAAGGAGCCACAATAAGCACATAGGCAGGGGTTTAAAACTCAGCATGGACCAGTCACAAAGCCAGCCCCCTGGCATGTCTGTCCCCTATGTCCATTCCCATTGATCCAGTCTAAAAAAGCCCTCACTTTGTGCACTAATGCCACAGGAGCCCAGAGTGTGACTACTGCCAACAGACAGACAGACTGACCCCTCGGAGGACTGAGCTGCTGCTGTTATTATTATTATTATGACTCACTGGCCTGTTATGCCATCAATTGGCCTCTGTAGATTTCTGTGGAAGTGTGAGTGTGAGTTTTTGTGATGATACAGGGTGAGCACACAAGTGAGTGGATTGTACTACATTACTGTTGTTTAGCAGATGCTTTTATCCAAAGCAACTTACAAGTCAGATACTATACACCGTAGGCACAGCTACGAATTTGGGGTTAAGTGTCTTGCTCAAGGACACATTCTACATGTGATTAAGCGGAGCCAGGGATTGAACCACTGTTCCTCTGATTGAAGGACGGCACTGCTCTCCACTTAGCCACAGTCACCCACAGTCGTACTACTCTATAGAGTTTGAAATGGCAACCTACTGACAGAACCAGGCAATTTGTTGTCATCCATAGAACAGGCATGGGGCATGGCATTGAAAACAGTATAGCATAAAAGACTACTTCACTGATTTAACATTGTTACAGTGCACTGTCTGGTGACAATGAATTTATATTGGTATATCGATATCATAATATAATATATAGCTTAGTTGGGGGCCACAAGCAGAGTTTAAGTCCGCCCCTAGCTGACTTAAGCTTCACGACTTGAGGCAATTTATCATAATTTGTGCAGCTCCCTCTTTTGTCTTTAGTAGCACTCCCCAACCTGTAACAGACTTTGTTATATTAAATCGGTGGAGTTCATCTTAAACACCAGCTAAATCTTTGTTGAATTTTCTGGATTCAATTCCAGTTACAGTTACCAACTTGAAGCTGATACATTTTAAAGTTAATATAATGAACCACCTGTTGTAATGCCTCCTCATCTTGTGCTCCCCTATTCTGTGGGGTCCCCAAAAGCTCTATTTTGGGTCCCCTCTTATTCACCATATACATGCTACCCAAATCATGTGCAGACATGACATTGACTTCCACTGCTATGCGGATGACACACAACTGTATGTCCTTTCAGCTGAATGACTCCAAATCAGAAATATTCATTACCCCCAGTAGCCCCAGCACTAGCTAAATTCATAATCACTCCTCTAGTCTGCATGCCTTATCCAACAATGTATGTAAAGACATGTCATTTTTTATTCTGATTTGTCTTTTGACGCTCAGGTGACCATAGTTTTCAGTCCTGCTTTGCCCAACTAAGACAGCTTGCCAAGATCAGATCTCCCTCCCTGTAGACTTAGAAAAGGTCATCCATTCTTTTATCTCTTCAAGACTTGATTATATATATATATATACATCCAAAGAATGCAGTGGATACAAAACGTGGCTGCCAGGCTTTTAACACGTATAAGCAACCACATCACACCAATCCTTACTGCCCTTTACTTTTTACCTGTGAGTTTTAGAATTGATTTTAAGATTTTACAGCTTAATTTTAAAGCCTTGAATAGTCTGGCTCCTGCCTGTATCTGTGATTTGCTTACTCCCCATAAGCCTCATCGCTACTTGAGATCCTCTAGCAGGGCACCACTAATGGTTCCAAAATCCCGACTTGATGGATCAGGCTTATGCTGTCCGGGCCCCTCAACTGTGAAACTCTCTGCCTGAGGATCTCTGGTAAGCAAGCTCAACTCAGTATCATACTTTAAGTCTCTTCTTAAGACTCACTTTTGTCTAATGGCTTTTTCCTAACTAGTGGTATATTGTAGTCTCTATTTTAATGGTTTTATCTTGCTTATATCTTGAACTTGAGATTTTCAAGATGGCGCCGCAGATGGCAGCCTCGGTACTGCGCTGTCTCATACTTTTTCTGTTTTTGTTTGTTTGTCTCGTCTCCAGCTCTCCCTCTCTGATCACATTCAGCAGGGAGGAACTTTTAAACATACGTCAATCCACTGGTCAAACTTTTTCGCTGTTTTTCATCGAACTGGAAAGTTTTACAGAGCTTTTATTTGGAGGAGCAGCGGCTCTCCTCGGGATTTGCCGGAGACGCCGACGCGAGCAGGAGCGCTCATTAAACTGCGTCAGCGGGGATTCCGAACTGCACTTCCATCAATCCATCTGGCGAACGTCCGCTCTCTGGCTAACAAGATTGATGAACTGCTGCTCCTCAAAAAAGCAAACACGGACATTAGCCCTGTGCTTTACTGAAACCTGGCTTGGTACGCACATCCCGGACAGCGCACTACATCTGCCGGGCTTCCAACTCCTCCGAGCGGACCGCGCAACGTCTCTGTCGGGGAAAACGAGGGGAGGCGGTATCTGCTTCTATATTAACGAAGGTTGGTGTACGGATGTCACAGTGTTACAGGAATCATGCAGCCCTTACTTAGAATCACTTTTCATAGACTGCAAACCATTTTATTCACCGCGGGAGTTTTCCTCATTCATTCTGGCCGGTGTTTGCATCCCACCACAGGCCTCCAACACCGGGCTGAGCAGATCAACAACATGGAGCACAATCACCCAGACTCATTGTTCTTGGGGACTTTAACAGAGCATATACAGACAACATATTAAGTGTAGCACCAGGGACAAAAACACACTGGACCACTGCTACACTGTAAAGGACGCATATCGCTCAGTCCCCCGTGCAGCTTTGGGACTATCTGATCATTGTCTGGTTCATCTCCTCCCGACCTAGAGGCAGAAATTAATATCTGCAAAGCCTGTGGTGAAGATTGTGAGGAGATGGACCAACGAGGCAAAGCTGGAGCTACAGTCCTGCTTTGTCTGCACTGATTGGAGTGTTTTTGAGGCTGCTGCCACAGACCTGGATGAGCTCACTGACACTGTGACATCATACATCAGTTTTTGTGAGGATATACTGTATGTGTTCCGACTAAAACCTTCTGCACAAATAGCAACAATAAACCCTGGTTTACTGGAAAACTCAGGCAGCTTCATCGGGCTAAAGAGGAGGCCTACAGAAGTGGGGACAGGGCTCTGTACAACCAGGCCAGAAACACACTGACGAGGGAGATCAAGGTAGCTAAGAAGAGCTACACTGGAAAAAAAGTTTTCAGCCAACAACCCCTCGTCAGTTTGGAGAGGCCTGGAAGTACTCACAAACTACAGGACGGTGTGTCCCCCTCCTGCCTGAAAGTCTGTGCTGACCAGCTGGCCCCCATCTTCACACAGATCTTCAACCGATCAATGGAGTTGTGTGAAGTCCCCTCTTGTTTCAAATGTTCCACAATCATCCCGGTCCCCAAGAAATCCTCCATCACAGGATTAAATGACTACAGGCCTGTCGCCCTGACGTCTGTGGTCATGAAATCCTTTGAGAGACTGCTGTTGACCCATCTGAAGGACATCACAGGGCCACTGCTGGACCCCTGCAGTTTGCCTACCGTGCAAACAGGTCGGTGGATGATGCAGTCAACATGGGACTGCACTACATGCTGCAACACCTCGACTCCCCAGGGACATATGAAAGGGTTCTGTTTGTGGACTTCAGCTCAGTGTTCAGCACCATTATCCCGGAGGTACTTCAACCTAAACTCTCCCAGCTCACTGTGCCAGCCTCCACCTGTCAGTGGATCACAAACTTCCTGACAGACAGGACGCAGCAGGTGAGGCTGGGAAAAATCCCATCCAGCACCCAGAATATCAGCACTGGCGCCCCCCAGGGATGTGTGTTCTCCCCACTGCTCTTCTCCCTTTACACCAACGACTGCACCTCAGAGGACTCAACTCCTGAAGTTCGCAGACGACACAACGGTCATCGGCCTCATTGGGGATGGTGACGAGTCTGCGTACAGACGGGAGGTTGAAGAGCTGGTCCTCTGGTGTGGTCAGAACAACCTGGAGCTGAACAAGCTCAAAACTGTGGAGATGACAGTGGACTTCACCATACTCAACAGCACTGTGTCTGCGGAGGAGAGCTTCAGGTTTCTGGGATCCACAATCTCCCAGGACCTGAAGTGGGCCTCCAACATCATCACCATCAGAAAAAAGGCCCAGCAGAGGTTGTACTTCCTGCGCCAGCTCAGGAAGTTCAACCTGCCCCAGGAGCTGCTGATTCTGTTTTACTCCACCATCATCCAGTCTGTTCTCTGTTCTTCCATCACTGTGTGGTTTGGATCGGCCACCATACAGGACAGAAACAGACTACAACGGATTGTCAGGTCTGCAGAGAGAATCATTGGTTCCAGCCTGCCCTCCATCCTGGACTTGTACACCTCCTGTTTATTTGTAAATTCTGTGTATTTACGTGGAGAGTCAAATTCCTTGTATGCGTACGCGTACAATAAAGCTGATTCTGATTCTGAACTTAATTACTTTTATCACCTTTAAATTTAAAGAACTTTGTAACATTGCTTTTGAAAGATGCTATCTGAATAAAGTTATTATTATTAAATAAATTGTGTGCAACTTAATTTGACAGGTCTGTAATTTCTTACTCATTTAAATCCATAGAAGGAAAGAACTGTAATTTGGCACTGATAATGTTAATAGAAACTTTTTACTTCACTAAATTATATGCAGTTTATAGACAAAATTCACCATTATCTCTATTTTCCAAATGATTAGTTATCAAATTACTTTCTTTTTTAAAAAAACATCTAGGAAATCATAAAGAAATTACAAAATGAAGTATCACCCAATTTTGTTGGAATAAATAGTTGTTAGCAATTGGTGGCACAACTAATCCCCAAAGATATTTTGCAACAAAAGTCACGAAAGTCCTGGTCCCTGAGCTAGCCATAGTCCCTGAGCTCTTCTCCATTAGCTTCGGCTTTTCCTTGGGAGGTTTGCTTCATCGGTCTTCCTAAAAAGCTGATGAAACTGGGGTAAATTAGTCTATCTGGACAGTGACATTTCAGCACGTAATCTTTGAATCATACAGTATGAAGATACATTAATCATCAGGGGGTTTTATGGCATTGCCACTGGGGCAGTTTATTTCCCTCAAAAACACGTCCACACGTCAATTTTCCTTTTTAAGTGCTGTTGGTGGTCAAGGTTATGGCGCAAACAACTGTGAAGGTGTTGACCAATGTGTCCTACATTTTGTCGAAAGGCTCTTTTAATAGTGATATGAAAACATCTTCCTGGAGTGCAGTCCATATGTGTGGATAATATGTGGGTCAGATGCAAGGGAGCTGTAGGAGCTGAATCCTGACAAAACAATGAATGGATTGATGGTTGCCACACAGATGCGAGGCACACTGATACTGACGCTGCTATGAGCTATGTTGAATGTCCTGCACTTAGTCCTGGCACTGGACGGAGAGCAAAGCTATTCCTGCACCACTTCAGTATGTTACCTCGGATGATGTTACGTAATCTGTGTCTCGACTTCGTCACCACAGTGGCGGGCCGTCAGGGCCTGCAAGGCTTTCTCTGCTGGCCTAAACAGAATCACAAAAATATATATATATATATATATATATATATATATATATATATATTTTTTTTTTTTTTTAATTATTATAATTTATAAAAATATTGTTCCCATTATCTTATTTTCTCATTGCACAGCTACTGTCTTCCTCAGTTGCTCTGCTTCCAGTGCAGCTTGTTTTAAGTAGAGCTTTTATCCAATCAGATTTCACCTCTGTGTCTCTCAGTAGAACAGAGGCCCCAGGCCTTCAGCCTCAAAAGTGCTTCTAGGTGCCGTTTAAAATGAATGGGGACGTGTTCAACCAATCAGATCTTTAGTTTGACATGTTGGGCATATTCTTGAGTGTTAGCAGCCGCTACCCCCAGACCAGCCAGCCTACTCCACCGTCATCGTTACACGTCCAGGTGCTGCTTTGCCGCGAAGTCCAGGGTGTGCTGTGATTGGTCAGTGGGCGAGCATGTGACTAAAGTGAAACTTGCCAGCAGAGTTTAGTTGGAGTAGTACGAGTTCAAATTGAAAGATATGGAAGAAATTATAACATTTGTAGGGTTTTGCTTGGTGTAGTTTATTTATTTTTTGACCTAGCTTTGTTTTTTAACACTCAACGACTGAAGACTATCGTGAAACGAAACTTAACAGCAGAGGCTTGCAGCTCAGCCAATCAAATATGGCCAGCCTGACAAGTTTCCTGACTCTTCCACACACCATGACACAGGGGGATGAGACGAGGAAAGACATTGCAGAGCAGTACGTTTAACGCTTGTGATGTTAAAGTAAAATCATGAGATGGTCTCCTAAAGAGATGGATCAGCCGCGGCTTTTCGTTAAGGGATGATGGTGGGTTCCACAGCCAGACCAGCTGAGAACCACTGTCCTACATGAGCACAGAAAACATTATATTTTCCTGAATTTAAGCTTCTGCATTTTCCAAATGCTCTAGCGTTATTCAAACGCATTGTAAGCCTCGTACCGAACGGTTTAATACGAGTAGTACATAATTACAGCCTTAGAAACGAATAATAGCTGTGGCGCCATCATGTGGTTATAAGGTGGTATTTCAGCTGCATGACAGCAGTGAAGGCCTGGGTATAAAATACACGGCACGCCACTGCGTCACCAACAGGACAAAATAGTGAGGTTTTATTTGTTGTAACCTATTTCAAACCATTGCTTGTTTCCAAATGTCACAGAAATCCACCTGGTCCAAACTATATAATTTTAACAAACACACTCAGTGAATTTAATTCTAAACAAATGAATGTCATTACTTTGTGTAACAATTAATTGCCTAACCTTTGCTAAAACCTTAGTGTGCCACCTGAGCTCACCCCAGAGTGCCCCTGCAGGCAACAACTGTTGAAAAGTTGTCTGTCCCTCCAAAAGCTCCAGTTCAAATGGCGGTGTTTCCTTTCAGATGCATGATTGTTTTTTTACAGTCATGGGTGTAAATGGATTTCATCTTTTGTGTGGCAAAGAGAAATGCCATGTTCTCAAATTCTAACCAAACCACACCGTATTCTGGATATGTAATGTGCTACGTTTCACTGCAACATACTGATGTATGGGCTCCATAGGCATGCTGCTTTGATGATGATGTTGACCAGACGGAGTGTGCTCAGTTGTGATGGAGATGAATATATTGACAACATCCTAACTGCCTGTTAGGATTTGGACTGCCTATTCACTGAACTTGGAAATAGAAGCTTGACAAAACAATCCAAACTCAAGTTCATCTTACTGGCATTTTTTTGAGCTTTCAAACATAAAATGGTAAATAGACTTGCGTTTATATGGCACCTTTCTAGCCTTTCTTCGACTAATCAAAGTGCTGTACACTACATGTCAACATTCACCCATTCACACACAGTCATACACTGATGGCCATCAGGATCTAATCTAAATGCTAGTTGACATACACGGCCTCCGGGAGTATTTGGGGTTCAGTATCTTGCCCATGGACACTTGGATCCGCCGATCATCCGATTAGTGGACAACCCACTCTACGTATTGAGCCACAATAAAAAGATTTTCACTATCATGAATTTTTCTGTAAAATCAAATTACCACGTATTATTATCTAACGAAGGTAAGTCCAAAAATTCACTTTCCTTTTAGCTCTGTTTTTTGTCTCCACCAACTCCTGAAAAGTCGTCTCAAATCGGCGTGGTGCGGCACCGGGCTGCAGGCTCAACCGGGCAATCAAATGTAATTAACTGGAAATGAATTGATTCAAGCAGATGCCGACCTCTTGGCGTTGCTGTGCTATTTATATAGTTTAACATAGTTAAATACCACTGTACGGTTGCCTGTTTGTTAATTTTCAACAGGGGAACAATATTTCCCATGATATTGACGACGGGTGCTACTCCATGCTGAAGAGTTTAGAATTTTTATGCCTGTCTAAAACAACGCTAGAAAAACACAAGAGAGACGCAATTCTAAAGAGTTTCTTTTCATTTAAAACATCTGCCTACAAAAAGCAGCGGGGTGGAAAAGGAGCTTATGAGAACTGTGAAAGTGAACTTAAAAGAGATTTAAGAGATTTAAAACCAAAACACTTTCGCAGACTTGAGTGATAATTATGTGTGGGTTCGTTACAATAAGTTACCCTTTTCACATTACAGATTTTTCCCGCTGTTAAGACAGAAATAGATTAGTGCAGCTCTAAGGGCCATAGACAACAAATATGAATCCGTTGTAGATGAATGTATATAAAAACAAAAAGGAAATGATGACCAGAACAACAACAAACTAGTCATTTCACTTTCATGCAATCATACGTCTCTGTCCAAATACATGTTGGGACCATGTGCTTGGCCATGTGCAACCGAGATCGTTAATGTGTAGAAACTACTGTGTATTTCATACTGCTGCAATCGCGTTGAGATCATACACCACTAGTGAGGCCTGAAGTTGTTTCTCATCAGTTCAAATGCAGTGCCACGTGACGTAGGACGTTTTAGATGACATCATACGTTGTCTGAGCTGTTCTCTCAGTTAGTTTATAGTTTGGTTATTGGTCCCTGTTCGCAGGGTGGTGCCCCATTATTATTAACTAGAAAATGCGTTGGAATGCTGAAAGCTGAAATGAATCGCAAAAACATTGCTGAAAATACAGAAATGGGAGACTACCTGTCTGAATAATGTTGAAGCCCGAAAGCATTTAAACTGCACTGCTGAAACCCCTTCTAGTTGAAATGTCTAACTATGGTGTCTGTAGCTGAAAGTATGAGGAAGGAGAAGGCTTTGAAAGTTGAAGAAGTTTGACAGGATTTGAAGATTTTCTCCCTACACATATCATTAAAAACAAATTGCAAAAAGCTTAATAATTCAAAAAGTTTAAAGATTACAAATATGAAAAGTCATATCACCCCTCTCCTGAAAGCTGAACATTTTGATATTTGAACGGTTTCTGTAGTTTAAAAAAATGTCAGTAGTAGTGATATTTGTAGTAGTAGTAGTAGAAGTTGTAGTTGTAGTAGAAGCATTAGTAGCATTAGAATAAGTACTAGTAGTAGCAGTAGTGATATTTGTAGTAGTAGAAGTTGTAGTTGTAGTAGAAGTATTATTAGTAGTAGAAGTATTAGTAATTAGAAGAAGTAGTAGTATCAGTAGTCGTAGTAATAGCTGTAGTATTTAATATAACAGTAGTAGTAGTAGAAGAAGTGGTAGTAGTAGTAATAGTAATGGCAGTATTTGAAGTAGCAGTAATAGCAGTAGTAGTAGTACTAGTAGCAGTAGTAGTAGTAGTAATACTAGAAATATTAGCAGCAGTAGTAGTAGTTGTCGCAGTATTAGTAAGAGCATTCATTATTTCAACAAAAAAACCTAATTTTGAGCTTAATGTTTAAATACAGTTAATCCATGAGGCTTTTATTTAGAAAGGGTGGGGCTGGGTGGGGGAGAGAGGAGACAGAATCAGAATGTATGAAACACACAGAGGTTATTAAATTACAGTCTTCATCACAAACATTCCAGTTAGATTTCACTGTGTGGGGCTTTTATTTTGAAAAGGTGGGACTGGGTGGGGGTGGGAGGAGACATAATCATAATGTTTGACACACATAAACAGAGGTTATTAAATGGCAGGCTTCATCACAAGCATTTCAGTTAGAATTCATTCTGTGGGGCTTTTATTTTAAAATGGGGTGTGGGGGGGGGGGGCAGAAGGGGAGAGGAGACAGGATCATAATGTTAGATAAACACAAACAGGTTGCTAAATGACAGGTTAATAATCTCCTGAATGAGAGAGAGACACAGAGAGATAGAGGGAGAGGAGTGTGTGTGCGTGTGTCTCAGTGCCTCTGTGTGTTTATCAACACTAATGAGCTCATATGAACACCTGTGTGCTTGGGTGCATGTGTGTCACTGGTTGGTGACCTTTGTGAGAGATTAGAGTGAACAGTGATTTTCAACAAAACTACCTGTCAAACATATGCCCTATATACCAAAACCATGAGACTAATCAATAAAATATGGATACCGTGAGAGAGATAAGACTCTGCCAAATGCGGTAAAGTGATTTTTATGTTTGTGGTGTTAAAAATGTGAGCTCCAGCGCAATATACAAAACTGGTACCGTCTGCTTTCTTTGAGGAATTAGTGGTCAGATTTAACATGGAGTCTAATGGAGCAGTTGGTTGGAGTTCATGTCGCTCTAAGGCTCCCTGAGCCAAATGTGTATGTCTGCTTTTAACGACAAGGATAAGATTAGCTACTTTTCCATCCATAAATTATGCATGAAGAGTGAAAATTTTGGAGTCACTGGCAAAAGACAAATATTTTTTTTCACAACAATCTGAAGCTCCTCTTCACTCTAGCGTGACATCACGCACTCTAAGCTGCGCAATACACACCCATTATAAAGTCAGAAAAGGACTGAAAAAATCATAAAAGTTAAAATATGACAGTTAAAAAAGTATAAAAGATATCAAAAAGATTATAACATACAATAATAGCTTAGGGTTTTCTCAACATGGTAAAGTTTAAATGGTGTCTGTAGCTGAAAGTATGAGGAAGTAGAAGGATTTATAAGTTGAAGAGGATTTGAACATTTTCTCCATAGAAACCCATTCAAAAATAAATGTGCAAAAAGCTTAATAATTCAAAAAGTTTAAAGATTAGAAATATGAAGAGACATAGCCGGCATGAGCTGAAAGAGCTGAACATTTTGATATTTGAACGGTTTCTGTAGCTTAAAAAATGTGGAAGGAGAAGAGTTTCAAAAAACGTACGGAAGAAATAGCGGAAGTTGAACTAGAAAATGCATTTCCTGCTGAAAATGCGTTGGAATGCTGAGAGCTGAAATGAATCGCAAAAACATTGCTGAAAATACAGAAATGGGAGACTACCTGTCAGAATAATGTTGAAGATGATAATCAAAAAACGTATGGAAGAAATATAAAATGCTGTTAAGCATTCCAAGAATAAAGAAACAGGATAACAATAGTTGGAATGCTTAAAAGCATTCCAACAATAATTGTTAATAATCTTACTGACATTATTAATTCTATTGATGTCAATAATTTAGTTTTTCATACATGCTGATAACTCAAACACGCTCCTTTTCGTTCCCAACATACATGTATCACCATTGCATAGTCAGACGCATATATCAACAGCGATCAAATAGCTGCATATTTTTTCCTGTCGGCTGCCTGCCACCTGCTACAGATAATGAAGCAATGCCTACAGCGTATTGGACTCCCTCCTCCTTCCGGCCCCAACAACATGGCATTGTATGAGCCGCTGCTCCCCCCCCCCCACACACACACACACACCCCGCTGCGTTGGCACAAGAGCAACGGCTCGGGAGATAATACTCATTTGGAGAGCATAGCGGGGGCGTTGCTACAGATACAACTAATCCTCACACCTCATTGCCAAGATATGGCTGGCTGCTGCAGTGCTCGCCTCTGCCGCTCCCTCTCTCTTTTCTTTCTTCCCCCTCCTGATTTCTCTTTGCTTTCTTGACATTCAGTCCCTCTCCTGCTGTCTTTGTTCTCATCTCTAAGCCCTCATCTCTTTCTATTTTTCTTCTCCTGCACTTATCCCCTCTCTTCTGGGGCCTGAGCACAAGGGGCGAAAGGGCGGGCCACTTTTTAGAGAGGAAAACATAACAGCGGATTTAAAAGATAAGATAAGGGAGGTTGATTAAAAACAGAGAGGAGAATACAGCTCAGCAGGAGAGAAAAACGTTTTATTTTGGAGAACCTATACCAGGACACTTTGTATTGCAGCATCAAGTTATGTCTACTGGCTGAAAAAAACGTATTCCCATACACAACCATTACAAAAGAATGGTTGTAAAATGATGTGTACATTTTCTTAGCATCATAAACCCACCAGAACTGATCATTTTTATAATCACAATTTGAGTCTAATAAGATATTGGTACAATAAATATTACAAAAGCTAAATCCCCCAAAAAATGTCCAGTCCTTTTTATGTGTAGGGTCAAGGCTCAGTCAAATAAGAACTCTAGTGCTCGTTCTTTATCGGATCAAATGTGGACCATAAGAAACTTTCATTAGAGTGAATCAGTGGCATTTTGGAACGCGGTATAAGTGTTGGGCAGAAACGGTAATGTGGTTACTTTTTCAGTAATGAGTAATGTGGAGGATTACAATTTGAATTTTGGTACAGTAGTTATATTACAGTTACCAATTGCAGTAACACTCAGTTACTTTGACACACATACATGCTAGCTGAGGCAGCTAGCGTCTGATGTATATAGTATGTTATCCTATGTTTATATTTTATATTCTAATTGCTGTAGTTTGGTATGTTAAGTGTATTCTAATATATTCTCTATATTGTGTATTCTATAGATATACATCTCTGGTGTCCATATATTCACTGTGTATCTACTGTTGCCGTGGATAACCTGCTGCTGTAACACAATAATTTCCCAATAATTTAAACACATTTTTGTTGATCGGATTGTAATCGGATGCTTAACCACGCTAGAGTTGTAAATGCACCCAAAGAGCTTTGAGGATGGATTGTGATCAGAAAAGCCAAACCATCCCCAGAGGTGGCCAGTGATGCATTAAGACCACATTGAACACGAGGGTAACTGCAATTGTCTTTTCCAATCTACATACAACAGCTATGTGGGCAGTAGTGACCTCTGACCCACAATATTCGGTACAGCTTACTAGGAAATATTACGGGTTCAGTCCGGCAGGTCAGCAAAGGACAAAATAACATTCCAGAGTAACATTGCATTCACATGGATATCAAGTTAGTGGACAAGAGCGGGACGGTAAAATTAGAAAAGGCCGGCAGAGAATTCCAGCAAGGCTAACATTAGAATGCACTGCCGTTAAAATATTTTCAACTTTTTGCCGTTCTCCGCAGTGGAATTTACCTCTCTCTCTCTCTCTCTCTCTCTCTCTCTCTCTCTCTCTCTCTCTCTCTCTCTCACACACAGACAGACAGACACAGAGTGCTGCGGCGCCTAGTCCTTGTCTCAGTCTTAAGTGATAATTGTTGGTTATTTCAGGGTCAGCTTGAGTTGAGGTGGTTGATTTTGCGGGTCAGACAGATTGGCTCTCATAACGGGTCGGTTGAGTTTGGGTAATAAAAAATCCTGACTCACGCATCACTAGTGGGCTCACTTGACCCGTTCGGTTGTTTGACCTGGACAGGGCGATCAGATCTCAATGTGGACACTGAAGACAAATATTAGCCAGGTGTTAATATAATCAGGTCTGGATACGAGACCCAAGGTGTAAAGTGGTTATAGTCTCATTTCCAGACTGTAACCACAGTTAAAAAAAATTGTCATGTTAAATACACAGAAAAAACTTGTGTAATTCTTTTTTATTGACTGATAAGGGACTGTATTTTTCAAGTAAGTTGCCCAGCCATGGTCCCAGGTTGGTTATGCAAGCTGCATCTGTAACTTGACACTACGGCCTACTGTTGTTCCTCAGGGACTGGATTTTACGTGGTTGATGTATTTATGGTCAGTACATCCCCCTGTTGCTTCATGTTTGTAAAAACTCATCTGACTAATAGACGCACTCAACCTGACTATTTCATCTTAAGAAAACACGGAGCTCAGCCATTGTCTTTGCACATGGAAGCTGTTCATAAATCAATAGGTGGCTTTACAATGCATGTGTACAATGATGTGTTTTATAACAAGATTAACTGACAGATTGTGGTTGATAAATCTGATAACATTTTAATTGAACGCCCCGCTGCTACTCATTCAAGCAGTCAGAGCTACCATACCTCTGTCACTAACTGAACTCCCTGCATAGATATTATTTAATGTTTGGGGAAACGAAATGGAGATTTCAGAGAGAAGCAGACAGGATATGCGTTTGTAAGGATATAGCAGGTTAGAAAGATAACGATAGAAGCTAAAGCTACAGATCACAGTGTAAAAGTGAACCACCACATCAACTGAAGATCGAGACAGAAGAAAATGAAAATAAGGAAAAACATTGTTCCTGTAAAGCAGAGTAGGTCTTTAATCACTGTTACAATCATTAAAAGCAAAAGCAGCATGTGTAGACATTCAGTATACCTTCAGTAGCTAGCGTTGCTGTTCAGTAGAACGTACTGAAGGTAGAGAGACCATATTTAAAAGAGACAGCAGCAAGATGATAGGCTAACAATGTCATTGTTGTGCTATTGGATAGAAGAGACCAGCTGAAAATCAGAGACAAACAGTGTGAGAGAGGGGGAAAGAGTAAGCCTTGGGCTCCTCAGCATTTCATCATGTACACAAATGGTTTCCCAACAAATACCAAATGTCAGAGGCCCTTAAAGTAAACAAAAGCCAGAGGCAGCATTAGTGTCTTGTATGTCAGTTTCCTGGCCGCTCGCCCTCAGTCTGCCCTTTGCTTCAGCTAAACCTTTGGATAAGACTGCCCACCAAGTACACACAGACACAAGTAATGAAAGGCCAGTAATAGATCTGCCTTTTAGAGAAATGCAACCAGACAGTAATGGTTAGATCCACCTACGAACAGAATTCACACCGTTTAGATTTCTACCCTGTGGGGGAGACTGCAGACACTGAGATTGTACCTTAATCTTCATGACGTAGGGGCTAAATTCATTATGAATGCAGCCATCATTGTATGACCATTGTGACTTTTGTGTAATTCTGAGAATCATTGCTGTAATGATCTAACTGTAAAGCTTTGATTCTTCCGACTTGCATTCCGGTGTTGCCCAAAATATAGCCCTAGCTACATTTAAATAGGCGATGAAGGATTTCCTGACATCATCCTGGTCTTCATGTATGTCTCTCTCCCTGTGGAACTTAATACCACTGGAGTTACTGTTTGACGACAACATTATATGGGTCAATAAAAGCTCGACAGTGTGAATTTGTATGGCAGAAATTAATTTAAGTTGAACTCAATATGAATCATTTGCAAGATTTCTTTCCTCTGGGGGTATTGATTTTACTGCAAAATTTCATTTTTGAATACTGATGACCAACCTTTAATGTGTACAAATGTCTGAGGGGGGGGAAGTCAGGGTGGATGGTTGGGTTAACAATGCCAAGATAATCTTTTCCTGCCTTTAACCATGACCACCGTTTTTCCTTTCCTTGACCAAGAAGTTGTAGTTGCCTAACAAACCCAGACTCTATCCAGGGGGGGTGGCAAGTTAAAAAATGGGACTACTGTTTAGATCCTTTAGGAAGGCGCTGTTAACCTTTTTGCCAAGATGATAAATCAAGTCACGTCTGAGGAGGAAATACACCATCCAAAGGGATTTTTCACAACCTGGAAACGGAGCTTTTCTTTTTCTAAATGGTTTATTTTAGATATTTACAAGTTTATAAAGGTATTAATTAGCCTACAACTTCCAATTTATATTAGAAAGTGATTTTTGCAATATTTAAATGGAAAAGTACTGAAATCTATTTTGAATTCTCTTTAGGTCAAGTAAAACAGTTGGTTTTATCTACAATAGTGAAAATGTGTTGTTAGTGGTGTAACGGATCACGGGTCGATCCGTGATTCTTTCTTTCAATATTGATCAAAGGACGAGGGTCTCAACTTGGACAACTTCAAATTGGACATCTTCAATATTTTTGTTTTCATGTAAGACTATAGCCCAAAGTTCTTTGCTTTAAGTGTTCTTGAAGTTCTTTAATTAATAAATGGAAAGCAACTTTTCACGGGAAAATAACCTCAAAACTAAGACCTCATACAATATATTACAATTGAAAGACAAGAGTGAAAGGATCAGTGATGTTATGGAAGATTTCTGTGTTAATCGGGAGAAGAGAGTTTTGTTCACAAATCAATAATAAAGTCTTCAGAAGATTCAAAGTTGTCTGTCTGTTTATTCGCTTGCAAGAGGGAATGAAAAACAACAGCTATGTGTTCAGTAGTCTGTGGAAAATACTTAGACTAAGTTCAACATTCAACATCATTTTATGCATACAGAGGTTCACGCCTTTAGATAAGTCATACATAGGGGAGTAGAGGTCTTTTGACACAGGCTGTCTTGATCTGCTCATTATCTGGAGTCTGCCAGGTGCGTTCAACTGGGAGTCAGTTACTGTTTCAAGGTGCTTAACAATGGGTTTCTGTTTCTTCCTCTCGTGTGTGTGCATGTGATCAGTTGTACAACATCTTTCAAACCTTTCCATGATTCTAAAATATATTTTCCCATTACAATGTCTTTTTGTGTACGCCTCCCTCTGTCAGGACAATCCCATAACAGGATCAATAGTTACGGCCCAGCGGCAAAGTCAATATTATATCACCAGTGACCTATCTCGTACCTTGCTATCCTTTATCTCACCCACATTTAACAGTTCAGCTAAAAGCTAGGACTGGGCTATCACATGCTTTGTTATGCCAATGCCCTTTCCACATCCATCCATGTATGAACAATAATAGCAGCCTGCTGGTTATCGGTGAACGTTCACACCAGCAACCGCTGGTTTTTCCTGGGATGTTGCCTGAGTTTTACGCTTGTTAAACGATTATCACTGTTAAGTTTGTGAAGAACAAAGTGACTTTGGTCGACCAGTGCGGAAGACATTCAGCATGTGAAGTGCTGTGGCTGGAAACAACACAGCATGAGTTTTGTATTATTTATTGTTCAATTTTGACTCCATGGAGTTGCTGTGGGTGCTGCTCCGAGGCCCATTTTTTTATTTTTCATTATCTCAATCTAATTCCCAATCGCTAAATGGTAAATGGACTGTACTTGTATAGCGCTTTTCTAGTCTTCCGACTACTCAAAGCGCTTTCACACTACATGTCATCATTCACCCATTCATACACTGATAGCAGGGGCTACCATGCAAGGTGTCACCTGCCTATCAGGACTCTAACATTCACACCCATTCATACACCGTAGGACAAGCTACAAGAGCAATTTGGGGTTAAGTGTCTTGCCCAAGGACACATCAACATTGTTGAAGAAATCATTCAAGTCCAGACCAGAAGTTGCTGTGGTGTTGCTTGGTTAAAATGAATAATTAAATAAGTAAATGTAAACTAATATGCAAAGCTCCTGGTTAGCTCCAGTCATATATTTACAAATGTTTTATATCCAGCCATGTTCTCCTGAAGGAGAATCTGTTTGTTTGTTTCTTACATGAATGGCTGAGAGGTTTGTATTTAACAGTTTATTGTTTGCATCTTGCAATAAATATTGATATGTTCTTGATCACTTTGTGTTTTGTCTATTTGCCTTTTCTGTTAAAAAAAAACTATGGGTTTTGAGGCACTGCTGACCTTTCAATGTCATTAATAAATGCTTTATAAGGCATAAATAGTCCTCACTTTAGATGAGGTCACACAAAATATTTTACTAAGGACTAGTAACTACCTTAATAAATCATGAATTGCAGTATTAATACACATTTATAACCCTAACCATTAGTGCATATCTGGCTGGTATCTTTTGAGGTCTGCAATGCTCCGCTGCTCCTCCGATTGCTGTGCGTGTCCTCCGTCTTCTTCTTCTGGGCCTCCATGGCTTGCGTTGTCTTTCAGAGGAGGAAGTCCTGCTCAGGGACGAAGCCAAGTTTTGTGGTTCTGCAGGTGATGAGGAAGAGGACCCACAGAATGTAAAGGGATCTTGCTGGTTTCTGGTTCATGATGGAGGATGCGTCTGCTTACAGTGGGATGCGTGTATCCAAGTTGCACAGCCTTCACACTTAACTGCTGTGGTGGTGGTCAGCAGGACGTGTTGTGGTTTGGACCAGCAGGGTTTCAGAGCGTTTCTCCGCCGGAACTCTCCGATACAGACCCAGTCTCCTGGTTGGATGTTGTGGCACGGTTTGTCACTAGGAAGGGACTGTGCAGCCTTTACTTGACTGTGGATGGACTGAACAGCAGAAGTTAGAGCGGAGCAAAATTAAATCATGGACTCATCCAAAGCATGGAGATCCATCTTTTTCATACATATTACTGAATTACTTGGTATAGTCATTGGTCTACCAGTAATAATCTCATGTGGTGTAAATTTGTGCTTTCTGATGGGTGTGACATTAGGGCTAGAGGCAAGAGCATTGTCCATTTCAAACCTGTTTCAGCACATAGTTTGGCTAGTTTGTTTTTCAGGAAACCATTTTGTCTTTCAACTAGTCCTGCAGACTGTGGGTGGTATGGGCAATGTAGTCGTTGTTTAATCCCAAGGGATTTACAAAGTTCAGTCATTATTTGTCCAGTGAAGTGACCATCTCTGTTTGAATGTGAGATGCTGAATCTTGGAACAATGTCTTTCAGCAGGCATTTCGCCACAGAGACAGAGTCAGCCTTCCTGCAAGCCCATGCTTCAGGCCAGTTTGAGAACATGTCTACACATACAAGAATATTTTCATATCCATCCGATTTTGGCAAATTAATAAAATCTATTTGCAGAGCTTCAAAAGGTCCTCTAGGGTGAGGATGTGTTGACATTGTCGTCTGCATTGTTTTTCCAGGGTTGTGTTGTTGACAGATGAGACATTGTTCACAGTATTTTTGGGCATAGGATGTAAATCCTGGAGCATACCAGTCTTTCAACACTGATTGACACATTCCTCCTTTACTCACATGTGACAAACTATGTGACATGCGTGCAAGCCACGAGTACAGAGATTTGTGAGCCACAACGCGTGGACACCCACAGATTATTTACATATTTACATCCATGGGAAAGCCACGACCTGTGCTCCTTCACATCAGCAGTTTCTTGTAAGAGAGCTACATCATTAAGAGAAGTAAGGTCGTTAGTGATTATGGAAGGACAGAGCTTTACAGGAACACCAAGTTTGCCAGCTGCTTTGGCTGCATGGCCGGCCAAAGCATTGCCTTGTGAGACAGAATCCTTGGATTTGGTGTGAGCTTCACATTTAACCACAGCAATAGATGAAGGTAGTTGACATGCATCTAACAGTTCGGCAATCAATTTACCATGTTTAATGAATCCTTGGATTTTTAACCAGTCGCCCCGAGGCAGCAGAGCGAAGTGGTCGGGCGGGGGTGTAGGGCTTGACCATGGTCTGGAGATAGGAAGGAGCTGTTCCTTTCACTGCCCTGTAGGCTAGCACCAGAGTCTTAAACTGGATGCAAGCTCTTACAGGGAGCCAGTGTAGAGAACGGAGAAGGGAAGTTGTGTGGGAGAACTTGGGGCGATTGAACACCAGACGAGCTGCAGCTTTCTGGACAAGCTCCAGAGGTCTGATGGCCGACGCTGGGGCTCCGGCAAGTAGTGAGTTGCAGTAGTCCAGGCGGGAGATGACAAGAGCCTGGATGAGCACCTGCGCCGTCTCGTCAGTGAGGACAGGGCGAATCCTCCTGATGTTGTAGAGCAGGAATCTGCAGGAGCATGTAACCGATGCATTGTTTGCTGAGAACGACAGTTGGTCATCCAGGGTCACACCAAGATTCCTCGCAGTCCGAGTTGGCATCACCACGGTATCATCAATGGTGATGGACAAGTCTCGGTGCGGGCAACCCTTCCCCGGGAGGAACAGTAGCTCGGTTTTATCCAGTTTAGCCAATCAGTGTCAAATATATTCAGTTTGGGGCAAAATTCCCTTGTAATGGGAAAATATATTTTAGTATCATGGAAAGTTTTGAAAGATGTACATCTGATGGGAAAAGTAAAAAGACACAAACTAAAAAACACAGCAGCCCTGCAGAAGTAGTTAATTAGTTCATGAAACCAGTGCCCTGTTCTTCAAGGCCGATCATATGCACCCACACGAGGGGAAGAAACAGAAACCCATTCTTCCCAATCTCAGTAGAACAGTCTAAAGAAGAACCTTGAAACCGTAACTGACTCCCAGTTGAACGCACCTGGCAGACTCCAGATAATGAGCAGATCAAGACAGCCTGTGTCAAAAGACCTCTACTCCCCTATGTATGACTTATCTAAAGGCGTGAACCTCTGTATGCATAAAATGATGTTGAATGTTGAACTTGGTCGAAGCTTTGCCACAGTCTACTGAATATGTAGCTGTGGTATTCTCTTCCCTCTTGCAAGCGAATAAACAGAAAAAGACAACATTTTTTCTGAAGACTTTATTATTGCTTTGTGAACAAAACTCTCTTCTCCCGATTAACTTAGAAATCTTCCATAACACCCTTAAACTGCGCATCCTAGACTAGTCTCTACAGGCGAGGGCGAGCACTACTCCTCCAAGACCCGTTTGAGAGGAGAACTTTGGCGGAGAAACTGCAGGTGAAAGAGCTGATCCCAGATCAGCCTGACCTCACAATCAGACAGCAGAGTAGCGGGAAAGGGAAGCAGTACATGCGAAGCTTCTCTGGTACACCAGAAAGGTTTGGCTAGCTGGATGCAGTCATGCTAATAACTTATGTTGTTTACAAGCCTTGGAGCCGAAGAGAGCTAAAAGCAATAGTTGGAGATTTTCCCAAAGATGTCAGGAAAATAAACAAAAATTGTTAGAAGAATGGGACTCGGTATGCACAGTATACTATCCGTTGAACTCCAGATCTGTAGTGAAAATTATGGACATGTCACCATACAAGTGCCAGTTTTGATCAGCAAGAATGGTCTTAACTCTCCTCTTTTAGGCAGTAACATTATAGCTGAGATGATCAAAACAAACAAAGAACAGAGAGGTGAGGCTGATATTTCTGCTCTACATAAAGAAGCGTTAAGTGTCAGTGACCATGCAGTGGAAGCCATAGTTTCTACTCTCCAGATTTTGACCCCTGAAGAGACTGCTCCTGAGATCGAGTGCAGTGTGAGGACAGGAAAGAGAGGAGTAACTATTCCTGCAGAGCAGATTTGTGAGGTGAGGTGTAGAGTCAGAGAATGGCCAAGGGGCGGGACAATGCTGTTTCAACCAAATCTATTGAGTGACTGTCCTGAAGGGTTAGAACTGTTTCCGGCTTTAGTAGATGTTCAAAGTGGGTACACAAAAATTGTTAAAATCCCTATTCAGAACCCCACTAAACACGACATCTATCTCACAAAGAGAACAGTTCTAGGCATGTTGGAGGAAGTTATGGAAGTGAAACCAGTTAACTGTTTTCCAGGTGTTTCAGAGCCAATGTCCCATCCCACGGTAAACACATGCTCAGTTAAGCACAAACCAGCAGAGAGAAACAAGTGATAAACATGAGATGAAGGGCATGTCAAAACAGAGCTGGCATCCACCTGTTGATGTGTCATACCTGAAGGAGGAAGAACAAAAGATAGTCAGAGACATGTTGTACGAAGAGTCAGATGCATTTGCCAGGGACGATTCTGACATTGGTTGCATCCCAAACTTGCAGCTGCAAATCCACCAGTCCAAACGTCCTACAATTCAGTTCCCAAGCCCTTGTACAAAGAGGTAAAGGAATATGTCCAGAACCTGCTTGACCACGGTTGGATCAGAAAATCCATCTCACCCTACTCGTCTCCAGTGGTCTGCGTCAGAAAAAAAGACAAGAGTTTACGTCTGTGTGTTGACTTTCGAGGCTTGAACCGCAAAACTGTCCCTGACCGCCACCCTCTTCCACGCATCCAAGACCTGCTGGATAATCTCGGGGGATACTCGTGGTTCTCAATACTCGATCAAGGCAGTGCCTACCACCAGGGCTTTGTCGATGAGAGTTCCAGACACCTGACTGCCTTTAGCACGCCTTGGGGGCTGTATGAGTGGATTCGACTTCCATTTGGCCTTACCAATGCTCCAGCAGCATTTCAAAGATGCATGGAGGGAGTCCTTGATGGTCTAAGGGATGAGTGCTGCTCTCCATATTTAGATGACGTGCTCTGCTTCTCCAAGACCTTTCATGACCATGTTGACGACCTGAGGCAGGTTCTTGGCTGCCTTCCAGAACACGGTATTAAGTTGCGCCCAAAAAAATTTGAGTTTTTTTAAAAGTCAGGTCAGATATCTAGGGCGCTTAGTGACCAGGGAAGGCATCCAGATAGACCCTCAAGACCTGGAGGCCATTCAGCACCTGAAGGATAGACAGCCAAAGAATGTGGGAGAGGTCAGAGCTCTCTTAGGGTTTCTAGGTTATTATAGAACCCTCATACAGGACTTTTCTAGGATAGCCAGGCCACTGTTTCAGCTAATAGAGAGTCCTAGAGACTCTAGCCACAAAACCAACCCAGCTAAATCAAACAAGACCAAGGCGAGGGATGCAAATTGTGGTCAGCTTTCATCTAAAGTACCTGTCCAGTGGACACCACAACACAGTGCTGTGGTGTCACACCTTGTTGACATGCTAAGCAGTCCACCCATCCTGGCCTACCCAGAGTTTGATTTGCCATTCGTCCTTCACACTGATGCATCGAATGAAGGTCTGGGGGCAGTGCTCTATCAACAGCAGGGAAACGAACTCTGTGTCATCGCTCATGGTTCCAGGACACTCTCACCAGCTGAGAAGAACTACCATCTCCATTCTGGCAAGCTGGAGTTCCTGGCCTTGAAGTGGGCAATCTGCAATAAATTTAGAGATTACCTCGATTATGCACCCACTTTCAGCGTGTACACGGATAATAACCCCCTTACTTATGTTTTGAGTACGGCCAAGTTGAATGCAGTTGGACATCGTTGGGTGGGTGAGTTAGCCGACTTCCATTTCACCATCAGATATCGCCCAGGCAAGTCAAATGCAGATGCTGACACCCTGTCACGATATCCAGTACCACTTCGCACCCACCTAAAAGATTACACAGAAACAATGCTCCCAGATGTTGTGTCTGCCATCTGGCAGGGGGACAAAGCTATGAGGGACAGTGACGTGCCATGGGTGGCTGCACTACAGCTGCATCATGATGCAGATGACACACTTTGTGAAGGCATTCCGGTTATCAATCCAGAAATTGCTCCCATCTGTGAGGTGATAAACCTAAAAAAAATGGGACGAGAGACACGCAGAATCATACACGAATGGAACAGACTCACACTTGACAAGGGAATACTGTACAGGCAGACAGGACAACGGAAACAGTTGGTCCTCCCCAGTAAACTGAAGTTGACTGTGCTAAAACACCTGCATGATGATATGGGGCATGTCGGCGCAGACAAAGTCATCCACCTGGCGAGAGAGAGATTTTATTGGCCCTTCATGCAACGTGAAATTGAAGACTATGTCATTCGTCAGTGCCAGTGTGTTAAACAAAAGCGGCCAATCATTCCAGAGAGAGCACCAATAGGTTCAATAACAACCAGTGCCCCCTTTGAGCTCATCTCCATTGACTATCTCCATCTTGAACGAAGTAAAGGTGGCTATGAGTACATTTTAGTCCTGATAGATCACTTCACTCGCTTTGCACAAGCCTACCCGACCAAGAACAAGTCAGGCAGAACAGCAGCTGAGAAAATCTTCTATGACTTTATTCCACGCTTCGGGTACACTGTAAAGCTACATCATGATCAGGGCCGGGAGTTCGAGAATAGTCTTTTCCAGAGACTCCAGCAGCTTGCAGGAATCGCCCACTCTCGAACCACCCCCCCATCACCCGCAGGGCAATCCCGTTGAGCGTCTGAACAGGACACTTCTACAGATGCTCCGCACTCTGCAAGAGGAAGGAGTGGAAGGATGACTTACCCCACATAGTACACGCGTACAACTGTACAAGACATGAGGGAACAGGCTATTCACCGTTCTTTCTCCTGTATGGAAGAGCCCCACGTTTGCCTGTTGATTTGCTCTTTGACCTGAAGCCTCAACACGAGCCAACGTCCAGACAAGAGTATGCGCAGAAATGGGCTTCTCGCATGCAGGAGGCATACAAGATTGCCTCAGATAACAGTGGGAAATGCTCTGCTAAGGGGAAGAAATACTATGATCGGCATGTTAAAGGCATGGTATTGCAGGCTGGAGATCGGGTGCTTGTCAGAAACCTGTCAGAGAGGGGTAGCCCAGGCAAACTTCGTGCTTATTGGGAAAAGAGAATTCATCGTGTGATCGAAAAGATTGGAGATGGACCTGTGTACAGAGTTCAGCCAGAAACTGGCGATCAAACCTTCCGTGTCCTGCATCGTAACCTGCTGCTCCCTGTAAATGATTTGCCTTTGGAACATGATGAGCAGAGACAGCGTGCACCCAAGAAAAAACTAAATCAGAGAGACAATCAGATAAAGAACAGTGACACAGTGGAGCAGGGCCCTGTTCCTCGTACGTCGCTAACTGAGTAAGCCGGATAAATTTGAGGATGAGATTGCAAACCTCAGGCTTTTTGGTTCCTCGAAGCAGGTTTAGCTCAATCACCATAGCAACACATCAATAAGCGTGAACCTGCTCCAGAGCAGGCTCACTGAAGGTAGCTGGATACGTTTGCCACTCCCCCGGGAAGAAATGTCATCTCCCTTCCTCATCCCATTGATGAAGGAGCAATATTAGTTAGATTAGCGTTTTATAGGGAGAGAGTTCTTCGAGATCGGTCCGTGTACGTTTTGATCGTCTGTTTTACCGTTCATTCGATGAAACGAAAATACGGAAATGTCCGTATTTTAACGGTAAAACAGATGACTAAAACGTACACGGACCGAGATCGCCAAGATCCCTCATCACATCACGATGACTTCCTATACTAGCGCTATCGATTCTGCCGACAAGGAATCATTTATTTACAAGACCTTCTCGAGTCATACATTGTGAACACCACACACAGCCGAGCATTGACTGTCTCACAGACTGTATCATAGCCTTGAGCTTTTTTGCGAGTGGTACATTATTTTACAGTGTCGGCGATGCCGCTGCATGCCGTGCTGTTCGTAAAGTTTATTTGGTGCTTAATAAACTTATGGATGTGTTCAATACATTACCATGGCACATATTGTATGGACTCACCATTCTGAATAATGTTTGTGTGCTTAGTTTTTACTTGCTCCCATGTCCTCTTGATGGCTGGGTTAAATGTGGGGCTTGAAAGCACTCATAATTATATGACAGTGTTATTAGTACACCATAGCATATCATTATTGTACTCATGATAAGAATAGAGAGAATCACACACAATTTCTTTTCACTGCTTCAATTGATTGAATTTCTGATTATGAATAATATACATACTGATCTGCCCATACACAGATTCACACACACATATTCAAACTCCTAGTTCTATATGGTAATCTACACATACATGTATATACACATATATAGTATGATACATAAGCGCATACAGTACATATATCCTCATAAGTATCTATTAATTCGTATCAATTAGATACTCTTTTTTTTTTTATCTACTCATTCTGAAAGAGTTGAGATCATTATTTTCGCTATAAGATCTCATTCGATGATGCATTCCATTGAGCCTACTGCCGTACATTTAAAGAAATATAATCTGATTGATTGGGGTGATGAGGCACTTAAAATTAGCCTATACATTTTCCCCAACACTTACGGATTTAACTTGTCTGCGATATTTTATATTATATATATTTCGCAGCGGTGGCGGTGTTAGATTTAGCCATGATTATGGTCTTGACTTCCTCATAAGCTGTCATGATCATCTCCTGCGCTCTCTCTTTTACTTTATTCGCTATTGTACCGTTAGAAAATCATGGTTTCGGTGATCGACACCTTCCCCCTTCTGACGCAAAATGGGCACGCCCAATTATTATTATTATTAGGAGTACTGAGGTCTTGTTCAACTTAACAAGACTGTTTGAGCGCTGATCATCCTTTGAGGAACCGACATAGCCTGCCTTCAATCATCTCGGTAATTGAAGCTGGATAAGTGGACATTTGATCGACTTAGTTGAGCAACGTACGAGGAACAGGGCCCAGGAGTCTGAACATTCTGATGATGAGGAACAATACACATATTGCCTCAGGACCATAACTGTGTATGAAAGAAAGAGAGTCAGACCCCCAAGGCCTGAAGGTAAACCTCCGAGTGAACTCAGTGCTGTAGCCTCAGAGTTCCAGCCAATGAGACAAGCGACAGAGACAACTCAAATACAGCAGCCACCTGAACCTGAGCCAGTTGCAGAGCCAGATTCAGTGCAGCTGCCGGTACCGGCTGCTACACCACCAGCTGAGGAGCTACCGCATGAACCAGCGAGGAAGGACACTATGGACGATGCAGATTCAGAAGAGCAGGCAGACAATAGTGAGCCTGCCACAGGGCTATTTGATGAGGAAGCGCCACCTGTGAGAAGGTCAACTCGAGCAATGAAACCTACAGAAATGCTCACCTATAACCAACTCGGACAACCTTCATTTCAGCCCTGGAAGTTAGGAGCAAATCTTATGGTTGCCTGTGTCCCCTATCCCATGCCATTTTACCCAGCCATTCCTGAATCCTGTTACTACTCTACACCAGTATGGATATGTTAAACCTGTAACAACGTACAGTGACAGAAAATACATTCAGTTTTGAAAATACAAGAGACTGTACTTTGACTGTTAGACTTTGTAGACTCTTGACCTAAACATGACGCTAACGTTGGTTCTCTCTATTAATCCACAGGTATTCAAAACTTGTTTTCTGTCCGTAACTTGAGTTATGATCGAATGTAAATGCAGTTAAATGTTTTGTAATGTAACATGATTGGAGATGTGTGATAAATGTAGTTAGCTATATTTTGTAGCTAGTTGTTCCGATGAACATTGTAATGCTACCTAGTTAGTTCTGTCCGTGAACTTCAGTGTTACACCGTAGTTGTTAAATGTTAGTAGAACTGGATGTGGAATATATTTTAATTAATTTTAATTTGTTCACACCATGTTGATGTAAATTGTGAAATGTTATGATCTGCAATGCAGCTCAGAATAAATCTAGCTCTGGCCTGAGCATGACGCCAACGTTGGTCCTCTCTCTATTAATCCACAGTTAGATCAGTTGGCTACACAGTGCTTCCCCAGCCTGTGTAACCTTTGCTGCCGGTCCAGATTTCCCCTAGGTCTAGTGCCGGTAACACCATCTTCATTTGCTATTAACCAGTAACATATACACAATATTTAGACATCTCAGCAAATCTCACCAGTGTTGGTGTTATTATTCCATTGAAATTATTCAAGTAGACCTTGTAGTTAGAGAGATACGCCCCTTTGAGTATGGGTATGGAATTTTCGAGCAGAGGCCTAAAAATAGGGCTAGGCTTCAAGAATTAATGAAAAAAATTGTGCAGTTTGAACCTGAGCTGAAAATGTCCTCTGCAGTCGTAGTAGTAGGGAGCTCTCCTGTACAGAGAAATTGTTCCTGTAAGTCCCCGTCCCACACATGTTTCACATAAATGAGTAAAACTGCTTTGTTTGTTAGGTCTGTAGATTTGTCCATTTGTAATGCAAAAAGACCACTTGCCTTAATTCGAGCTGTGGTCCGTTTGATGTCATCCGACATGTCTTCAATTCGCCTACTTCATGTCATTTGACAGAGGTATAGTTTTCAGTTTATCCCCTGCTGATTGATCCAACAAATGGCGCTTCAGTTTTGATGGCTTCATGCTTTCTTGTGCCAGAACCTCGCTGCACAAAACAGAGGTTTTTGCCCTCTTTTGTCCTAAATGTAAGAAAATCCATATCTCATGTAGTCGGTGTCGTACTTGCGTTTCGCTCAATTAGCATAATAAAACAAACTTTGCGGGTGTTCTTCTATACTGTGAAATGGCGGGTGTCTATTAGCATGACAAGGCATTAACGCCAAATACTGTTATGAAGTGTGAATAACTCCGCTGCATAAAAAATCCCCTTCAAATTAAAAAATAAAACATTTCTTCAGGCAAAGGCCCGCAACCCACTGAAAAAGGGTCGCGACCCACCAGTTGAGAATCATTGTCTTAGAGGACCCGTCCAATTGGTTCAATTTACTTTTTGTCTGCGTTGTGTTTTTTGTTTCTTCCAATTGAGCATTTCACTTTTTATTGCTATTTGTGATTCAGCCCTACGGCGTCTATTTTCATCCGTCCAAGGTCTAAGGGAAGATAAGTGCTTATTTTCTACCTGTTCTTTCCTGAAGAGAATCACAGAACTTCTAAATGTTAAACCTTGAGAACAGCGAGTCAGATTCTCAGGCTAACAAACTCTACAACCAAGTCAAATGTCAAGGTTGTACAATGCAAACATTCCTAACCCTCCTGTCGCGTTCGTTTCAAATCTGACCGATTTACAACTTTAATCAATCATTAATATTGTTTTACATCTGATTGCCTCAAGGCCTTATGATATCCTCCACACTAGGCATTTGAACATGTAAAATTGCTGATCACCACTATCATTGATTTTTTTTAGTGGTTTAGTCAACTTTGTAACACCCATGGTGTTCCCGGTCAAAAGTGACCACCATAGGAAATGAATGGGAAACACTAGATTATGTCCATTCATCCCACCACCCCCTCCATTCATCCCCCCCACACACCCACACCTGTGTGAACACCTGTTCACAGCCTCATATATAAAGTTGTACACATTTCAAACTTCAAACAAAAAAATCAGATGTTTGATACGGGAACCCATCTCTATCCCGCGCTTATGTGCCCATCCCCCCACGTGAACCACACCTTCCAGACTAAACAATGTTTCATATCTTCTCACTTTCCCCCTACATAAACCTTTATTTGTGCCTTCCTCTCATTTTACTCTGTGAACACAATGAGTAGGCCATTTTCTGTCAGAGAGGCTCTGGACCTAATTTTTGAACCAGATGAAGAAGAGATTGAACCGGATATAGAGGAAAATGTCTCAGAAATTGAAGACAACATTGATCCTGATTTCGATCCGGACTATTATGAGACTGACCAGTCAACAGATGGCGAGGAAGTGGCACCAGAGGAACAGGCACCTGAGGTGACATTCCAGTCCAAGGGTGGCAACTTGCTCTGGTATTCATCCTCCCAGGACAGAGGAGGCAGAGCGAGAGTTGAAAACATAATAAGGATGACGGCAGGCTTAACACGATATGCAACATCTCGTGTGGATGACATCAAGTCCAGCTTCCAACGCCACTAATTCAACGGCGCCAGCACCTTCCCCGCACACCAGCCTCTGCGGTTAGGAGTCTGCAAGCCCCAGCCGCTACCCCAGCCGGTCCCCCCCAACAAGGACAGGGGCAGAAAAGGAAGAGATGCAAGCTCTGTGCCCCTAGAGACAATAAAACAAGCCTTAAATGCTATGTGATGCCTATGTTTGCAAGGCACACTCCGACCTAATTGTACAATGCCACTCCTGTGCATGAAAAAAAAAAAAACACACAAATAACTATTCATGTTGATGTTCTGTGAATTTGGTCTCCGTTTTGATTTTGAACAATAACTGTTGATTTAGCCATACATTTTCAGTGTCTATTCTTTGCATATTCACAGCAGTTATTCATGTAAACCACTAGTCTGAGACATTGTTTACAGCTTAAAAAGGTGTTAAATAAAATTTGGTGATTTTTGTGTTAATGTAAGAGCAGTTAAAACAGACGGGTCAAATTTGACCGGGAACACTAAAGTAAGGGGGGAGAAACGAACACGACAGGAGGGCTAAACATATCAACCTGGTCTCAACCTTTCTCAACAAAATCACAGGAATCAGCTACCCTGGTCTTTCCTCACAGAATCACAGGGCTCAACTACCTGTTCTTTTCTGTCCCAAATAGCCATTACCTGTCTAATAAAATAAGAACACTTCCCCCCCATATTTCACAACCACACAGCAAACCTACTCAAATTTGTAGGATGGCGTCAACTTCTTTGGGACCCCAATTTTACAGACCTCCAGTAGCACACAGCAACAATAATTAGGTTTTCAAAAGGACCTCTTACCTCTGGTGTGTTTTTGGTCTGGAAAGAGGAGTCTCCGTGGAAGTTTGTTGTCATCCGGGTCACGGCACCAATTTGTTGAAGAAATCATTCAAGTCCAGTTCAGAAGTTGTTGTGAGTTTAATAAATCATGCCGGCAAACTGGTGACCTTACAGACACAGAGCAGATCTGAGCCGGTGAAAGTTAATTGTAACACATCGTTCCCCTAAAGATTTCTTACTTAACGATCGGTTGTACTTAGCTCCCCCCTAAACAACCATGCCACGTTCAAAGTCACTTACATCACCTTTCTTCCCCATTCTGATGCTTGGTGTGAACTTCATCAGATGGTCTTGACCATCTCTACATCCCTGAATGCATTGAATTGCTGCCACGAGATTGTCATATTAGATAATTGCGTTAACAGGTGTACCCAATAAAGTGCCCGGTGGTGTACGAAAAGAGAGCCTTTGGCTTTGGTTCTGACTTAAAGTGACGAAAGAAAGAACAAAATAGAAAGTTAGTGTTGGGACTTCACCATGTGGTTGGAACAAAGGGAGTTGGGCCTACATGGTTCAACAGCCTGATTTGGGGGGAAAATCACACCAAGCCCCACGAGACGTTAAATCTCACCTATGTGTGATTTTTGGTCCAAACTCAACACTGGGGTATCATTGGACGAGGGCCGCAGGCACCTTAGGGGGCTCCCTGTGGCATCACTGAGACTATAAAAATCAGCGTCACCTCCAGCTCGGAGCCATCCCATGCGATTCGATTCGCATGAAAGGGTGGGCGCACAATGTTGATGCCTTTAAGAAAACCTAGGAATAGTTCTACATTCGCTGGTCAAATAATAGACTGTTTTGGATCCAGAAAGAGAAGTGGACAACTTTAACCTACAGAAGGAAGAAGCCCATTCTTCAGAGGAAGAGAAGGACAAGTTATCTTCCCTTTAAAGTTGACATTTGCTGGTCGTTAAGGACGAAAATTCCCTTAATTTTCGAGGAATTCACGCTGCCATACGGAGGATTATTTGCCGCGCAGCTTGAAGCTCCGGACCCCGAATTTGTTTGATAGTAGGCTCGTAATTGTATAGTAATAGTTGTTGGTATTAGATATTATTTGACTTGATCAGTATTATTGGAATTTAATAAAGTCTGTTAAGCTTTCTGTGATTACTTTGTGCATGTGTATTGTGATAATAGCTGGATATCGTTGCCTGTGCTCGAATTCAAACCTTCACTGTTCACTCTGAATGTGGAATAGTACTTTGACTATAGACATTGTGAGTGAACACCAATTAATAGGTTATTGGTCCCTGATCTCAGGGTGGTGCCCCGTTATTAGTAATATTTGATAATAATCTTATCGATATTAATAATTGAAGTCAATAATTTAGTTTTTATACTTGCTGATAACCAGATCCCAACATTAGGTAGAACAAGAACTATGTATGTGTTTTCCCACTGGTCACTATTGTCAAATGTATACTCATTCTATGACAAATTTGAGTAATTATAAATGCATATATCAATACTAGACTCCTTAATCAAGGTAATTAGCGTTTGTATGACTTTTGGCGCAGTTTTAATTTACAGCACATGATGCTTCCATTTCTGTCATTGCCTCACGTTACCAACTGCTTAAATACTGGAATTTGCTCGTATGCAGAATTATCTAATTTAAGGAGGTGGAATATGCTAGTAATGGCATATCCGTTTACTCAGTGATTTAAAGATTTATATTGATAGTCTCTACAGTTGTTATCTAACCCCATTTATCTGTAACGCATTTCATTATAGCTTTGTGATTACTGGAATAATTATGGATCATATTACATACAACATGCCATGTTGGTAGACAAAAATAATAAGTAAAGGCACCAACGCTGTGCAAGCTGTACGTATCTTACGCTTATTGAAATGATCCGAGTGTGTGCTAATGTCGTCGATAAAGCAATCAAGGGAGCACAGGTTTAGAGTTTTAAAAGTTGTTTTTTTTCTCAAAAGAAATTATTAAATTAAGAGTTGAAAACATAACTCTACTGAAAGATAAGACAATAATAATAAACACACTAACAATCACCACAAACACTCCTGATCTCCCGCATGCTGTCAGAGCCCTTGGTATGTTCCTTTGCTTGGGTGTCTGCTATGGCCTCTACTTTGACAGACCAGGAAGGAGAACTTAGCATCCAGGTAACTCAAAAGCAAAGAGAAAAAAACACATTACAAAAGTAAAAAAGGTACAGTATGGTATATCAAAAAAAGTCATAAAAAGCCATAGTATAGTTTGCAAGAAAAAAAAAAAAAAAAAGCCATAGTGTAGAAATCTATCTATGGTATGTCAAAATAGTCAATAGTACGCCATGAAAAAGTCATTTTATAGCATGTTGAAACAAGCCATATAGTATTAGATGTCAAACAAGTCTGTATAATTGTGAAAAAGTCATAAAAAAAGCCAAAGTATAGTATGTCATAAAAGGTCATAACAAACCATCGTATGGTATGTCGAAATAATCAAAGTATAGTATGTTAAAAAAGACTATAGTAAAGTAGGTCCTAAAAAGTAATTATTAACCATTAACGCACATCACTGACTTTTCTTCTTCACCGGAGTCTTTGTGCTTTCTCGCCTCGCAGGTTTCCATGGATCCTGGTTATACCTGAACCATGGTTTTGCCTCCTGCCGTGGTTCTGTCATATGCATTGAATGTATTGTACTTAACAGGAGGTTAAACAGTTTTACATTCGCTGGACGAATCTACTGGACTGTTTGTTTGTTTCGTTTTTGTTCGCATCCTGGACGAGGAAGCGAACAATGTTCCTGTAGAAGTGAAGAAATGGACTTCTTCAAGTCGATTCATGCCGGTTCCGAGCCAAAGAAATTCTCTGCTACCGAGAGAATCTATTGCACCGCACGGAGCCGCGCTGCCTGAGTGCCTAATGTTGTGTAGAAGTTACTGTGTATTTCATACTGAAATCGTGTTGAGATCATTCACCGCTGGTGAGGCCGGAAGATGTTTCTCATCAGTTCAAAGGCCAGACCCGCTTGTGCGATTCAAAGATCGTCAGCTGTGTTTCTGTAGATGAGAGAACAATCTTCCGTACTCCACCGCGGCGGGGAGGATCTTCTTTTGTTTTTGGGGGATTTATTTTGTTTCGTTTGCTTTCTCTCTTTTTACTAACCCACACATATATATAGCGTTAAGCTACATGTAGCTCAGGGTGACCTAACGGCTCAGACACGTGCAGATAGCGATATCTATTGTCTCGCGCCATCTTGTGGTCTCGCGAGGTGGTCAAGCGCAAACTCCATTTTGGTAGTTCGGCCTATCTTCAACGTTTAGTTCACGTGACGTAGCTACGTTTAGATTACATCATACGTTGTCTGAGCGGTGCTCTCTCTCTCTTCCCCCCCACACTCACATGCATGCACACACACATACACACACACAATCTCCCTCTTACCCCCGTTTGTTGATTTTAGATAGCGTGCTCATAGATGTATAGTTGTTGTTAGTTTTAGATATTAGATCATTATTATTGGAACTTAATAAACTCTGTTATACTTTAAAGAGCAGCTGTCTGTGATTACTTTGTGCATGTATTGTGATAATAGCTGGATATGTGGTCTGTACTCAACACCTTTACTTTCACTCTGAATGTAGAATAGTACTTTGACTATTGACATTGTGAGTGAACACTAATTATGAGACTTAGTTATTTTGGTTATTGGTCCCTGTTCGCAGGGTTCTGCCCCGTTATTATTAATAATCTTACTGACATTAATAATTCTATTGATGTCAATAATTTAGTTTTCTTATATGCTGATAACTCAAACACGCTCCTTTTCGTTCCCAACATATAGTACGTAAAAAAAGTATAGTATGTCACAAAAAGTCATGATATAGTTTGTCAAAGTTTGAGTTCAAATTCAAATAAAAGTCTGATCTCAATAGGTAGAGCGTCTGGGGTCTCTAACAACAGCAAGATAGATGATGACTAACAGTCTGAGAGAAAGAGTCCAGGCGCCCCCGTCGAGCTAAACAATCTTGAGAAGTTTTGTACTCCGTAATGTGGACAACAAATGTGAAAACAATCATAGAAATTGTGAACTTCAGGAATAGTTTACCAGGATAAGGTGCTCATACAAGTGTTACAACCTGAGGTGAGAGATTCAAAACCCAGCTTTGTTTCTTTTACTACAGCAGATACAAAACACTTCAACAAAACGGACAGAGCTTTTTAAATACAGATTGATTTTTGATTTTTATATCTGTAATGTGCAGAGGAATCTGTCATGCTGTCATTCAGATATTTAGTATTTTCAGATGTTTAGTGTGTTTAAATTAAGTGGGAGCAGTGACCGAGTAGCTCAGGTAGTTGGTGGACTGTTCAGAAGACCTGTGGTTGAGGGTACAATCCCCATGTGGTGCAGTGATTTTGGTGGTCTACCAACAGAAGTGAAAAAGTTGATTATGCAAAAAACAGTAATGAATTGTTGGTTTTGTTCACTGTTGAGAAGGCACCAGGGCCGGGTTTGAATCCTTACTGTTGTGAGGACAAAAGTGTCCGGAGCACTATCGTGGGTGGACAAGAAAGTTTGGAGCTGTTCATAGCCCATAGTTCGGAGAGATATGAGGAGGGAGTTATGGAAAGAGTAAACAACAAATTTGAATGAATTGTTGTTTGGAAAATGCAGCAGACATGAACTCTCTAAGTACATTCATACAGAGGAAGACGAGGATAAAGAAGAGGGGAAGAAACTCGGTGATCCTCAGTTTTTGGTCCATCTGGGGGGAAAAGAACATAAGATAGTATATTTTTTTATTACATTCACATACATCTATGTCTACTCCTAGTACTACTACTACTACTACTACAAGTACAACAGCTAGTACAACAGGATTTCTCAAAGATTTGATGACTGAGTGCCAATTTATGGAGCCAGCAACTCAGGGTCGCACAGGAAAAATGTACTATATAATGAATCTTCATTTCACACCTCACTTTATACATTCTGCTTTACTGCTTCACCTTTATTGTTTTTGTACAAAGTTTCTAAATCAATTTGACAGCCTGAACTTTGCCAACAAAACATCATATATTACTTTAAGTAAAAAAGTATTTATTGTAAAAAGGAGTCTGTGTGAAATTTCCACTTATGTACTTTGTATTTGAAAGCGTCCACGCTATTAATACTGCTTTCAGGTGTCGAGCAGATATCAGGGGCACTATTGAAATTTTAAATAAATCCAAGCAATATCTGAAAAATCACATGAGATTAAGAAGGTTCAATGACTGGAAAAACCCACCGTTTTCCAGGTTTTCCAGGACGTGTTCCTCTTGGCACATTATTCCACATGTTTGTGATGAAGCAGCATCACAAGAGTGATAAAGCTGAATATCAATCAATAAGAAGTAGAAGCTAGGGAGGAGGATCTTATTATGATACATAACCGTTACAGTCACAAGGGTTTAGGTTTTAGGATTACAGTAATTTTGCAGATCGGACGTCACAAATTGTTATACAATAACTGACAAAATGCAAGAAATACAAACTCGAGATGCAGCGATGCCGATAGTGGATCTCAGATATCAGCTCAATTCTGACTCAAAGTCACAGTCAGCATATTTTCACATCTAACTGTGAATTAAGGCTTTATTTCAACCAAACCAGAGTTGGTCATTGTTAAAAATGGAAAGAACCACATTCCTTTTTGTTTGTATTTATTTTTTTGAGTTTGAATTGTTTTACAATCGTCGAGGTAAAATTACTATGTTTTCCAATGGAGTCTGGTGGAGAGCATATTAATTGTATGTTTTGCATGTTTATAAATTAAAAAAATTGTAAAAATCCCTGTTGATTTTATTTTTTGTAATAGGTCTGCCTGTTTTGAATCTGTGTATATTGTTTTGAGGATGGCAAAATCAATATTCCTACTAGTAATTTTAATGTACTGAATTATTGAAAATAAAGTTTTTAAATAAACACCAGCACCCTCACTTTTCAATGTGTGCTATGAGAAAAGTCATAGTATAGTATGTCATAGTATAGTGAAACGAAAAAAGTCATAATAAAGTGAATGTGTAAAAAAGTCATATTATATCATGTTGTTGTTTTAAAGTATGGTATACAGCATGTCAAAAGAAGTCATGGCAAAGTATGTCGGAAAAAGGCAAAAAGTGATATTAAATAAAGTATGTTCAAAAGTTATATTATAGTATATCAAAAAAAGTGAGAAAATATTGAAAGCATAGCATGTCGAAAAAATTACAAAAATCATGGCATGGATGGTATTGGATGTCCCCTCCTACCAAAAGAAGCATCCTTGACTTTGAGAAACACCCATAGTCCTACTTTCTAACAGCACGGCACAGAAGGCTAGACTCGCAATCAGATTTTCACTCATTCATAGAAATACTAAAATGAAGTCACTGTCACTTGAGGCAGAGAAGAAAAGAAAAGTTTGTCGTTGTGAGTAGCGACAGAACAGACAGCTAATCAACAACCTGTTACATTATTTTGCTCTGATTCAGTCAGCTCACACCATATTTTGGGTTGATTTTGAGCTGTTATACATCTATTGTCCGTGTTGGTGGGGTAGCATTTTGATTAATTTTAGCCATCTTGGGCCATTACTAAGTAACTACTGACATTTTTGTATGCATTAAACATCAATGTTTTGCTACATTTAATATATGTTTAATTTTGTTTGATGCCAATCACTGAAGTTGAAGCATATTTTCAAAATATTTGCAATATTTCATGGTTTAAATTCACACTTGAGTATACATATGCACCGATACTTGTCTTAGACGTGATGAAGAATACACATTGTGGCCAGTCCAGACTTACTAACCAAATGGCTCGGTGCTACTTCAGGCCCCCTACCGTGTCGACCCGTTGCCAACCAAAATGACCAAAAGCCAACCATGTGTCCTTCCTTCAGGTCTGAATGTGAATGCCCCCCTTCCTGCCCTTTGTTTCCACTTGTAATTACATTATGCCTGGTCATAGTCTTCCCTTCCCTTTGTTTTCTAGTATTTACATACAGTCTAAACACTGCTCTGGCTCCCTGTATGAAATGCTTCTTTCTCATTTGTTCTGGGTTAACTCACCGGCTCAGATCTGCTCTGTCTGTGAGGTCACCAGTGTGCCGGCATGCTTCGTTAAATCACACCATCACAGCAACTTCTGAGCTGGATTTGAATCTTCAACAGACGTTTAGGTACAAGTATAGATGTCACTTTGGGAGATATTTTGTGTTGCTAAGATGAATATAAATTAAGTTACAAGCAAAATCAGCAACATTAGATTTTTTTTTTTTCTGTTCACATTTTTGTACATTTATGGGTCGTGGACAAAAAACTGCAGGATATTTTGCGGAGAACTTTTAACTCAAAACCCATACAGGTATTTTCTATGAAAAAACGCATTTAAAAAGTAGTGCCTAGGTTGTGGAACGAAAAATGACTTCCTAGACACTTTTTCTTAGTCACGCAGAGGGAAAGACTAAAGACAGTTACATTACATTACAGTCATTTAGCAGATGCTTTTATCCAAAGCGACCTACAATAAGTGTATTCAACATAGGTATTCAAGAGAACTACTAGTCACCAGAAGTCATAAGTGCATCTCCTTTTTTAAACAAGCATCTAAGAGCATAAACCAGAGCAACAGTACAGAAACAAACTAATACGAATACAATAAGTGCAACAAACTAACAGTTTGTAAATGCATTCAGAATGTCACCGTCTCAATAACTCTGTCATTCCGTTCAGCATTTGGGAATCACAGATCGGTTGGCATTTAGAAGTGACCTAAATCTACAGGCTGTGGCTACACTTTGTATAGTATTCATAACAAAAATGAACAAGAATTCAACCTATTTTAAAGATACAGGAACCATTTTACATGCTTTTATCTCATCAGACCTGGATTACTGTTATAGCCTCTTTACTTGACCGGCTACAAACGGTACAGAACTCAGCTGCCAGGCTTTTAACCAGAGTAAACAGGCCTGAACCATAGAAAGAGAAGAGTTTTACGTGGTCATTTGACTTGTGTTGGGAACAAAAAGGAGTATTTGGTTATCAGCAAATATGAAAAACTAAACTATTGACATCAATAGAATTATTAATGTCATTAAGATTATTAATAACGTGGCACCACCCTGAGGTTTGAGTACGAGCACAGCCCACATATCCAGCTATTATTACAATACACATGCACAAAGTGATCACAGACTGCTTGTGTGTACACTAGTTAGCTAGCAAGCTCATTCACTCTGCTCTCCACGCTTCGTAACATTATTACTCAGCTGCTCGTTTTAGTAGTTACTGCAAAACTCACCTCATTGAGTCCACAACTTCATGTCTATTTATACGTAAGCTAGCCCGCTTCAGTGGTCGCAATGGCAAAAGGTACGTGAAAATGGCTGCCGCTCTGACCATCCTGCATTGATGTGAATGGGAAAGTCCCTTCAACTCCTATTTTATTTCAATGGTTTGAACACATACGCCCAGTTTAAACCTCTTTACACTGCTTCTTGAACGTTTTAGAATAGATTTCAAGGTTCTTTTAATTACTTACTTTTGTTACATGATTTTATGTGAAGCGCTTTGTAACTTTGTTCTGATAAGTGCAATATAAATAAAGTTATTATTATTATTGTCACAACAGACATCAACTACTATAAATAGTAAGCAACAAGAAACTACGTAAATATTGGTAAACACTAAAATGTATTGATGGTATTGAGATAATAATTAGTCAACAGGTTCTTTGCTGTTTCTAGTCATCCCTTTATCATCTCCAGTTCTGTTAGTAAGCAATTCAGATATTTCTGAGATGAAATGCTTTATGGAATATGTTGCCATTTTATGACATCAAAAAACTTTCATACATCCCCATTACCCACCCATACCAACCAGTTTAAAATCCTCAGGTTAACCATCTGTATGATGGAACAGAAAACACAGGCCACTGTTTGCATTTGCAAAGCTGGAAGAAACATTAGGAATCTTTACTTGATATATGTAAAACAATCAACAATCAAAGCTTCAGCAACCAACTATTCATATTCTTAGATCAACTGAATGTGCATCAACAGTTAAATAACCAATGATTTCAATGGTGATCATGAACACACTGTCAAGGATATGTGAAACTCATAGAACTCATCTTGTCCCACCACAGAGAGCTTGGCTCAAAGTTAGAGGGTGGTGAAGTGAGGATGACAGTGAAAGTCAGCGCTGCCGTCATGCTCCGAAGTTCTGTTCAAGCGCCTGCCTCTTTAAACCGAGCCCGGCTCAGGGCGGCACGTCAGCCATCTTCCTCTTGCGGTAGTTGAGGACGAGGCTGGAGGCAGTGAGCTGCGAGGCCCGGCCCTTCTCCCAGCTCTGGAAGCCATTGAGGCCGCTCTGCCCCGACGTGAACAGGGCCTTCTCCAGACAGTCCAGGCGCTCCACCAGCGCAGACGTGTCCTCGTTGTAGGCATTCTGGGAGGAGTCCATGTTCCGTCTGAAGCGGCCGATGAACGTCTGGGAGAAGGACAATGTCAACAGTTTGCCACAAATTAGATGGGAAGACAAAGACAGCACATGTAGGGCACTGTGTGAGTATTATTGCTGATGAGGTACTTTTAAATCAAAGGAATACTTCAACCATAAAATCACTTATTTTTTTTCTAGTTTCAGTTACTCTCCCCGAGTTACTTTGAATTCAAGAAGAAACTCTGTTTGCTTCATAGACTGTATATAAGAAGACACCCATTTGTTTGTAGACGCCTCGAGTTTGGCGATTTCACCGTCGCTATTTTGGAATACGGCCCTTGCTATCTTGGCTTTTTGTAGCCAATGAACGGAAGTTATGATATTTGGAATGCGGAGGAGTGACGTAAAGACACTGGATACGGCTCTGGTAGCGGCAGCAACTTGTCAATCACAGGAGCCCCGCCCTAAAGCATACCCTGCTTTATAATTTACTAAATCAACATCATACTGTATTGAAGAAGACTTGAAACTAGAGATTGAGACCATAGAACCGGAGGTTGCCGCCTGATTTGCCTCACGATGAACGGATAGTAAAAAAACAGAGAAAAGTCTTCATTCATCTTTATTAAAACCGTAAAATTTAAAAACACTTCGGACTCACACAGACGAGTAGTCTGATTCTTTGTTTGCTGTGGAAAACAAAGTTTTCATCAAGAATTCAAGGTAAGACTTGGTGAGTAATTGATTTTGGGGGTGAGCTGTTCCTTTAAGGCATGCTGGTTTTTAAACCAGAGTGAACTGGTGAATTTGATGTTAAATTTAATGTTGAAATTCAGATATGTATATTATATCTTACTTGTCTCTAGGCAAAACCATCTTCAAAAAAAACTTGATCTTAAAAATGTTGAAACATCAAAGATGGTTTCTGGTTCTAACATTTCAGAGGTACAGCTAGTATAAAGTCTAAACCTAGAAATCCTGATTCACTCCTTGATGTTTTTGTCTTCACAGTGCCCAGGTCATATTTTAAAGTGTCTCTATAGAAATGCAGTTATGCATAATTTACCACTTAACACAGGCGTCTTCATAACAAGCACATTTTTCACTCATTCGGTTCTTGGTCGAGTTAATACCTCACATTAACACATTAGCTGAAGAAACGGATATGATATCAAATATACATTTTCTTATCAAGCACTTTCTCCATTTAAATATGTAAAAAAAACGTGTGGTGTGTAAAGCTATGGAGAAGCGCAATGTCCCTCGGTTTCTGTTTGCCCGTTAGACAATGAGATCAGTTATAATCTGCCTGGTAACAGCTGCACCAGACAGCCAATAGTAAGCCATGTTTTCTGATCTGATTGCACCCCCTAGCTGTAATGTATTAAATAACACAGAATCTGCATTGTGCCTGTTGATCTATGAAGTTTTATAGAAAAGCATCTAAGCTTTTGCACAATGCAATATTACATTTGACCACACATTCATTGGTAAATTTGAAAAGACAGCCAGAAAACTGTTTTGGGTACTTGCAAGCTTATATATGTTTATCTCTCATAAAAACACCAGCCAACAATATCATTTAATCCAATCTGTTGTGTGTGATGGGCTGGAAATCAAACTGTGTGTATCACAAATTGTGAAATAATCTGACATACGGACTTAAGTGCTTAGCAAACAATAATAAATAAATTTCTTTATTATTCTTTGAGTAAAATGTGACAGTGATCACCTGTGGTTCTGCAAAAAAACTAAAAAGAACAGCGCTGAAGTGACTTGATGCAGCTACCAACACTGTTTTAGTTCAAACACTTTACTTTATGTGTAGCAAAACCTGGCTAAAGGAATAGCTCAACATTTAGGAATTACACTTGTTCGAGTGAACCTGACTCTGTCCAAAGGCAACACAAGTCAGCTACCAGCCCCTCTAAAGCTCATTTATTAACATGTTTTTATCTTGTCTGTTTACCAAACAAGTGTAAAAGCATGTAATTATAGCATAGCATCGGCCAGCTCTGACCAGGGTCCGTCAACTAACAAAAACTTCCCATAAACTCTAATCAATTGTTTCAGATTGTCTTCATGTTCAAACTGATTTAGAGCTAGTGATGGTTAAAAGTTGTGTAATAGTGATACTCTTACAGGAGAAGTTGGAAGGAGATATACGTTATGTTTATATTAGGGCTGGGCAAGTTAACTCGTTATTATCGCATTCATTAATTAACGCCGGCAATTATTTTATCGCACGTTAACTCATTTTTTTTTTTATTATTATTAAGCGGACATTTTTAACACAAGAACCGGGCAGCGAGTGGTGAACAGCTGTGTTTGTGTGGCGTTATAACAAATACCACACATATTATGGTATTCAGCGTTGCATATGTGTCTGGCCAACATACCAAAAAAAGCAAAAAATAAATGATTAATTTAAATAACTTTTTTTGAGTTTTTAAAGTTGTTTTCTTTGTAATATGTATAATAAGCATATCATTTAGTTATTGCTACTGAGAATTTATCAAACATAAAAAAACAGGAAAAAAACATGACGTAGATAGGTTTGCAGTTTTCAAGGTGTATATTTCAAATTGCATCTCTTACACACATGAAGATAAAGTTGTGAACGCCGGCTGAATATCTATTATCAGAATCATAACTGTATTTTAACTGCTACTGTGTAAAAGGGAATACTGCTGTTAAAAATAACCTTATTTGTTTAAAGTGTTTGCAAACTAAATGTTATTGCACTTTTGTTCATATAGCAGTACTTTTAAAATAAAAGTGCGCAATACACTACTTTTGAATTCATTATTGAACTTTGCGCATAACAATGCGATTAATCGCAAAAAAATCATGCGATTAATCGCGATTAAAAATTGTAATCGTTGCCCAGCACTAGTTTATATATAAAAACCTGTGGAGCTAACATTAGCGGAGTATGTTAGCACAGCAGTAACTAGTGTTAGCCCTTCTATGCTACGCTAGCTACTGAAGGTATACTGAATGTCTACACGTGCTGCTTTTCCTTTTTAATGATTTATATAAAAAAATAAAGACCTACTCTGCTTTACAGGAACAGTGTTTTTCCTTCTTTTCATCATCTTCTGTCTCGGTCTCCAGGTGATGTGGTGGTTCACTTTTACACTGTGATCTGTAAGCTTTAGCTCCTAGCTTTATCTTTTTAACCTATTTTCACTGCTGAATCAGTTTGATATCCTGATATATCCTTAAAACACATGTTGTAGACCCTCCTGTCTGCTTCTCTCTGAAATCCCCTTTTCTTTTTTCCAAAGATTAGATATTTCTTCAGGGAGTGCAGTTAGTGACAGTGTGGGCTCCGTGGTAGCTCTGACAGCTTGACAGAGTAGCGGGAGGGGGGCGGGGCTTAGTGAAGGGTCGATTTTAAATTACCTATTACGGTCATTTTAAATGTTCATGAAGGGTCTAAGCCCACTTAATATCTGCCACCACGAGAAGCAACTTTTTTTCTTGTCCTGCAGGTTTGTCTCACCTCCCAAGAGGTCACAATCACAAACTGTTTAATAAATCATGGTTAATGACATGTAATGTCGTAAGAAGGATCCCTGTCAGATTTAAATATTTATTATCTTCCAGTGTAGACTTGGGTACTTCTATAAATGGTTTCATGCAAATACTGACAATGAGGTTTGACATTTGGTACTCCAGCACGTTTTTGTACCTTCTCACGTTAAATTAACTCTTCTACATCAATGACGGTGCGTGTCGCTCACCTGCAGCAGCGTCTGAGCGATTTCGGGGTTCTCTGGGCTGTCAAAGTGCAGCATCTGGGACCCCAGGCCATAGTAGTAGGGCCCCATCTTGTGCAAGTCCACCACATTGGGGTCGGCGTTGAACACGGTCCTCCAGCCCTCTCTGTACACCTTGGGAAGCTCCACTGACAACACTCTCCTCTTCTTCTCGTACAGACCCTTGGACAGCCACAGAGGGAGCTCCATTTTTGTGCCCTGAGACAAATTACGTGGACTTCAGAGTTATTATTGTCCCCTGCTTTCTGGGGTCCATATTGCAGGCATAGGTTGGAATCCACTGTGTCTCATCTTACATTAACACGGTTATGTAAAATGCTCTTAATTGTGATTACAAACTGAACTTTTTTCACAGCAGCAGAAAAGCACAATCAGTTCTATTGTCCCAGTAAGCCATGACAGTGTGACAGTGATTTCATTATTTACACCATTGCTTGTAAAAATGTTTTCTGTGGAAAGAGCCTATTTCCCCTAACTAAATCTAAAGACATAGAAACGAGGGCCTTTCCTTCTGATGTTCCTATATATATGGACTTCCTATATTAGTTTCAATTACAACGTCAGGTTCCCAGGACAAGTGTTGTGTAACATTACATTAAATATGTATTCTGCAGTAATGGGAGCGGTACCTCATTTGAGTTGTTAAATGTCGGGGTTCAATCAGAGACAGCCCAAACACATTTCATAATACAGATATAAATTTAAATAAAGTTGCCGTATCCACAATTAACAGTCACTGAAGTTGAAATGGTATTGACGTCAGTGTTATTCATTTTCTTATAAGCCGTAGCGTTACTTTACATTTGATTGCTTCGCTTAATGCTGTTAATGCCTGCTTGCAAGCCAAATTTACTTCGGGAAAATAATAATAAAATTGAAGTTAAACTGCAAAATATTGAATGAGGTTTGGCGTAAGAGCGAACTTTCTCACAACAAAAATAACTTGCCTGTATCTGGGCTACTTTTAGTTTTATTTCAGATGGACAGTTATCTCTAAATACATACAATTACAACATTCTAAACATTACGACGACATTTTCTTCGGTAACTCTACCAACCTCCGGTATGTCCTGCGCGTCAGTCGACTTATCCAGATATCCCAGCCGGGGGAAACTGCACTCTGTCCGGATAGGAAGTCTCTCATGAGAGAGCAAAATGTCGTCAAGAGACAGGAAATTCTCCTCCATCCCCACCCCAGGCTGTAAAGCTAGATATGACTGTGAATCCATTTTGTGCCCGAATGAGGTTGAAAGTAGGTTTATGCCAATATATTTACTGAAATATTGAGCAAATAATATCCTTTGTTGCGTTCACAACTCTTCTTCCTTCCTATTTTTGGCGCTAGGACCTGTTGGCCAATCACAGCGCTTGTTGTGAGATCCAGACCAGAGCAATCGATATTCACATCCATGAGTCGAACTGAGGCAATTGTCCGTGCAATTGATGGTGTATTTTTCTGCTTTAAATTCTAAAAGTTGCTTGGTGTTTTTAAAAAGTTTTCTTCAAGCTGTTTTAAATATAAGTAAAATGTGTTGCTTCAGGGAAAAACAATACTCTTCCTATATTGCAAACGTTTCCAACAATGATATGAATTACAAAATGAAATTCGCTTTTTTTGCCTTAAAAGTCAGGTGCAATTACGAATTTAGCCAATAGAGGTCAGAATATTACCATTACAAATTCAAAGCCCCCTTGTGTAATGTTCATCGGTCATCAAGCTTTTTAAAATAATAATAATATACTCATAATAATAATCATAATAGTAATAATACAGAAAGGTGATCAGAATGATAAGTTCTTCAAATAAGCACTGGAAAGTCAATCTTGAATTTCCATTAAATTAAATAGGAAAAAGAGAAACTAGCATATAAATGCTTCTCTTTTGCTCTATTGCGCTACCCTGAACACACTTATCGTTAATCCATGTTGTAATCTTGCATTTTCCCATCTGTTAGTGTACCATCCCTTTAAAAACATTTTTAATATTATTAATTATGTTTGTCATTATTATTACTCATCCCGCAGATTGCACATCAAAGTCATCAGACATGTTACTCGGCGCCCCCAAAAAGCAGGCAGATGTCAGATGAAGTAAAGCCATATTAAATGCAGGTACTGCATTCTTGTTGTGTGTCTGAGCTGAGTGGGCGGGCAGGCGGTACAGTGGACCACTGTCTACTGTAGCAGCAGTCTGAGAGACTCATTACATATTTTCATTCTGCAAACTAAAAAGACTGAAGCGCACATCATTTCCCAAATGAGATCATCTCCCTCCGTTAGCTGCAGGCCATGATACACAGGGAACACTGTGTGTCACACAGATAGGCAGTGAGGTTAGCGGTATTATCTGGCTTCTTATGGCCCGCTGTTATGCACCACGATGTTGATCTCCATCCTCACTGAAGTCAACCCTGTCTGGAACCCTTTCATGTATCACGGCCTAATCAAGGAGCAGGGACGATCTCAGCACTAACGGGTTTAGTAACGATTTAGCTGAAGTGGTGCCAGACGAAGCATCATAACCACATTAGTGTTTTAATATAAGGTGTGATGTTATGAGTAAAAAAACTCCTATGGGATTGAAAATTTTCTGCCCAAAACAATTTCATACCACATTGGAAGTCCGCCAATGCTGTTATCACATGATGGCCAATGCAAATGGAAGCAAGAGGCAGCTATTTAAAAAAAAAAAAAAGCATGCTGATGTTTACCAAACCAGCCAGTGTGGGAAACAACAGAGTGATGGCAACAATCTGACACTCCATGCCCCGACACAAGAACTTTATTTGTTAATCATGTCTGAAGTTTTGTTGATGTTGACTTTTTTTCTGAAATAACCAGTGTATTTTTTCATTCCAAAAGCAGCTTTAATGTATGTCATAGTACATTCTAACACTGATTGTTTTCTGAATTTAATTGCTAATGCAATTAGCTATTTATCTATTTAAATTTAAATCTATCTATTTTTGGACACCACAACCATGACATATTATCACCTACTCAAGTTTTTTATAGCAAACATGTTAGCAAACAGTTTTCTCTATATCCATCAGACACAGCAACGTCAGCATCCATTTGGAGCCATTTATTTGTTCGTGGCGGTCTCCTTTTAGCTCAGTTTTGGGTTAACTCCACTAACTCCTAAGTCCTTTAGCTGCTAAATGCTCCACTACGTTCACCAGCTAGTCAATAATTGTCGGTATGCCACTAAGTGCCGGGCAGGTATCATACAGTAGGTTTATCAAAGCGTTCTCCCTCTAACAGCTGCTGGAAACAAGGTTGATGGTGAGAGTGAACATAAAATAAAATGTGTAAAACCAAAGCGATGAGCTGAAAGAAAATGTCCTGTAGAGCTGAGGGGAACTTTCGCTTTGTATGTTGTCTTTTGACCCACTGTTGATCAAACCTATTGATTAGTGCAGCTTTAAGCTAACACAGAGGGGCGTACACGTACTAGATATATGTTTACAGTTCTCATAATGCCTCGTGTTGCACTTCAAGCATAACGTTTTATGAAAAGATCTCATGATAGAGGTCCTGCGTGGACTTTTTTTTACAGGAAATAGAAATCACTAGCGCAGTGAGTGCAGAACAGGCCGTGAGGTGCTAATGGTAGTCCTAATTTATCACATCTGAGGCAGTTTCTCTGTCAGCTTCCCTTTGAAAGATGACTGCATTCCGTAGTGTTAAATGACATATTTCCTGGTTTTAACACGTATAAAAGTGACTATAGAGTAATAAAACAAATGGATAAAGTAAGAAGAGACAACTTCCCGCCCATAATCATTTCAGCAAAGATTCCTCAAGAAGTAGAATGATTGATAGATTGAAAAGATCAAAATATAGTGGCTGCTTTTCCACACACAGCCTGTTCTCACAGTTGTCAAATACGGCAGCTTGGTCAGTCAAACGCGCCAAATGACGTTCTACGTGGCCACAGTTATGGCGGGAGTAAAGGAGGAAGTCAAAGAGACACAGCACCATCACTCAGGAGGTCTGTGTTCGTGTCCCATGTGAAACCTAACAGTCAATGTTGTCTTATTACGTAACTTTTACTAACCCAACATTACAGTCATTTAGCAGACTTACAATTCAGATTCTATCACATTTATACACTGTAGGCACAGCTACGGGAGCAATTGTTGGGGTTAAGTGTCTTGCTCAAGGACACATCGACATGCGACTAGTGGAGCCAGAGCCGGGGATTGAACCACCAATCCTCTGATTGAAGGGCGGCCCTGCTATCCACTTAGCCAGTCGCCCACAACCAAGTAGTTTCCAGTGAACACTGCAGTTTTTTTGGAAAATACATTGTTTACATGTAATGTCCAAAATTGACACGTGCAAAACTGACGCTAGAGTGGTACGTAGAGCATCGGAGTTTGAAGCGTAGGGCCACTGACCGAGCTGCTGTATTTGGGAATGAGAACGTGTTGACATACACACACTTCTAAGAGCTGGATTCCTCAAGTTACACCCCAAACAAAAGATGGTAGACCATGTAGTATCTGTTGTTGGTAAAAACAAAGGATGCTCTGAGGCTGTTAAGAAGGGCTCATCTTTCACTTCCCACCAACATCCAAGATTCGATCTGAAAAACAACCAGAGCATCTTCAGTGAGTCCAACTCTTACATACTGACTTCTTGAAGGTGTAAGAGTAGAACCCAACATGATTTATCATAGAGTGCAAGGTAGAAATGTTCAAGGAAAAATCCAGACTTCAATGTTTCAACAACATAAAGCAGCTTGTCGTGTATTTGCGATGCATTTCTGGCTCCAATTTAACGATTGGTACATTGAATTTCTTCCCTTTGATAACTAGCCAAACAACCTGGTGTCAAACTGGAATATTTCCAAAAATATTTTGAAAAAGAAAAATGTTTCCACCTTAGCCTTAATAGACCAATAGACACAGTGGGGAGAGTTGAAAAATATCAGTTTTTTTTATATAAAAAAAAGTAGAAGCTACAAGCTGGTGTCCGTAAAATCAGAAACTGTGAAGTCGTGTTTAGTTTAGATTAAAAAAACAATTGACTTTACAAAGGAACCGGAAGTGCAAAACTGCTGACTCATTTCTGGGTTTTAGGACTCACAGTGGTCTATAAGCCTCATGGTTATTGTTGTGTTAAATGAAAAAAATTAAAAAATACTTTTCAGAAACAAAGTTGAAATAATCAAAACAGATGGCCATACCATAAACTTAATATATTGTTGAATTATCCATGGTGAGCCTCTGTACTTCTACGTTTAGGAACATTGAGAGAATCGTTCGAAGAAAACTTTAGACATTTTTGGAGGAGAAAAAAATCTTGTGGAGAGAGCTTTTTTCTTGTCAAACGGCATTCTGGAAAATAGTAAAATGACTAAATGACATTGGACTACACACTGCCTTCTCAGAGAAAGAGGATACGTCACACTCGATCCCAAAATAACTCGGACTGCTGTTGGAGTGGGAGATGATTCAGGACTTAACTGTATCACCATGTCCACCATACTGTACACCTAGAACACATACTGTATGTCTATAGGCCGACCATAAAGTCAGGATTAAGATGTTTGATGGGAAATCCAGTGCTATTCACTTTGGATGAATTGTATCTGGGTCACAGAGGGAAAGTGAAGAAAATACAGTCTGTCATCTAGCACAATTTATTCCACCATTTGTTTACAGTAGCTTTGTAAATGCAGTTTGTTCGTACGTTGATTTGTAGAAGTCTTCATACATCAACTATTGGCATTCTGAAGAGTGGGTAACACCTCACATGATTGGAATATTAAACAAATTTTGTTAAATATGAACAAATGAATAAATAAGCCCCGTCCAGTGGATCCACAGTGGGACTACAGAGTCCTTTTTTTTTTCCGGGTCCGAGTGGCTCGCGTCTCCAGTCGCAGTCAGCCAGAACTACTCTAGCAGAAACACAACGCGGGGGGGGGACGACCGACAGTAGCGTAGACCGAGAGGCGCCTTTGGAATCACACACACTCACACACACGCACAAACAGTCATATGCACTCGAGACTCTCACGGGAAAATGACTCATCACATGAAAAAATCTGGCAGATCTAACAAAGAAAGGGCCGAGAGAGAAGTCGGGCACGTAATTTACAATGTGCCATGTCGCTTCTCTGTAGCTGTAAACATCAGCAAAGTAAAGGGAGGACTGCCAGTCGCACACATGGGGAACATGGACATCTAGACTGTAAACATTTCAATACACTGACACACACATACGGCACTGTCCCAGTCAGTCCTCGACACTGACCTTTCACGCTGTCTCTCTCTCTCTCACACACACACACACACACACTAGGCTTCAGCAAAAGCTATGTTGTCACAGTTCCAAGCTCAGACACACACACACACACACACACACACACACACACACACACACACACACACACACACACACACACAGAGTACATACACATACCAGGTGAAGCCTGACACTGGAGCATCCCGAACACACATGTTACACACTAGGAGCGTAAACTACACGGCTGGGCCCTTCCTCCTTGCCAACCAGAACTGAGCATGCTCCAACCACTCCTCTGCCCCCATACATCCTGTACATACAAGACAAGCTGACACCCCAGTTTGTTTCTTATCCCTCCATCTCCCCCTGCCTGCTCAGGTGTGCACAAACCAGATCTAATTATTATACTTGATTTGCTTATTATGAGTCATATTGGCGAGGGAGGGCGCAGAACAGAGGCATGAGCTGTGAGAAAGAAGCACACTCTGTTGTGAGAGGACGTCACCGAGTCGGACTCCTGCTGTGACATGAGAGGGCCGCCGAAGTCTGATCTCAAAGCAGGTTTCTGCAGCTCAAACAATCCTCACGTCGTTGGTTTCCTTCTCATCCTCGCCGCCTTCCTCCTTTCTTGTGTGGTTTCCTTCGTCTCCCCTCCTGCCCCCTCCCGTCTCCGCTTCCCCTCCCCAGTTAAGGCCGTGGGAGGGCTGGACACGGACCATTGACGGGCCCGGGTCCGGACGAAAGATGGGAGGCTAGCTGCTGGAGGCCTACAAGGACCTGTGCATGTCAGGGAGGTGACGAGCCTCTCGAGTCGGAGGGGGGAGCCGAGGCAGATGAAGCCCTTTAAGGGTCTGTTAGCCTGGAGAAGTGGGAGGGGAGGGAAGGAGGGGAAGCGGCGGGGGGGGTGAGCAGTCTTTTCAGCGGTCTCTTCAGCGGACGTAAAACCGAGGGCTCGGGCTTTTAATGTATGATGGATTGACAGCCACGTTTTTCTGGGTTCAGTTTAAAAGGAATTTAATATCTTGGTTAGGATGATGGATTCTGTCGGGATAAGTATGTGTTGATCGCTTTGATTGTTTCATCAGATTTGGTTTGTATCTGCGTCCAGATATCCATGGCAGGACCACGAGATGTCCTGGAAACGGGGGCAGGAGGGGGGCAGACAGACAGACAGACATGATGCAGTCATATATGGTTCATCAAGCAACATATTAAGAGATGAAAAATGCTTTCAGTGGCTTATATGACAATAATTTTCTTTCTCTAGCTAGCAAAGTTGTCTCTCTAACACTAGTAACACCGGCGAAGACGTTACTACCATCTTGAGGCCTCTACTATGCTCATTTTTTATTCACAAAACTAACAAATTGAATATTTCTTTATTTAACTGTGTGTTTTAACTATATGAATATGAATTTCTGTATTAATGAACTAAATATTCAACATGAAATGTAATTCGGTGATCCCATAACTTTACATCTAGCTACAATGAATTTGTATCAAGTCATAAAATCCATCAGTGGAGGACAACAGTAACTGGACCACATCTGAATTTAAATACAAAAACAATATGAGCTTCCGTATGCTGGTTTCCATTCACACAGTACTGTGTTTGTGCTGTGTGTCTCACCTTGAACAGAATTCAGAGAGGGCTGGTGGTCAGTCAGTCAGAGGGGTGTTCGGGGCAGGACCGATTGATCTCAAACCATGAGTCTATACAGCTACAGACACGCACAAGTTATTTTGACAAACAGCAAGTCTACATGAAATACAGCTGCAAATACAGAGGTCATAAAATGGATTCAGCACCACAGAGGATTGTTGCTAAAGTAACACGTAGGCATGTTGGAAGGCCTCCATTCACTCCCTTATTAGGAGAACATGCACAATATGCAATATAGAAATGAGACCGGGAGGGAATGTCACATTCTCACTGTGTTTTATGGAACAGTTTACTATCATCTCCCTGTAAGTATTCACGTTTGGTTGAAGAAGATCCTTTACTCAAGTGAAAGTAGTCATTTAAATGACAGTAGCAATACCACAATGTAGAAATACTCCATTAAAGGTAGAACTGATTATATAAGTATTCAAAATGTTGCTGTTTTTAAACTACAGAGGTATAATCAGAATTTCTTTTTAAATCACATAAAATATTATGTATACTATAGGAATATACTTTGACACAAAAGCAGTATTTTACATACATTTTGTAACCAGTTGAAGAGGAGCTCACTTTACTATTATATTAATATGTCAGGTGGTTTTATGTAAAATAAAACATCTAATTCTAACGGGTGACCATATGTTTTCTTTGCATGCAAAATCTTTTCTTTACAGCTATCAGATAAATGGACTGAAGTAAAAAATATAATAATAATTATATATCACTATAATATTTGTCTCTGAAGTGTAGTGAAGTATAAGTACAATGTAGCATTAAAAAACATTCAACTACTCCACCAAAATAGTTTATTTAAAGCCATCCAAAAATGTTTGGAAAAACCTTTAGAACTGATTTACATTACAATACTGATGCTAATGTTGTTATTAATGCAAATGACTCATTCTAGAGACAACATATCCATCATACATGTGTGGAATCCAATCGGTCTTAAACCTGCAACATTGCATTGACAGTCAGATATATAGTTGAGAAAAATGTACAAAATGTATCTTTAAAATTTTGTGAAGTAAAAATATAAAGTAGCATAAAATAAAAATACGGTAACACTTTATAATAACTACACACTATGAAGCATTAGTTAAGTATGAGTAAACACTTAATTCATCTTTTATAAAGCATTGTTCCTACATTAACACTCATTAGTATGATATTCATAACAACAGTTATAAATGTTTTATTCTTCATTAATAAGCTCGTCTATTATGTGTTTCATGATTGTGTTTTCATACTTTATAAATGATGGATTCCCCATTTGTAAATTAAGTATTATATATATTACAAACCAATTATTAAGGAGTTGTAGATGATTAATACGATCATTTATAAAGTGTAAGTAAATGATTAAGAACGTATTTAGATACATTATTCAACCATTTATATATATATAATGATTTATGGTTAGGGGCTATGTTAATATATGCTTTATAAACGCGTATTAATACTGCAATTCATGATTCATTCATGATTAATTCATGATGAATTAAGGTAGTTACTACTCGTTAGTAAAGTGTTTTGCGTGACCTCATCTAAAGTGGGGACTATTTATGCCTTACAAAGCATTTATAAATGACATTGAAAGGCCAGCAGTGCCTCAAAACCCATACGTTTTCAACAGAAAAGGCAAATAGACACAACACAAAGTGATCAAGAACATATCAATATTTATTGCAAGATGCAAACGATATACTGTTAAATACAAACCTCTCAGGCATTCATTCATGTAAAAAAGAAAACAAAGACATTCTCCTTCAGGAGAACATGGATGAATATAAGACATTTGTAAATATACGACTGGAACCAGGAGCTTTGCATATTAGTTTACATTTACTTATTTAATTATTAATTTTAACCAAGCACAGAAACCTCGCGCAGCAGTCCCAGCTGCAGTCAGAGCAGAGAGGAGACGCACTCTCGGCGTATTCTCTGCAGTTAGTGTATTTTTAGGTGTTGGCTTAATTTTTACACGAAACAAATAATAACCGTAGCTGTGTTTCAGCTGCAGGACAGCAGTGAAGGCCCAGGTATAAAATGCACGGCCCACCACTGACTTAGGGTCAGGATGGCCTATTGGTCACGGCATAGGACACGAACAAATCGGGTTACGAGTATCTCAGTCAGCATGGACGCCTGGCCAATCCTAGCGAGTGAATGCTGCACAGGGTGGGTCTTGCCAAAAAAAGAAGTGGGATTCATAATAAGCTGCGGTGGAGACTCACTGACTCTGATTGGCTTTTTCCCTCAGGCACGGTGGAATCTAAATGCCATAAGGCAAACTGAAAGATTATCTGTCTCATGAAGCTAATATGATTTAAAAAAAATCCCCCCCAACCACCTAAAACATTAGAAATGTCTACTAGCTTCTGTACTTACATTAAATTTGACATTGAGTCAAATTGGGGGGGTGATAATCCAAATCGCTTTACGGCACAAAGCAAGCAGAGGTTCAGGTGATGGCAGAATATCGCAGAAGTGAACAGCCAAACAAATTCTAATATTTGTAATTATTATTTTTGGGAGAAATAAACTGAACATAAAAAACTGTAAATCTTTAAGGAATATTATTGGAGTGCATTAAGTGGATTTAATTAGAAGAAGTGCAAAATTATATAAAGGTCAGTGATTCAAATATGTATGTGTGTGTGTGTGTGTGTGTGTGTGTGTGTGTGTGTGTGTGTGTGTGTGTGTGTGTGTGTGTCACCTTTTGTGGTAGATGCAGAGGCACGGCAGTCTGGCTATGGTGTCCCCTTGCTGCAGTTCCTCTAGACAGATCACACACTCACCGGCATCCCTCGCCAGCACATCATCTAAAGTGGCAGTCACACACACACACACACACACACACACACACACACACACACACACACACACACACACACACACACACATACAGAGCAGAGCACATATCAGTATGCACCAAAGAAAGCGACAATTTCAGACTCTGACAGCATGTCAAACACAGCAGAGAGCCGTACAGTTGGTGCATTACACACAGTGGTTCGTTTCTGCTTGTACCAATGAAAATGCACAAGGAGGAGTTTCAGGATGAATTAGGAGCCTTGAATCTGTTTCCACTGTAGAAAATATCACCTATCATGCAAAACTAACCACTGAATATTATTATTTCTACTTACTATAATGAAGGCATGCCCTTAGAGAGTATCGGATGGTTTGGTGGTTTATGTCTTAAATGTGTTTGTATTTTTTCATAGGAGAGATTTTACATTCATTCAGATGTAGTCAAGGCTGAGCTGGGAAGAAAGAAAAACAAAATAAAGCAATGTGGCAAATAATGAATGAGGATTAAGATAAATATAATATTAAAAAAAAGTTATATAAATAAAGTCACACAGGAACATGACAGTCACATGGAGTTTTTCCAGTCACAGCATTCTGTGTCGGATGTCCTAGGAGTGTTAGTGGTTCACCAAATACTAATGACATATAAACATAGCACAAAAAGTAAGGAAATTTGTGTTTGGTAGATTATTTCTTTGTTGTAACAATGCTTCTTGGTAATAAATCTTATACTGTTGGAAAGCCTGTTTATTTCCCTTTTAAATGGTGCCACATTTGTAAGGAACATGCATTTGTGGGATGAGCAGCAGAGCTGAGTATGTGGGTTGCGCCCATGAAAAATTTGCCAAATCTTCTCAGCCAATGCCAACAGAGCAGTTTATCAGAGACTACCTCCAGAATTTGGGAGTGGAGAGGATGGAACGGCCTGCCAGCAGTCCTGACCTCAACCCCATTGAACACTTGTGGGATCAGCTTGGGCGTGCTGTTTGTGCTAGAGTGACCAACACAACCACGTTGGCTGACTTGCGACAAATGCTTTTTGAAGAATGGGATGCCATCCCACAGCAGTGTGTGGAGGAGGTGCCAGGCTGTTGTGGCTGTTTATGGTTCTTCCACACGCTACTGAGGCTCCTGTTTGTTCAATGAATACATTGTTAAATTGCCAATATGTCTTGTTTCTTCAGACTTCAATCATCCAATCCACCAAACACCACCAAACAAGAGTCAACAAAGAAATAATCTACCAAACACAAATTCCCTTACTTTTTGTGCTATGTTTATTTATCACCATAGACTGTATAAAGGAAGTATACAGGGTCACCACCTCTGTCTGAAGCCTGGAGTTTATGCATTTTTGCCCGTCCCAATCTTGGTTTCTGGCCTTGTGACACAAGAGGGTGGAGCTAACCGAACGCTGAATAAGACATTTTCAGGGGGCCAAAAATGTACTTTCATGAAGTGAATAAAAACACTGTGAAAGGGTTAAAGTTCTAATATGAAAACACAGACAACTCACAGACTGGACAACGCTGTGATAGTGACCTGTCAATCACAAGTCAACCACGCCCATAAAGCATAGCCTGCTTTATGGTCTATTTGACTCTAAATGGACCATCATTTACTAAATGAACATCATGCTGTATTGAAGAAGAAGTGCTGTGTCTTTCACAAATAGAGGATATGTGTATGCGTTCCAGGCTGCCATGTTTCCTCTGACAAATGTATTCCTAGACCACATTCCCAAACTACTTTGATGCTAAAGTAGGAAGGGTTTTTGATCATTTGTATTCTGATGTGAATAATAGATCGTTCCCCTTGTCATAGGAACCAAAAGCAAGAAAGCGTGCACTTTATGCATATGGTATGATGTCATCAAACACTGTGAATAAATGCACTGTTTGCAACATATAAACCATGGATGTCTGAACCTGAAATAATGAGATCGTATAGTACGACGTGTTATCTCACAACACCTCATGTCACATCTGTCACTGTGGAGCACAGCTACAAAGACCCAGCAGCCCGGCTGCTGCTCCACTTTGGGATTGGCTGGCTGCTGGAGCAGAAGCTGAAAGCTCAGTTTCTAATCCACCGTGAGTCAATTAAGAGCCAAGCTGGTCGCAGATTCTCACCAATTATCTGCTTGTTTTCTTTTTTTTTTTGCATGTCATCTTTCGGTGCTTAAACGACCAGGTGAATTTGACTGCTTCAACTGCTCGTCATGGCTGTTCTCTTTGTCTGTTCACTCATGGTGGGTATTCGATTATATTCAAAACGTGTTATTCCTTATGTTATAGGCGAAACATAGAACCACACAAAAACACAGCAATTCATTCAAACAAATAAGAACAACATGAAAACAAAATATGAGTGTAAAGATTTAAGAAAACATATAAGTTGCCTCATGGCTTCTGGAATAAAACTAAACTACATGCAGGTAATCTAAATTACATTTCTGATGCCATTAGCCTGAAGGATTCAGAAAGGACATGTGTGGGGTCATTGATAATAATTTGCTGCTTTTTGAGGATTTGATGTCTGTGTTTTTTGAGCTGAGGTTTATGACACCTTGTAATTGATTTCTTTTGACAAAGGGATGTAAACCAGCAACTGAAAATGTTAAAATACTTTCAATAAAAGAGGTGTAAAACCTGACGAGTGTCAATATTTTCTGATCTACTCCTATCAATAGTTTACTTTACTGAGGTAGACATGAATAATTCTTCTTTTGGGAAATTATCATTTCTGAAGTTTTGGATGCATTTAAAACCAAACAGGATCTTCGGAACTATGGGCCCGTGTGATTAATCTGACTGACTTTTACTGTATATAAGATAAAACAATAAGGGAGGCAGGACATAACCCTGTGATTTGAATGTTAGTGCAGATACTTTCCAAGGCAAAGCGCGACGCAGGTATACGTCATCAGAAAGTGTCATAAACAGTTGTTAGCTCATAAGATGAGCTTTAAAAGTATAGCAGCAATCGAGGTCAAAGTTGAAATTTTTAGTTGTGCGCTGCGCCAAGGGTAGAGCTTCTGCCAAGTTGGGTGCCACCGCTCTGCTAATTGGAAAACAAGGGCACTGCCAGCGCAAAGTGGTTTTACTGCTGATCTAGGGCAAGGCGATATGGCCATAATCTTCTATCCCGATATCGGTCATTTCATATATGTATAACAACAGTGTTACCCCTACCATTGTATTAGGGGGTGCCCCGCCCCCCCAACGGCACCCTCCGCCCCCCCTTGAAGGTCGAGTTAATTTTGTTTTCTATATAGCGCCAGATCACAACAGAAGTCATTAAGGTTCCCTTTCCTATAGAACAGGTCTATACCTTTTATTAAACAAACTAAATAGCCTTATGTTATTTATCTTATTTACAGACGGCATGTCATATCTGTCTCTACATGGTCGCGAGTGTACAATTCTCCTCTGCTCTCTGTATCGCGCACGGCGGAGTTCCGCCCCGATGCGCACACACACACAGACACGTGCGCGCGCACACAGGTGAGCACACTCCCACCAGCGGACAGAGAGCCGCGTCGGAAAATATGTCGCGTCAACCACCTGAAAAGCAGACAACAATATCTGCGTTTTTTAAACGCTCCCATGTGGTGAAGATGCAACACTCGCTCTCCTGCGAGTAGCAGCCGGAGTAGCTCTCCTGCTCCGGGTCCAAGTACAGACAAGTGCTGCACTTGTCTCTCCGGATTGAGTCGAATCGAGTTTCTTTGCGACGTCCACGCCGTTTCCCAAAAATGTAACGGCCGCACGAGAGCCTGTCAGACGCTGAAAGAGCTGCAACAAAGCGCTGCAGGAACGCCAGAGCCGGTGGGGGGGGGGGGGGGGGGGGTCTCCGAGCACCTTGCTTGTGCATGGAGGAAAGCGAGGCAAGGACAACAACAACATTGGGGGGAAATTGCACCAGTGCCCGGTGTGCAGTGAGCTGTTCCCGACTCGCTATCAACTTCTGAAACTGACTCAGCACAAACTAAAAACAATTTTAAAGTGGTTTTAATAATAAATTGTTGGATACATATCTTCTATATACATATTATTGTGTTTGTGTCTATAGTTGGGACTCCTAAAATCTAGACCTCTGTCATGTGATGTGATCAAAATGTTGATATGTACTACTTTGGGGGGGGGGGGGGTCTGGAAAAGTAGTACTCTTTGTACTACTGTGAAAATGTTGATAACTTTGGATGACCCCTAAGTAAGTAAGTAAGTAAGTAAGTAAGTAAATACGTACATAAATAAATAGACGGATTAGATAGATCAAATACAGAGAATGAATAGGGCATTATTTCAGTTTTCTTTTTGGTTTTAGGAATGTTCTGTCGAATATGTAGACAGCATAAACAGGCCATTTATAGAGTCTCCCTGCCAGTCAACACCATGATTCTGTGAGGAATTAGAATTAGAAGTGTTTTTAGTAGGATTTATAGCACCCCTAGTGGTGAATAGGAAGCATGTGGAATGCCACATTATGCTTGTAAAAACTAAAGTATGTGAAATGTCACCAGAATACTTATCAAGTAGTGGTGTAACGGCTCGATCCGTGATCCGTGATCACCCCTCACGGTTCGGATCACTCGTGAACTGTGGATCAATTGAGTATTTTTTTTCCGGTGAAAGTCATGGCGAGCGGAGGAACTTGAGAAGCCCCCGGCGTCATTTAAGTCGCAAGTTTGGGAGCATTTTGTCTTCCCTGTAACTTATAATGACGGATAAGGGTGGTGGACAAAAGCGCTACGGTATGTAGGCATTATTTAAAGAGAAAGATACGATAACGGCAATACATCGGCATGTCCACACATATGAAGAGACACCATCCCGTCTGTCAGCGACGGGGGACACTCCGTTGTGGAAAACAAAGTATTTCAAAATCTGGTTAAAATGCTTGAGCCACGCTACGAAATCCACTCACGCACCCACTTCAGTATGAAGCTTGTTCCAGGCCTCTATGAAAAGGAAAAGACTGTGACCGCTTTCACCACGGCGGAGCTGTAGACACGCCCCCTCTGTGAGAGTCACACAGACACACACCTGGTGCAGGTGCTGACAGAAGTATCAGAGTGGAAGCTAGACAGGCCCAGTAGTAATATCCCAGTCACCACAGAAAGGTCTACCCTCTCCCCAGACAATGGAGATATTCTCATCTTTTTGAAAATAATGTCACAGTAATGGTAAACATTATTGTGTATTTGAATGACATAACCTGACAGGAAGTAAACATTGACTCAAGTTGTTGCCGAGCAGTTCAGTTCAGTTGAAACAGTGTAAGCTAGCTCACTGGCTGTTTCTTTCTTTCAGTATTGATCAAAGGACGAGGGTATCCACATACCTCATGTTGCACTTAAACTTAACAGAATTGAATATTCTTGAATGTTTTATTTATTTATCAATATTCAATATTTTTGTTTGTATGTAAGACTATAGCCCAAAGTTCTTTGCTTTCAGTGTTCTTGGAAGTTCTTTAATTAATAAATGGAAAGCAAAGTTATATTTGTCTCCTCCCCTTTTCTTTGTTGATCCGAAAAATGATCCGAACCGTGACTCAAGAACCGTGATCCGAACCCAACCGTGAGGTTTGTGATCCGTTGCACCCCTATTATCAAGTGTATAATATGTTTACAGTATGTTTACTATAGAAGTGTTGAGCCATAAGAGACAATTATTGAATGTATTAATCTATAAAGAATAGTCGATAGGGACAGACAGGGATTTTAAGACAGGCATTACAGGGAACACCAGGACCAGAGCAGAGGGCCTAACAGAGGGGCGCACGCGCAGAAGGAGCAACAGACCAAGGCCAATAGGTCACAACGAAGGAGGTCAGCTGACTGAGGCCAGGAGGAGTCAGCTGACTGAGGCCAGGAGGAGTCAGCTGGACTTAAGCCAATTGTATTTGAGACAGACGTTTTGCGGGCTATGAAAGGAGATTCAAAGGAATCGTTCTGGCACTTCATCACATTCCATCTTGCAGGTATCAAGCTTCCTGATTGGAGCATGTGTGAACTCTTTTCCTTGGATCATATTTCTATCGATAGTGTACATAGTGTGATTCACCTTGCAATTGCTTTAACTTCTGTAAAATGAAATACCATTGATCATAATTTGAACCGGCTGAGTGTTTGTCACGGCCGGCAGACGTGAGGCTCTCCCACAGTATGGAGGGGTCCCTGAACCTTAACAATTCCTTTATTTGTATTTTTGTCGGTGCCCACCCCCCCCCCCCTCCCCCAAAGCTGTAAACCTAGGGGAAACACTGAACAATATAGCATGTTTCTGATATTCCAATGAATAAATAGTCTATATGGAATAACCACATGGTTTTGTATAATCTTGTGTGAATTAAATAATTTTTTTGAAACTTGCTTGTTTTTATCAGTTTAGACGACGTAATTGTCTCACGATATCTCGATATATTATTTCATCAAAATATGATACCATTGATTGACGATAAATGATCATATTGAATAATGGCCCAACCCTACAATATGCAGGTATTGGACACATTTTGACTTGATGATGCTGGATTCATCTTATGGGGACCATGAATGTCTGCACAAATTTAATGAAAATCCATCAATAGTTTTTAGAGACATTTCAACCTCGACCACTATGTGGGACCGACAGACCAGCATTGCCATTGCCATTATCGCTTTGAATGTAAAACTGTATCCGCTAAATTATCACTAACAACAGTTGGCAAAAAAATCACAGTATAAAGTCTCTTGAAATGCTAACAATCAAGTGAAGTACAGCTCTAGAAGAAATGCATCCAGCTTTGACGATGTGCCAGAATGATAGTGGACAATTTTTCCTGTCTGTCAAATGAAATGTATGCTGTCCAACGAGATTATTCAAGCAAAAGAAACTGCAGTTACAAAAAAATGCTGCTTGAATATGGATGGATGGATGGCTGGCTGGCTGGATGGATAGACAGACAGACTGACATCGGCCTATTTGTGTCGTACAGTCAGGTAGCTTTGTGTAGTCTGTGAAGTCCAGCCATCTGTTGACAGAGCAACAACGGGTGCCGGACATTTGATTCTCTGTTTGGGCTTTTGTTTTCTTTAACAAAGCAGGAATTATGGTCTGGCGAAATGGGCTCGTGAATGAGTAGTGTCACGGGGCTCAATAACATTAAGCATGTTCGTACAGCCTGGTTTTCCACTCTAGAGTAGGGTCTCATATCCGCGGCTATAAATATACCTTTAGCCCTGTTTGAATCAGTAGGGAACAGCTAAATAAACGCTGCGGGGAGAGTTTGTAGCGTGTGTGCTGCTGTTGGTTTTCCTGGTAAGCTAGTTTAGCATAGCGTGCCTCCCAGAACATACGTGCCTCACCAGAGTAGAATGTTGTTCTTCCGTGGTGGGAGTGTCAGACAGCTCGTTGCCTGTTACGTCGGGTGGTTTGCCTTGTTGAGCGCATTATATTTCCCTCAATTTAAGCTTCTGTATTTTCCAAATGCATACCGAACCTCAAATCGAACGGTTCAATACGAATACGTGTATTGTTACACCCCTAATAGATAGATAGATAGATAGATAGATAGATAGATAGATAGATAGATAGATAGATAGATAGATAGATAGATAGACTATGGGGCAGATAAGGAGAGGGGGATAGACTGTGAGATGGAATAGGAGACAGAAGACATATGCTCTGACTGCAAATCAGCTTAGTTCCTCAACAAACTCCCATAACCCCACTGTCCTCCCTCCCTCAATCTCTGTCTCCTCTTCTGACCCCGTCCTTTATTCTATTGTTCACAGTAGCTCAGCCCCCCCACCCCCAGCCCCGAAAACACCCAGCATCTCTCTGCTGCGGATTAAATTCCAGGATTCGACATATACACTGTCTGATGACAATACAGCAGCTCTACTCCTCCTCTTCCTCAGATTTCCTGAGCAAATAAATCCAACCAGGAAACACTCAGAGATTAATCAACTCCCAAAGATGTCTGCATTAGAGTGCAAAGTGCATTAAATCTAAAGTCCACATCGGAAGAAAGCTCTTGTAATCAAGTGAAGAGGGTTGTTCAATCATGATTCCTTCACCTGTGAAATTTTTTTTAAATGAGGTCATCCGGAGCTAGTGCCCTAACTCATCACAGTCCCGCCTCGTCCAAAACTCTTCACACCTGCAGTTAGTACGAAATGCACCTGCGAGGCTGTTAACTGGACCAGAGAGGAGTATATACCCAAAGTTCGAGCTAACCTCCACCTGACTCACAGTGAATTTTAGCTGTGTGTGTTACTAGAAGAAGAGAGAAAGCAAATAAAACAAAACAGATCCTCACCACCGCGGTGAAATACGAAGATTGTTATCTCATCACAGAAACCCGGCTGACGATCTTGGACTTGCCCAACTTGCTCTGATCTTTGAAACGATAAAATAACAAACTACTGACCCCACTAGCGGTGACTGAACTATCTCACTCACGATTGTAGCAGTATGAAATAGACAGTAATTTCTACATTAACGATCTCGGTCGTTAATCTCTGCGTTTATTGAGCATATACACCACGTTATAACAAAAACACAGTAACTTAAGCTAAAAAAATAAAGCAAATAAATGCACTATGACCTAAATCTGGCCAGACTCACAAAGCCTCTTACGGGGAGATGAATTCGTAGCGGTCAATGTTGTCCTTCTGAGTTCCCCGGTTAAACTCAGGATCGCAAGCTCCGGCAGCGCGGTGATAACTCTCTCTGTGGTGGAGAGTTCCCTTTGGAAAATAAGGGTATTCTCTTTCCTTATAACCGGCATAAAGTCCACGTTAACGGGAGGAGAACAGGGCGTTATCCGTTCTCTGCCTCAGGATCCAAAAACAGAACATTTCCTGCGAATTGGAGGTAATTTTAGCTGAATTTCAGGAGCACGACCATGCCTCAACCACTCCCCCACTTCCGGCCACACTCCTATAAATATCTACCCACTCTAAGCCTCGGCTTGTTATCATTTTTAATTGTCATTATCCTTCCGTCCCACATGGACCAGGGGATCTGCAAGGCCCGGGAGCCGCAGTGGATCCTCAACTAAGCCTTCCCCAAACCGCTAAACTCTCACCCTGGCTTAATCTCCCTCAACCATTCCTCAACGCTCCAATTAATCGATGAAGGTTCACCTTCGGCCGACTCCTAGCTAGTGAATTAAAGACTGGCCTAGGTTCTCTTAAAAGCAGCAGAGCTGTGTTTCGTGCTTCCTTGCCCGACACGAGACAGAGAGGAGAGCAACAAAGTTTCTGTGCCTCCTTGTAAGCGAATTGAATCGCGTGGAATGGCCAAGAGCTGGATGGTACAGAGAGTTTTGTTGTTTCAGGGCCAGCAGGGCTGCACCACAGGGGGTCCAGGGGTGTCCGTGGCTGTTTCCAATGGGATTGCAGTGTTCTTTTATTGATTTTGCATCTAAGGCCATGTGAAACATTCCTTGGAGCTTGCTGTTATCTTCAGACTGAGATCAGGCTGCAGACTTGCCTGCAGGCCCAGCTCAGATCCCTTTGTTGAAGAGCACATGGTCAGAGCCAAGTCTTTGTCAGACCCCAACATCACTATCAGCAGGACATCATTTATTTGGCTGTGCCTTCCAGAACAACTAAATCTGTTCAACAATGTTAGAACGCTATGATTGATGTTTGGTTAGGTTCCTTTACTAAAACTTAGTCCGCAGTTACACTTGTCTTTACAATGCAAATTTTGTCATCCGATCATGCCAGGACGCGTTAACTGTCAAATCTGGACACTCCAAGATCAGATCGCGCGAGCCAGAACACATGCCGAGGTGGCAACCCTCGCATTGAGTCGGGATCTCAGTTAGGTGGGGAAAACATGTGGGCTCAATCCAGACAATTTGTCAAACGTAGGTCTCATCATCTTCCTCCCACACGGGAGAGCAAAGGGAAGAGAAGAGGAAAACCGGGACTGTCTGAGTCCTGTTGATACCCAAGATTTCCTGATTCAAAATAAAAACATTTTAAACAACAAAATAACGGAGGACTTTTATTGTGAAAATGTTATAGGACATTTTGAATAATACAAGTATCCTAATACTGCAGGGAGGAAGATAATAGAAAATAACAAGGGACTTTTATTTGGTGTCTATCCACCGTTTTACAGCCGCTTCTTTGACCACAAATATATTAGATCACCATCGAATCAGGCAAGTCACACTGTAAACACACGAGGACACAGCTGAGTTTGAATTGAAAAGTGTAGCCTTGTCCTTACTCTGTTCTCCAGTCCTAATTACTGAGTCTGAAAAGACTGATGCTGCCATTCTTCTTGGGAGGACAGTCTCTGTTTTGTCTATTCTTAGTCTGTCTTGAAGGTTGCGTAGGAGATAAATGGGGCCATTAAAATTAAAAGTGTTTAGCATTAAAGCACTCTAAAGCTTCATTGGACTGATTTGTTAAGGAGGGCGCTACAGGAACATTTAACATGAAGAAGCTTCACCCTCTGGGGAACATGAACATGCTCAGTAAGTTTCGTCTGTTTCTTGTCCACAGCCAATTTTGGCCTTCTGAGGTTACTTAGGAAAGAAAGGACAGAAGGCTATTAGGGTTTATCCTCTGGGAACCATGAATATGTCATAGCAATCGAAAAAGTAGTTGCCAAGATATGGTAGAGTTGGACGGACAAATGAACAGATAAATGGACTGACATTTACATCGTTAGGCCACTAGCAAAGAATGTAAATAAGAACAGACAACACTGAATATTCAACCTGATCTCATCCATACTCGTCATATTTTTCCGCTTGAAGTGGCAGCCTTTTGTGTCGTATCTTGACGCTAAAGGTTTGCACATGGTTAATGGAAATGGCGTTTATGAATATGTGTGCCTGAACGCCATCTTCTACTGCGACTACAATGCCAGTGTGCGTCCGCTTACACCGGAGAAATGTAAGGAAATAAAGTAGTGTAGTGGACTTAAGGACATAATTCAGTAGGACTGGTGGTGGAGGGTTAAGTGATTAGGTAATAGGGCTCACAGGGATAGCACCGTGATGCTGCTCAGGTTAAGGGTGACGGATTCCCTTTTAGGTTGGGGTTTAAAGGTGAGAGGAAGTCAGTCTTTTGAGATGTCATGATTTTGGGAGTTGAAATAAATGGCGACCTTTGCTGTACTTGTTTATTCCGGCGCTCCTACAGTAATTTATTTATATATTTTTAAAGCCAATTTCATTAAATTCTTTCCCACTTTAACGAATACAATACAGCGATCTGTAGAACAATTACATTACAAAACATTACAATACATCTGAGAACATGACCATTCTTATAAATGTGTCTTGTAAAATTGTGTGAGAAATGGATTACTTAAAATCTAATGACTTGTTTATTTAACTTAATTTTCTTCACGGTTTAGGACAGTACATGTGCATGTGTGCACATGATCAGGATGGTACCACCTCCGCCTCATTTAAAGCCAGGAACAAGCCTGACATTATGTACACATACTATACAGTATAATGTAATACCTATTATTTGATTTAGGATTATAACACATGTGCAGTGTGTAAAGTAGCCAAAGTCCTGTTCCACTAGTTTCTCTAACACAGTCCATGGTTGTGTCTGAAATCACTCACTCACCATATTCACTATAGTAGTCAACTATATTTACTGTCTGCCATTTCATTGAACTTCAGTGTTCTCCATATTGCTCAAAAATCTCCACAATGTAACAAATAAAGTGTCCATGACTCTTAGAACTTTTGGGTGACTGATGGGTGTTATTATTTTATTCTTTGGCCCTGATCACACCGAGATCAATCGCTAGAAACGCGCGTCGCTAGAAACCCCGCGGCAACCTCCGGTTCTGCCGAGTGAAGCCAATGCGGAAGTGTCTTAAAACTCCACGTCTCTACGTCACTCCTCCGCATTCCAAATCTGGTAACTTCCGTTCATTGGTTGGGAAAAATAAAACATGGCAGCGGCTGAAACACACGATGGTGAGAGCGAAATAGCCGAACTCGAGGCTTCAAAACGGCAGTCGACAAACCAAAGGCTGCCGCTGCAAAGACTACGTCCACTTCTTATATGTAGTCTATTCTAGAAACTCGCGTCACTAGAAACATGTCGTCCGCAAAATCCTTATTTTCCTATGGTTCGGCGATTTTCTAGAATTTTTAGATGCGCACAAGTCTGAAAATCTCCTCAAATTGGAGCGGAGTCGCGCCGCTCATCAATGTCACACTTGACCCAGGCCGCCAATCAAATCAAGGAAAAAGTGGACTTTACTACCTTACCACTGACTTCCTGTTTTGATGCCGATAGATGGTAGATGCCTGGGAATTCATATCTCATGTGATGTAGGCTACAGTAAGTGGAGCGATTGAATCAATTTAATTGATTGAATTAGGAGAAATGGGATGAGTAATGTGCGGGTCTCTCAATCATCAGCTCTCTCCTCACCTGCCCCGTTTCCCTCCTGATTTTCAGCTGTCTCCCCCGGTTGCCAGCTCGCCAACAGACATTTGGCATCCAACACCTTCACATCAATTATGAGTTAGAGGAGTTGCAGAGCTTCTCTGAATCACAGCGCTCAGTTCCCTCTTTCTTGTCTCTTTCTGAGTCCATATGCAGCCCTTCTGACTTCTCTGAGTGTATCTGGTCCCCCTCTCCGTGCGAGGGGGCTGTAATTAGTGGGAGGCATTCAAATTAGGGCTGCAACTAACGATTATTTTAATAATCGATTAATCTGTCGATTATTTTTACGATTAATCGATGAATCGGATAAAAAAAAAAAGCATTAATTTCCAACCCTTTATTCAAAAACAGTATGCTTTATGCTTTACATCTGCCAATTATATCGTTTTTTTTTAAATAAAGTGCACAAAAATATGTATATTTTTGTTTAAAGGGACCTGAGCTGTCAGAACAATAAATCATTTATAAAAAATAAAGAAAAATACAAATCAGAAAACTTAACAGGATTTGTTTGAACGTCAGAACTTGTTCTCTACACTACACTCACAGATGCACACACTCACAAACTCACACTCACAGACGCACACACTCAGACACGCACACACACTCAAGTTCACTTGAAGCTTATTCATTAAATTATTACCATCATTGTAGTAAGTGCAAGTTAAGTTAATTTATACACCACATTTAAACACAGTTTAAGATGACCAAGTGCTATAAAAAAAAATTAAAAAGTACAACACACACAAATATATTTGTCAACAATAACCGATATGGGACAAAGCACAGAATATATATACATGACAACAGATTGAAAAATGAATGGGCCAAAAAAGACGAGTGAATAAAAGCGTGTCTTTAGTCCTGCTTTACTACTGTTATTAACGAGCTAACGCTAACTTGTCATGCTTGTCAAACTGGATAACGAGTAAACACCAGCACCAGAAGAGCTACTGGAGGGACGTTACGTCCCTGATAGCAGTCGACTCCGGGGCGGCTGATCGGCCGTACTGTCGCACTCGGTTCGGCCATGCACGCCGGATACGCCCCGCCTACGGATCGCGCACCGTCAAACATCGTTACGGGTCTCTCCGGTGGTCTTTCCTCTACCTCCGCTCTGCTCTGCGCTCAACTCAACCTTTTTTTAAAATCTCAAACATCTCCGCGACTTATTGAGTGGCGTAATAATCGCGCGACACAACGAATCGATAATGAAATTCGTTGCCAACTCTTTTAATAATCGAATTTTATCGATTTTATCGATTCGTTGTTGCAGCCCTAATTCAAATATCATCATGCAAAGTCGAAGCCCAGAAAAGATCCAGTGGTCAGCTCACGTGTGCTACCTGTAACCCTCAATGGCACGTGGTGCAGACAAGTTAGTAAGCACGGGGACACAAATAACACATGTGGTTTGTGTGTTTTTATTAGATATAATGCGTTTCGATTTATACAGGATTAAAGCTGCAATCTGTAAATTTACTGCTCATTCAGAGCGGCAAAGATGGGGCATTAGGTGTCACATTGTGAAGTTATTTCACCTAGTTGTCATTAGTGTGCAGTGAAAATGTGAAATCACATCTTATGGATAAAATAATTACATAAAAACTTTATGGATTTCAACTTTACTATAATATCTACTATATCTTTTCTCTCCTAACGTGTCATTTAGAGCAGGAGTTTACAACTAACTTTATAGTGATTAACTAATAAATAATCTTTTAGAGCTAGTGCTGCTAGCTACTTTCATTGGAAAACAGTTGGCAGCACTGGTTTGGGTTTTTGAGTTGGCTAATTTTTTTTAAATCTAGCAAACTCTTACTGGTTTCTCCAATGTTAGCGACCCATGCTTTAAATGATTTACTCCAGTGATCTAGTAACACTTCCACCAAGCTGGGATACTTGTGAAAGACAGATTTTAACAGCCAAAATTAATAGTGAGATATCCTGACTGTCTCTAGTACGGGCTCCAAATTGCATAACCTACACCAGCTGCAAGGCTTTCACCATTAAGTACGTTATAAATGCAGGTTTGCCATCTCAACTAAGAACATCCAAATTAATCATCAGTTTTGTTGCCTTAAACATAACTGAGTTGTTTCCAGGAAAGATGGAAGTTCATTTTGAAAAGACGGTTTGCATGTAAGGCGCTGAAATTGACACGTGCCGCAGGACTTTTATAGGAAAACAGATGAAAAATGAGGAGTAACTTTTTGTCAGATATCATACGAACCGTTGTACGAGGATACTTTGAATGATGACATATTTGGGCTTTTCCATCCTTTTAGATTCCTGCATCTATTGCACAGTAAATGAGCGATGACCTTGCTCAGAGATGTGCTGACGCGCCACAGTTAGCGGGCCCAGGTGATTGACAATGGACACCTGAGCATGCTGGGAAACAAGATAAGCTGCAGCTCGGCCTGTTTTGTGGTTCTCAAAAACCCATGAGAGAGAGAGGGAGAGGGAGGGAGGGGAAAAAGACGGAGAGAAATTACAGAGAGATTACACGGCGGGAACAGAGCCTGACAGACAGACGGACTCATGGAGGACAGAGTGAGAACGAGAGTAATTTGCTGGAAATAAAGAGTGACAGGACAGACAGGGCCATAGAAAAAAAAGAAGAGAGGAATTATGGGAGTCCTTCTCCTTTTACCCTCTCTCCTCATCCGTTATCAGCCATCAGGGTGCTCCATCACTCTGGATTCCCATCTTCCCTAAGACAGTTTCACTCTCCTCTCTCTGTCTCTGTCACTCTCTCCTCGTTCCGCTCACGGTCTGAGTCCGGCTGCAGGCGTGAAACTTACATTATTTTTTACTGCGCTGGCCTCATGGGCCCAGTCAAATGCTGTCTGTGGAGCTGTAAAATAACTCCCCACCTCTCCTTCCCTCTGATGACTTTACATGATTTAATCTGTGTGGTTATTACCATGAGACACACAGCATGTGCACACACACACACACACACACACACACACACACACACACACACAGACTTCTACAAGGTGACCTTCAGGCTCCAGATCAGACAAGTCTTGAGTCAAACTAGCAACTTGTCAATCAACGAGTCACTAGAGTCATTGAGCAGATGCGGCTACAGTCAATCAGGTGTCTCCAAGCCACCAGGAGGGGTCGTCACTAAAAACAGCAGCCTGCTCGAGTAAGTAAACAGTTGGGTGGAAGGTGTCTGCAGCAGTGTTACTCGCTCGTTTTGTACATTTTTATTCCATTCATAAATAGCCCCATATGGTATTGCCATGGACACTATAAACATGAGGAAATTTGGATCTTTATTTTTTTATACTTATGCTGAAGTGAGCATAAATGGCCAACATTCACCACTGCGATGATTTGCTACTTTTCTACACTTTTCAAATCAATATTTTTGGGGGTTCTGGACTGTTGGTCAGACAAAACGATTTGAAGACATCATCTTAGGCTCTGAGAAAGGTTAGTAGCAGCCTCATGTGTTCACATTTTTTAAATATCATTCATACACTCAACACTTTTTTCTCAATGTAATCATTTCTACTGGCCAGGGAGGGAATCCACATTAAAAAAAAAAACATTCTTAAAAGGTACCGTGTGGAGCCATGTTCTTGTGAACGACATTGTTGATTGTCATAGTCTTCAACCAATCAGATCTTTAGTTTGACATGTTGGGCGTATTCTTTGCATGCCAGAGCCTTCTAGCTGCCCTACAAGTACGTCAGCATTAATGTGCAGCTTGATTGGTCAGTGACTGTTGTGAAACTAGCTAGCAGAACTTTGTAGTAATAAGAGTTAAAGTTTAAAGATATGTAAGAAGTTTTTACGTGATATTACTTTTTAGCATTTTGGCATGTTTGGCAGTAACAATCCCAATATCTCCTGCCTCTGTCGAGCGAACATTTTCAGCCCTCAAACGCATTGAAACGTATTTAAGAAATACAACTGGGGAGGCTCGACTGTCATCACTGGCGTCCATGAATTGAGAAGGACCTCTTGCTGGAACTGAACCACACCGATATACTGCACAACTGCGTCATTGAACTCTTTGTAATCAAAGAAAGGAGATGACTTTGTCTTTACAGCAGCTTTGGTAAGTGAACTGCTTTTGGTTTTTTACATCTGCAGTAGCGTTACTACTGTGTTCATTTTTCTATCGTGTCGTTTTTATGATATGGTTAATATTGTTCCCTCTGATGTGAATAATATTTGAATGGTGCCCTCGAGTCTGTGGCGGAATGCGTGTTTTAGCGCTGCAGTTTTGATGGAATGTGCAGAGGCCTGTTGAATCGTGTTATTTGGGTTTTATGTTATTCTAACTGCTTTGTTGTCATATAAATATATGTGACTGGTTCTTGTGAGTTTGTTCTTGTCATTGTGTTTACTACATTGATTTTGACTATATTGCCCGTTGACGAAGCATCCCGTCATGCGCGTATTCATGTATCTGCACTCTGTAGTTAGTGTATTTGTAGGTGTTGAGCTTCATGTAATGTTATGTGAATATGCATTTTTTACACGAAAAAATTATAACCCGTATAACCCTTTGGCGTCATAATGAGGTTATTAGGAGGTGGTTCAATTATAGCAGTACAGCACTGAAGGCCAGGGTATTAAATACACGGCCCGCCACTGGTATATTCAAAGTTATTGTCTTTTTAGCACCAGATCTTGAGGGATGCACTGATGGAGATTGTAAAATGGGTTGTCAGATATACTCGGGTGGCTGTTAATAAACATGGGTGGTCTGTCCAAGTATGCAGGAAACACTGCTTATGTTTCTAATCTATTTTACATTTCTATTTAATTTAATTTATGTTTCACAAAACAAATATTTTTGTTGGGCTGTGCACTGAAATATTCTTCTAATTGATTAGGTAGATTTATAGCCTCTAAAGGGGCGTTTTTTTAAAGAATCTTGCTCATGTGAAAGTTTATATCAAAGGTTGTAACATGCATTTGTATTATTGAATTTGTGCTCTTACAAAGACCATATAATGAATTACTTTAAAACAGCTCAGTTGTTTTCTGCTGTCATATGTTCCACCTTTTTTGCATCAGGGGAAAAAAAACGTCAGCTTCGGCTATCGGCCAAATTGTATTTTAAACGTCGGTATCGGCCCATAAATTCACAATTGGTGCATACCTACAAATGTGTACTGCTTCCTTGCTGACACAACATCATAAAAATACTAACTTTGGAAGACTATAACTTATTTGGACCGATTCTGTTAGTGCTGTTTATTGGCAAGAATATGGCGATACGATATGTATCATGATACAGGGGCATCGATTCAATATGTTATCATACTGTAAGCAAGGTACTATATTGCAATTTATTTATTTTTTAATCTAATTTTAGGAAAACCGTCATAAGAGATGGGAACGTGTACATAATATTACTTTAAATGTTTTAACGTACATATCATAAAACACTCCTTGTATGATGGTAGCGCTGTTAGCGGTAGCATGGAGCCCAGTCATCCACCAGGGGGACACTTGGATGATTTTGTCATCTCAGCATTCATTGGTTGGTTAACCAATATGACAAATTCCCAAAAGTGTATGGTGCTCCTTTAGGATTCACTAAATAGCATTTCCCCAAAACATGAAATACACTACAGAGTAACAGATTAGTGGCCACAAAATCTAATCAGTCAACTGGTGGTTTAATAACAGGCGGAGAGGAGAGACAGTAAGGGATGAGCTAACAGAGTAACACATATCAGCTGATGATCAGGTGATCAATACGGCAAAATAAAAGACCCTGACATGCCGGCTCCCGCAGAACTACACACCACAGTGTTTCTCTGCATCACGTGGAAACCCAGAGAGACCAAGCTGAGCATCGATCTTCAAGATTATTGACGGAAAACTATTTTTGTATGATAACACGCTAAACAAAATTGAAATATGCTAGTTTGTGTTATGAAATTATACCGCCAGCATCTGAGATCAGATTTTTGACAAGTAATATGATGTAAAATAAGAAATGTCAGCATATTCAAGTTTTTAAAGTTGTTTTTGTTTTTGATTCATTTGTCAAATTTGCCGTCATTTTTAAGCAATATGCAATGATTTGCTCTGTTAAGTAAATTGTGTAGAAGTGTAAAGAAGACACCTGGAAACCCTCCACTATGCATGCATTCAAATCCGCTGTTGCATCGTTCTTCGGTTTGTCCTTCTCGTCCTCCCAACCTGAAAACTAGCGGTTGACTTCCTTGTGTGCATTGTCTCTATATTTGCACTAATTGCTGTATTTTTTGGGAACCAAACTGTTCCTTTTGGTGGCATTCAGCCGTGATGTCTGTCTCTACTAATGCTATGTGTAAACTCATTCTACGACTTTTTATGATTTTTCCTTATTCCCCCTCATTCATATTTATCCTGTTTTAGAAGGTCTAGCTCAACGACACGCTGTGGACCCGCCCACCTCCTCGTGAATATTTATCAGCACAGCAGCATCGTCAGGAGACTTGGCATGTCGGGAATGCCCATGCGTATGAAAAAAACTAACCGTTATTAGCTCATTACTTTCCCACGTTCCACATCGAACCTCCTGTCTGATGAAGAAAATGTACCTACAGAAAGAGACAAAAGCCTTCCTTACCATTGTAGGAGAGGCGAGGCTTGCTTAGACACATGATGAAGTGAACTTCCATTTCATTTGACGCCACGGACTTGGAGCAGACAGGACACTTGAATCCTAGGAAGAAATACAGAGGACAGATGAGTGAAAAAAAATCAAATAAATACCTCTTAAATAAATGAATAACGATCATAAATATATGATATAATGTTAATATAATAATAAAAGCTGCATCATGATCTGTGATTTTAACCCAGTTGACAGCCTATAACATCATTACAAAGCATATATATATATATATATATATATATATATATATAGGGCTTGAGATTAAAATGATGGTACACATTTATCTTCCAAGACAATGATGTAAAGTCTAGGAGCCCTGGTGATAAATCACCCATCAGTAGACCGAGTAGAAGTGATGCTGTTTTTTCTCCATGGCCCGTGGATCCCATCTAATGACAAACCATGACAAACTAGGCATGGATGCTTTGATATAAAGCACGGTTCGGCCCGGACGAAACAGTCCCCTTTGAGTCTCCAACAAAGTCACGCAGTGGTGGGCCGTGCATTTTATACCTGGGCCTTCACTTCTGTCCTGCAGCTGAAACATCTCCTAATAACCTCATGATGGCGCCACAGCTTAAATTGTAGGAAATATAATATTTTCTGCGCTCACGTAGGAGACAACTGGCTGTGTGACCTCTGAACCGGAACAACAACAAAAAAACAGCTGAGGGACCGCACGAGGCTACGCTAAACTAGCTTAACGAAAAACAGCAGCAGCAACACGCATTCTGCTACACACTCGAGGGCACGGGCCATTCACTGCTCACACCTCACTGCAGAGCTGCACCTGAAAACTGAGCTGCACATAATGCTGACGTACTTGTAGGCCAGCTAGCAGGCTCTGGCACGTCAAAGAATACGTCCAACATGTCAAACTAAAGATCTGATTGGTTGAAGACGATGACAATCAACAATATCGTCCCCATTTACTTAAACTGCAAAGGAATTCACTTGTGAGTCTGCAGGCCTCGGGCCTCTCTTCTTACCTAGAGACACAGAGGTGAAATCTGATTGGATAAAAGCTCTACTTAAAACAAGCTGCACTGGAAGCAGAGCAACTGAGGAAGACAGTAGCTGTACAATGAGAAAATAAGATAATGGGAAAAATATTTTTATAAATTATAATACATAGTGTATTTAAGAAAAAGTATTAAATTATAAAATAGCTATAACTTTGTGATTCTGTTTAAGCCAGCAGAGAAGGCTTTGCAGGCCCTGACGGCCCACCACTGAAGTCACGGTAGGGTCAGATGTTGGAATGCGAAGCTATTTAACACCAGTGATGTTTTAGATTTCTTCATTATGACTTTAAAAGCAGCTAAAAGGCTCTGGCGCTAACAACTAAAAAAAGTGTGAACCAAAACTCTAAAGACAACTAATGAAATGTGGATTGAGGCATTGAATCTTTTTTCCCCCATTATTCTGAAACAGCTATTAAATCAGTCAGGATTGTAGCTGCTGCACTTTATACAAGCAAATGTTAAGTGAAGCAAGATCTAAAGGTCGGCACGATAATATGACATGAACACAGGCAACACAACATAAATGAAAGACGCCACTGTGAAAAGGATCTTCTTCTGAATGGAAAACATTGCCCTTCAATATGGTGTGTGGTTGTGTTTGCATTTATCTTTTTACAGCTACTTTGCTGGGTTGTACTGTAACCTGTGAGTACAACCCAGTAAGTTAACTGGTGACTTTCAGCCGAATGCATCCATGGTTGCTAGTAGCAACTTAGAAAATGATTGGTGTAAATTATAAACACAGATGAGTGTGTATTTAAAATGGATTAAAGTAAAATTGAAAGTCTACGAGGAAACCTACATATTCGGTTGGTATTTTCAACAGCTGCCGTCACTACGAGCAACCATGCCGCATTCGGCTGAGAGTCAGCAGTTAAAACACCATTAACCAGCGCTAATGTTAGCTAGCGAAGCTAGCAAGCTGAAGTTTGCCACTACTGTTGGAGGAGCTGTGATTTGCGCAGGTTCTTACCAGACTCCTAGACATTGTTGTCAAAATTTACGTTACATAGAAAGTAGAAGGTAGATGTAGAAAATTGCACACTTTTTAGGACAGCTTGCATTCAAACGCCATGTGACCATGACAACAAAACTCACCAAACTTTAAGGTAACTAACTAAAGATGTTGTTGTGCCTCAACCTAACCCAACCTTAACCATAGCATTGTCACATCATATGATCCCATATTATCAGTGAATTGTAACGGTTTTGGAAGGCACAGAGAAACAATGTTGTCCTGCCAATAGCGGCAACAAAAGTCATCTAACTTTAAGGTAATTAACTAACTAAGATGTTTTCTTCCCTCTCCCCAACCCATTCTCACTCCCAACTCGTCAAATACCAACGCTTTGTCGCGCCCCTCGGCATCTGATACCATCGCACCGAAGCAGCCTTTAGCGTCTGTATGAAGCGGACCGGGCTTCCAGTAACTCCAAGGTAAACCCTACAGCGTCTTTATTAGATGGTCAGAGCAAATGATGTAGAGCAAGAAAGTCAACATAGGGCGGGTAAAACAAACACAGGACTTTCACCCAGGAGAGCTCCGTCTGTGCTGTTCGTGTGAAACCAAGTTAACGTTGACTTGAATAACTCTGGTTTTGTTACGTAAATTGCATACTTGACTAACGTCAGTTACATAGCATACGCACGTATTTTTCGTAATAAACCTTAATCTTACAACACAAACCACCTAAACCTCACTATGACATTTTGAAGAAGTAAGTAAACCTACAATGAAAGTTTATTTTGAAAAGACATTATGCAAGTAACGAGGTAACTGACATGTCATCCCTGACAAAAACTAAACTAAACTGACACTAGAGGGGAACCTAGAGCGTCAGAGTTTAAAGCTTACGGCCACTGACCAAGCGTGTGTGTTTAGACGAGTTGAGAGTGAGAATGTGTTGCCCCCACACATTTACACACACTACCTTGGTTGTGCTGTTTTGATGGGACCCATTAGGCCTAACTATATTAGTATAACACATAACAGATAATTACATCAACCACTGGGCCCCTTGAGCCGAGTTTGCACACAGCTGAAAACAGACCCGACTGCTCTGCGATCAAGCAGACTTTTGATCAAAACAACAGCAGTCCTTGACTCTAAGCAGAGGTCCAGGATCAGTCAGATTGGGATAGCAGGTTATATATATATATATATATATATATACTTGCAAAGTTATGATACCATCAAGCTGGGAAAAAAGTTTTCAGCCAATGACCCCTCATCAGCTTGGAGAGGTCTGCAGGTACTCACTAACTACTACCCCCTCCCTCTACACCAACGACTGCACCTCAGAGGACCCAACTGTTAATTTGCAGATGACAGAACGGTCATCGGCCTCATTGGGGACGGTGACGAGTCTGTGTACAGACTGGAGGTTGAACAGCTGGTCCTCTGGTGTGGTCAGAACAACCTGGAGCTGAACAAGCTCAAAACTGTGGAGATGACAGTGGACTTCAGGAGGAGCCCCCCAACACTGCCCCCCCTCACCATACTCAACAGCACTGTGTCTGCGGTGGAGACCTTCAGGTTTCTGGGATCCACAATCTCCGAGGACCTAAAGTGGGCCTCCAACATCGACACATTTAGAAAAAAGGCCCAGCAGAGATTGTACTTCCTGCGCCAGCTCAGGAAGTTCAACCTGCCTCAGGAGCTGCTGATTCTGTTTTACTCCACCATCATCCAGTCTGTTCTCTGTTCTTCCATAACTGTGTGGTTTGGATCGGCCACCATACAGGACAGAAACAGACTACAGCAGACTGTCAGGTCTGCAGAGAGAATCATTGGTTCCAGCCTGCCCTCCATCCTGGATTTGTACACCTCCAGAGTCAGGAAACGGGCCGGAAAGATCACTGCAGACCCTTCACACCCTGGACACAACCTGTTCCAACTCCTCCCCTCTGGTAGGCGCTACAGAGCTCTGTACGCCAAAACCACCAGACACAGGAACAGCTTCTTTCTACTGGCATACTGCACTATTACCTCCATTCTGCACTATCACCTTAATTCTATTGACACTGTTGTTGTATTGTTGTATAGGGTTATGTTCATATGTATATATATATATACATATATATATATACATATATATATATATACACTTTTGGATATATATTTATATTGTACATAGTCGTTAAATGTTTATCCTTATCTCTGTTCTACTTTTTTTGTTTTTTTTGTTGTCCTTGTTTTTTATTTTTTATATATTAAAATTGTTTTGATTGATAAATAAAAAGACTACATCAGTGGTGTATTATTTGTCCGTGTTTTAATTGTTTAACTGTCTGCAAACACAATCAGCTGTTTGTCTAAGAAATATTGTACAAATATGAATTAAAAAAAGCTTCAGAATCAGAGATATGGAGGTTCGGCAGTTTTACAATTTGTCAGGTTACACACACGGACAATTTCCCAACACACAGAACACCCAACCTCCACATGGCACCTGACCCACTTTTCCCTTGGCTGCTATTTTCAGATGCTCCATAGGGAGGAGCTGGAAGAGAGATGAGTAAAAAGAGGTGCAGAAGGACGGTGAGAGAGTCCATGAGGAGGAATGAAGAGTTATGATACATGGTCCAGCAGGACTCTAGCCGTGCAGTCAGGGAGATGTGTGTGTGTGTGTGTGTGTGTGTGTGTGTGTGTGTGTGTGTGTGTGTGTGTGTGTGTGTGTGTGTGTGTGTGTGTGTGTGTGTGTGTGTGTGTGTGTGTGTGAATTTGCCTTTCGACTCAGCCAAGCACCACAAATGCTTGAGGACTTTTCATATCCAAGGAGCGCTTAAGGTCAGATAGGGATGAAAATAAATGAAAGGACTGGATCATAAATTAATCATAGCGGTGCCTATGTGAAAGTGTGTTTGAGCAACTTGTGCCAGAATTCCTGCACCGCACAATACTGTGCAGATCTGGTTTATGTTGAATTGGCACATTTCTCTCAAATGTGTTTCTTGACTGTCATCGCTGTGGACGTCAGCATTTTAATGATCACCAGCGACGGGACGCTCTCTACCAGATGACACAGAGGAGAGCCCTTACTGACTGCTGCTGAGGAGACATATTTAATGTTAAATTCTGAAGTACGTGTCTGCATCTTGATCAATATGTTGAGATGAAAAAGGGAAATTGGATTTATGTTTTTTGTGGTGCTATTTGTCATGTAGGGCATGTTTGTTATTGAATAAAAATCTTACCTCTTGCAGTTCTAAATAATATTTGTAAAATGCCAGTGGATAGAGTGGATACTTTGACAAACTAAATGTCATTATGTTATCGATTTTTTTAAACTGAAATATGCTGCTGAACCTTAAAGTTCTATTGTCTTTTACGTCAATATATATATGGCTTCTTCTTTAGATGATGATAAGTGACAATGACAACATTGACGCTGACATAAAAATGTGTACTTATGTATATATTGCTGTTGTTTTGTATTCATTGCTATATTTGTTATACATTTTAAATATTTTTCTATTATAAGTTTGACAAATGTCACTGGAGGACATTCCAGCTCTACTTAGTCTACGTCCCTTGTCTATACATCCTTATCATCATCAAGATGGCTAGCTCAGTGTGTTGGTGCGCATTGTTTTTGTTTCTGATAAACCGTTTCTTATTCTGATCATATTTAGCAGTTCAAGCTAATGTTGAGAAACCTTACTGGAGAACGCTAGATTTTAGAAATTAGCCAACCTAAAAACCCAGCTCAGTGCTGCCAACTGTTTTCCAATGAAAGTAGCTAGCAGCACTAGCTCCACAAGTTGCTAAATCTAGCAAGAAAGTCTCCAAGTCCTCAACACTGACAGCACGTCACTTCAGGCCTCCCTCCAAGGCCCCTCCCCCAAAATTATCATTATGAACATAAACAACAAACATGGCTATTGTTAGCACTCACAGCTGTTAAGATTGCAGCTTGTGGAAAACCGTGGGGACGAGCAATGAGTGAATGGGCAGAATATGCACAGGCAGGTCGGACGTCCAATCATTTCATTCGGGCTTATTACAGTCCTGCAACAGCCTTGAGCATTTGAATTTGAATGTAAGAAAAAAAAATAAAAAATTCGAAAAAGATTACCAACCAAAGTTTTAATAGGGTTAAATTAGGTGAAGTGCTATTGCAACATGGAGGGGGAAAATCAATTTGAGAGCACAAATTTAAAAATTCTGAAACATTTTGGAAACATTGAAGTTATTGTTATTTTGTCTAACCACAACACATTCGTGATTCTCTGGCTTGAATGAATACTTTACATTACACTATGAATTCAACCCATGAAGCTCACTTAGGTTGTCCATAGATTGTCACTTAGATTGTCCTGATAACACTGTTTAATATACAATGCATCAGTCGACACAGATACACTGTATGTTCACCTAACTAATGCTGAAACAACGTCCAAAGTAGCATCACAACGTTATAAGCTGTGGCGTGGACACACTAATGAATGTGATAGTACAACAATATTAATAACACAGCTTAAGGCACTGTAACCTGTATAAAGGTGATCCTAAAACGCATACAGAGCAAAATGAAAAACTAAAACAACCAAATCTTATATATACCTTGTGACTAAGAAATAGAATGAAATCTGAATGTTTGAAACTATTACCTTTACCAATACAATCAATACAAACACATTCAGTGGGTGTCTTTTCAGAATATTGAATGTAGGTCACCCACGTAAAGGCAGCGCTCAAACACTTGAAGATTTAGCCGTTAGCCGTTGTGTAGATGATTAAAATCCGCCGTTAGCATAGTTATAACGCTAGCTCGCTAATACATGAGCCGTTCAGAATAAAAGCCCCAATATGGACTATGGTCAACACATCTGACCCAAACACTAAAAAAAGTGCTGTTTTATAATATTGTAAACTGGTAAGATTCTAAATTACATTTTACAACAAAAAAAACATTCCACAACAACAACAAAATGCTATGCTAATAAACTTTTTTTGCTAAATTGCCAAACTGCCTTAGTTAGCCGTTCTCAAGCTGAACTGCAAAAATACTAGTGACTGTACACACATATTTCTCCATGTTCGATGCTCTAAATAGTCATGGCTATGTTGGAAAAGAATTAAGTTAAGTTTAAGAAGTAATTTGGTCTCCTAAAAATGCTGGTTTTGGCAATTCAAGTCACAGCTTATGGTGCTACCATGACTTCCTGTTCATATAACGCTACAGATTTTTCCAAACAACCAATTTAGACAACACGCTCATAGTTAACAGGGAACTTAGGAAGGACTTTACACACAAATTAGAAATAAATTTATGAATAGCGTTTTTAGAAAAGTTCAGAAACAAAAGTAAAGTTTCCCACCACACCCATTGGACATAAGGACACTGTGACTGGTTCTGCATTTAGATGAGGAATCCAGTTTAAAAAAAAAGATAATTGCAATTTTAAAATGCAGAAATGAACATTTCTATGTGTCTTTTGTAGTGGCTGCAGATGCTGCATATATTTCCCTTTCAGCATTGCGAGCGCACACTTGAACTAAACTGAATGTTGTGTTTTACTGTTTTCAGTCAGCCCAGTTGCACAGAAACGCAGCGCTATGCTGTGATACAATAATTAACATTTAGGGAGCATTTGGGGATCAAAGCTGAAAAATGACTTGATCAGTTGTTGGGCTTTCAGTTTGGATTTCTCTGAAGCTGGATCATCGTTGGCATGATGGCGTCTCATTAAATCATGCCAACCACCACATGATCAGTAGCTTTGCCTGATTGGTCACATTTAACAACAGATGATTATTCATACACTGTAGCAAAACAAATGTACGTATGAAATGTGAAGACTAGACTGGAATGCCACCCAGAAGAATCATGATATTTTGTGTTTTATGTTTTTACTGGTTCCAAATGTCTAAAGGAGATGAGCACAAATAAAAGTACTTAAAGAATAAAAAATTGTTTTGGCAGAACATTTTTCTTCAGCGTCAACAGAGTCTTGAAAACTTCTTTGTCACAACAAATTTTTATGAATATGAAAAGGTCCCTTCACTCATCACAAATGAGTTAAGAAATACTTATAAAGTGAGGTATTACCTACAGAATATCTATTCAAAATTGGCAATCAATTACAACAACAGGAACAGCTAATTGTAGAAAAAGTAATCAAAAACACATTAATGCACTTAATTAAAAATGATTCATCTTGATATCATAATGTTGATATCAATCCCAATCCAATGAGTTGGCTTTACTCTGAGTAACTTAGTTGACTTATCATTTACCTATCTTAGCCCATCATGTCAATGTAATAGACCTGACATGTCTTTTTTATCAGGTTAACCTTACATTTCAACATACTCTATATTTGAATTAGAATACTAGGAATTGTAAACCATTAATATGAAACCATAATGTATCGAGTCAATGTTCAATTAATATACTTGTAAATGCTCTTCTACACAAAAAGATTAGAGGGCACTTATTAGAATGTATTAAAAATGGCCGCCACTGAAAGAAAGACCCACATGGTCACCATGGTCACACGGTTTTGGGACAGGCCATGTTTTTGTTACAGGGAGATTTTAGGTTAGTAGCATAGTTGACAGAACTTTTGCCGGCATTAATAAACTGAGATTTTATCAAATTAAAATGTTGAACTCAATTTACAAAAAAAAAAAAAAAAATGTGTACAAAATGCTTGTCTGATTGTATAATATGCTTTCCCTTTACATTTTTTAAGAAAATAGTTAGAATGGACATGAAATGTAGGTGTATATATTTTAATTTGTTCAGTGAGTAGTCAAGTGTTAAACTCCACCAAAACACAATATACTCTAAAACTGAGATGTTATGTAGATTCTAGAAAACATGCATATATTGACAATTGTTTGGCCAAATCAAATTATCCCTTTTATAATAATTTCAGACCAGTCTCCAGAAATTTCTTTTGGCATTATACTTTTCTGCATACGCAGATAGGTTGAATGTTGACTGGGAGAGTGGTGGTGGTTTGGTCAAACAAACAAAGGACTTTCACCCCCACTGCTGTTTGTGTCCCATGTGAAACCAAAACTAAACATTGACTATGCACTTGTTACGTAACCTTGTTACGCTAATGTTACGTAATGGTGCGTAAGAAAGTTTTCTAGTGGTAGTTGTTATTTATTCACACTAGTTACTTTACTTCATTTTTAACGGTTGTTACCTTACGTTGTGACCATAGACTGAATATAAGAAGTTGACGTAGTCATCGTGACGTCACCCATTGTTTTGTGGACTGCCATTTTGAAGCCTTGAGTTCGGCGATTTTCGCCGTTGCCATCTTAAATTACGTCCGTTGCCATGTTGTTTATTTCGCCAATGAACGGAAGTTACCATATTTGGAATGTGGAGGAGTGACGCAGAGATGTCATATACTGCTCTGGTAGCGGCAGCGACCTGTCAATCATAGTAAGCCCGCCCTAAGCATACCCTGCTCTATGGTCTATTTGACTCTAAATGGACCAAATTTACATCAACATCGGAAGACTTGAAACTACAGATAAACTTATGTTTACAATGTTTACTGAGGTAATAAATCAAGTGAGAAGTAGTCATTTTCTCATAGACTTCTATACAATCAGACTTCTTTTTGTAACCAGAGGAGTCACCCCCTGCTGTTCGGTAGAGATAATGCAAGTTTTAAGACACTTCCGGCTTCAATCAGCAGAACTGGAGGTTGTCGCCTGGTTGTGACGTTATTATTTGAACACAAAATATGATGTTTTTTACAAACCTTAACCAAGTCGTTTCAAAATATTAACCACATGGCATTGAGGCAGGTATAAAAAGTATTTATGAAACGTATTGTATATTTCAAAAATCAACATTTAACATAATCTTGTGGTTTGCAGACATGTACAACACCCCCAAAACAATTCTGGTGACTGGGTTGGATAATTTCTTTTCAAATGATGTGCTTGCAAAGAATCTTTTTCTGTGCTCTAAATGTCCAGTTACACTCTCAGGATTTAGGAAAAAATATAATTCCATGTAGATAGAAGGAAGGGAGACACTACACAGAAGCTCAAATTCAAACATAATGTTCTCCAGTCTACCTGTCTGTGGGAGGAATATCCTAAGAACACACAGGCAACATACACACATATGCACCCACACGCCAATGCACACACACTTTTTGCATGACTATGCAATAACAGTGAGAGAGATTGAATAGATGGAGCGTCACACACTCTGAGCTGAAGTGCTATTAAATGGTCCCAAGGAGACTTATTCTTGTCAATCCCTGCACAGAAAACACACACACACACTCATGCACACACTTCTCAGGCAAGGTCACTCAACTCAATCTCTGGCCGATGCATATTTCATCAACCCTTGGCAGCTCGGGCCCAGCCTGAGACCCTGACGCAGCTCCCAAATATCCACTGATGAAGACTTCAAGACTAACAAAGATACGCAGCGGGAAGTTGAGCTACAGATAAACAGCACAGCTTTACTGGGTATGAAATGTTTGCACAGATTGGTACTTTTTGTGCCTACGCTGCAGCCGGTGGAGAGCTGCTGTATTTGCTCTTAAATATTCAGTCTCAATCTATTTAATCACCAGGACACACATTAGTCCGGGATGTTATTTAGTTTATAACACAAGAGAATATTAAAATCCACGCGTTGTCTTAATTTGTGTTATTGACACATTAGCTGGTCATTAAAACATCCAAGATTCACCATGCTTTTGTTTACAGTAGTTATGACTAGAGGTGCAACGGATCATAAAACTCACAGTTCAGATCGTATCACGGATCAGTCACGGATTGGCTCAAAAATCACGAAAGAAAAAAGAGAGCCAATATAACTGTTAGAGATCCCTGATCATGTTGTTTTGCCGCTGATAGTAATTGCAGATCATTGATGATCCATATTAACAGATAAAGATCCCTTTGTTGTGTGATTATAGCAGCTGGTCTACAAGCCTATTATTAAACCCTAAACCTAAACTAAATTATAACTCATTTGAAAGCCTGGTTCTTCCCACCCAACCTGGAAAACAATACAGCCAATTATATTTGTTATAGTGTACATAGTTGCCACCGTCCAAAAAAATCATTTCAACTGCTCTGAAGTCTATAAATCATCAAGAATTCCAAATGCTATCCTTTTACTTCGTTATAGTAATTAATAGTTTTTTTCTTCATAAAAACATAAAAGATTGTATTTTTATGGATTAAAACAAATATTGTCATTTGTAGTTTAATGATGTATTATAACAGGGGTCGCCAATAGGCGGACTGCGGTCCGGATCCGGACCTAGACGCTGTCCTATTCGGACCCGGACGTATAATTGATGGATAATTGAGAATTATACATTTTGGCGGAGCGCTTCCGTTTTAACCTGCGCAGTTTTTCTGGCCTTTACGGCACTCATTCAGCAGTTCAGGAAACACACTGACCAATTACAGACATTGTAAATAATCTCACATGACGCTACTCAGCCAATCGAATGTTTATTCAAAAATGCATCGTGAGTCGAGTGAGATTACGCAGACAGGCGGGAGACGGAGCGAGAGCAGTGAGAGAGAAGCAGTGAGAGAAGTGAGTAAATCGGAGAAGAAAGTTAACATGGCGTGCTCTAAAAAGAGAAAGGTGGACCTCGAAAACAGAGCTTTAACAAAGAATGGACGGACTCGTATTTGTTCATTCTTCCTGCTGGCGCTACTAAACCACTCTGTCTCATATGCTCAGATACCGTGGCCATTATTCAAAGCGCCGATGTGAAACGAGACCAAACATACCCACTCCAATCTGAACTGAGGGCACAGAAAATAAACGATTTAAGAGCCCAATATGAACGTTCCCCCAGAATATTGACAAATTCATTCACTGCCCAACAACGTGCTTACGAATGTTCCCTGAAAGTTGCTTGGATTTTGGGTCAACATAAAGCCATTCACTGATGGAGAGGTTGTCAAGGAGGGCATGAGTGCAGTAGCTGGAACTTTACTTGAGGGGAAACAAAAAGAAGAGTTATGTGAAAAAATCAAGCAAATACCTGTCAGCAGCCTCAGACACAAGGCTCATCTTTCTAAAATCAAGCACTTTCTTTTAAGATGTAAGTTTTTCAAAAGTTCTTTTTTGTGTATTTTATTTTTAGATGGAGCCCTTATTTTACTTGAAATGAGAGAAGAACATTTATTCATGTATTTCTATGTATTATTTATAATCTATCCAGTTAAATTTGAAAACTGAGAATAATAATTGTTAAAATATAATTGATGTGTACTTTCTTTATTTGATTTGACAGTTGTTGACTACACAGAGACGTTACTACTACTAGACTTCTTGAATATATATATATATATATATATATATATATATATATATATATATATATATATGGCACTAAGTGGCGCGAGTTAGATATTATTGTAATGTTCCGGACCTTTGCCCGAGGAGATTTTCTCAATCTGGACCTTTTGGAATTTTAATTGAAGACCCCTGTATTATAAGTTACAAAAGTTACAAGCTAGTGTAAACAGTATAAAATAAATAAATATCTATTTATGTTGTTGTGCACACTACAATTGACACTACATTTTACGACATTACATGTGAACACATCATGATAACGTTATAATTGACCTACTTAACAGAACCTCAGTTTGTTAGACGTTAGCGGTGCTGCTAACATTACTAGCTCTTCTCCTGTCAAATTAAACATTAAATAATAGTTTACGATGTAGCATTATGAGAGATCGGCAACTAGAAAAGCATAAATGTCGATGTCCTGATAACATATTTTACTGAATATTGGTGGGTACCGATCGTCAAACGGAACGTTAAACTGTGTAATTAATATGCGGTTCACATGCGTGCCAAACCGTGAGGAGGGATCCGTACGGATCATGGATCGACAACGGTCTGTTACACAACTCGTTATGACATTACTCAAACTTTGCAATCTCATATAGACAAATACTTCTCAGATGCCGCGTACAATCACTGCATCTAGGTTTTTTTCCAGTAGCTAGTAGAAGCTAGTAGCTAGCAATAGCTAGTGTAACTAGTAGCTAGAGTAGAAAGCAGGAGCTAGAGTAGGTAGTAGTAGGTAGTAGCTGTGAGTAGCTAGAGGAGACTAGTAGTAGTTAGGGTAGGTAGTAGTAGCTAGAGTACCTGCTAGTAGCTAGCTCTGCTAGTAGCTAGAGTCGGTAGTAGTAGCTAGAGTAGCTAGCAGTAGCTAGAGTAGGTAGTAGTAGCTAATAGCTAGAGAAGCCAGTAGCTAGACTTGCTAGCAGTAGCTAGTGTAGTTAGTAGCTAGCAGTCGCTAGTAATACCTAGTAGTTAATACTAGCTAGTAGAAGCTAGGCCAACAGTTTCACTGATTTAATTACTTGTGTTAAGCTAAGCTAAACACGTCCTGGAACAATCTTTTAGCTGGATGCACAGATGTAATATAAGGTCACCCCTCTGTAGGTAAGGCACCACTGAAAGGTGTTTTTCAAGCCGATGTGTGTCAACACAGATAAATCTAAATACAGGGGAAAAGGGCACCAACATACTGTGTATGTGTATATGGCACTTTTATTTGCCTTAACTGCTTTTTAATAGAAAAGGCACACATTTTTATTACAAACATAATTTAGATAAGTCATTGCAGCTGAAAGGGAATTGTTTGGTCTCAAACATAGCTGATTTGTGTAAATTAATGTTGGTATGAATTCAGCTGAATACGGCTTCATCTTTCCCTGTGCCACAGCACGTGCTACACTTTCACTAAATGGTGTCTTAATCCACCATTATCACTGAGGGCAACAAGGGCATCTCGTCGAGAGAACATAACAGGTCACTAAACTGCCAATTAAGGATGCCAGGGTGAGGAAATTTCCCCACCTAATTCTCCACTATCATCTCGTCAGTCAACTCTCCCCTGTCACGCGCTAAGTGAAATCTGACCTCTCACTAATCTGTGCGCCGACTCTGCTGCTGCTGTATGGAGCAGACACTTTCAGTTTGGAATTGTGATGTTCGTAACATTAAAGTTTCTATTAAAAATAGGTTTTATATCAGTTTTTGTTAAAAAAGAGGGTGTCGTGTTAGCGGCAGCCTGTTGCAGCAGCTCCCTGTGTTTTCTTTTTATTTACTTTTCTCGTGGTTTCTGTTACTTTTCACCCGCTGTGTACCTGAGAGACACACACAATGAGTGGGGCCATTGTTTACTCCCGTGAGCAGCTGATTGCGCTGAGTGAGCCGCGGCTTTTGCCGGGTGCGAGGCCTGAGATCCCGGCGGAGCTACGGAGAAGACGTCGGGGATGCAGGTCTGGCGCTAAGCGGACGGCGAAGAGGAGGAAATTCAAACCTTCGGTACCAGCGATACTAATGGGGAACGCGAGGTCTTTGGCAAATAAGACGGATGAGCTCGGCGCGCTGGTAAAGACCGAGAGGGACTTCCGTGAATGTAGCGTCATTTGTTTCACTGAGACTTGGCTGCACGTGGATTTCCCGGACCACAGTGCGTCGGTGTCCGGCTTCAGGACTGTTCGGGCGGACAGAGACGTTACTCAGAGCGGCAAGAAGAGAGGTGGCGGTATTGCAATGTTTGTGAATGAGAGGTGGTGCAATCCCGACCATGTCTGTGTAAAGGAACGCTTCTACAGCCCGGACATTGAACTATTAGCCGTTGGGATGCGTCCTTATTATTTGCAGAGGGAGTTCACGTCCGCCATTGTCGCTGTGTACGTCCCTCCATCAGCTGATGCAGAGAGAGCAGTGGACACCATCCACTCCACCGTGTCTGGACTAATGAGTCAACATCCTGGTGCATTCTTGGCAGATACTGGAGACTTCAATCACACCACCCTGGATAAAGCCCTGCCGACTTTCCACCAGTATGTTGACTGCCCCACTCGGAACAATAAAACTCTGGACTTACTGTATGCAAATGCTAAGGATGCATACAGTGCCACTGCCCTACCCCCGCTTGGCAGGTCCGACCACAACCTGATCCTGTTAACACCTAAGTATGTTCCTCTGGTGCAGAGGCTGCCTGTGACCACCAGGACTGTGATGAGGTGGTCTCAGGAGGCTGAAGACGCCCTGCAGGACTGGAGTCAACGGATTGGGATGTGCTGTGTGGACCACATGGGGAGGACATCAACAACATTACGGACTGCGTCACAGAATATATAAAATTCTGTGAACAAACCACCATACCAGACTGTACACTGCTTCCCCAACAATAAGCCATGGATTACAAGTGACCTGAAAGCTCTTCTTAATAAGAAGAAAGCAGCTTTCAGGTCTGGGGACAGGGACGAGCTCGGGAGAGTCCAGCGCGACCTGAAGGTGAAGCTCAGGGAGGGCAAGGACACCTACAGGAGGAAGCTCTTCCACCACTGACACCATGACCACCCCCTCCCCCCTTTCTGTGACGACTGGCCAGGTTAGGAGACAGCTGGAGAGACTCCACCAAGGCAAGGCTGCAGGACCTGATGGCATCAGCCCCAGGGTCCTGAAGACCTGCGCCATCCAGCTTTCTGATGTCCTTCGACACCTATATAACCTGAGCCTGAAGCAAGAGGAAGTCCCGGTGCTGTGGAAGACGTCGTGCCTGGTCCCTGTACCAAAGAAGACGACCCCATCTGGCCTCAATGACTACCGACCAGTTGCCCTCACATCACATGTGATGAAGGTGCTGGAGAGGCTGGTCTTGGCCCACCTCCGGCCGCAGGTGAAATCCTCACTGGACCCTCTGCAATTTGCTTACCAGCCCCGTGTGGGGTTGGACGACGCCATCATCTACCTGCTGCAGCGAGCTCAGTCGCACCTGGATGGACCCGGTGGCTCTGTGAGAATCACTTTTTTTGACTTCTCCAGTGCATTCAACACCATCCAACCAGTGCTGCTGAGTGAGAAGCTGCGGGTGGTGGGGGTTAATGCGTCCACCGTCTCCTGGATCACTGACTACCTCACAGGCAGACCACAGTTTGTCCGACTGGGCCATGTGCTGTCTGATGTGGTGGTCAGTCATACTGGAGCCCCACAGGGAACTGTTCTGTCTCCCTTCCTGTTCACCTTATACACCACTGACTTCCAGTACAACTCCGGGTCATGCCATCTGCAGAAGTTCTCTGATGACTCTGCAGTGGTCGGGTGTATAGGGGACGGACGGGAGGAGGAGTACAGGGCAGTGGTGGGTCACCTGCTGCTGGACGTGGCCAAGACCAGAGAGATGGTGGTGGACTTCAGGAGGAAGACGACGGCTCCACAACCGCTGAGAGTTCTGGGTGAGGACGTGGACATGGTGGAGGAGTACAAGTACCTGGGTGTCTCCATCGACAACAGACTGAACTGGAAGGCGAACATCAACACTGTGTACAAGAAGGGGATGAGTCGACTCTTTTTCTTGAGGAAACTTCGATCCTTCAACGTGTGCAGTAAGATGTTGGAGATGTTCTACCAGTCTGTTGTGGCCAGTGCACTGTACTTCTCCGTAGTCTGCTGGGGGAGCAGCATTGGAGCCGGAGACACCAACAGACTTAATGAACTGATTAAGAAGGCCGGCTCCATCATTGGCTGCAAACAAGACAATTTGGAACAGGTGGTGGAGAGGAGGACACTGAAGAAACTATTATCCATATTGGATAACCCGGATCACCCTCTCCACCATCTACTGCAGGGACAGCGGAGCACTTTCTCCAACAGACTGATCCAGCTCCGCTGTCACAAGGAAAGATACAGGATGACATTCCTGCCCTCTGCAATAACACTTTATAACAAATCACCTCTGGCCAGATCATCATCCTTCAAATGACTACAACACTTGTTGGTGATCCTTGCACTACTGTTCAGTTTGTTTAGTTTACCTAGTTGTTCATTTGATACCATGATCCTACTACTGTTGTTTGTTTAGTTTACCTAGTTAATTTAATACCACGATCCTTGCACTACTGTTCAGTTTGTTTAGTTTACCTAGTTCATTTTATACCATGATCCTGCACTACTGTTCAGTTTGTTTAGTTTACCTAGTTAATTTTATACCATGATCCTTACACTACTGTTTAGTTTATCTAGTTTTACCTAGTTGTTAATTTAATACCATAATCCTTACACTACTGTTCAGTTTGTTTAGTTTACCTAGTTGTTCATTTGATACCATTCTAATTCATCGTGTATACTGTGCATTTTATTTTATTCTATTTTATCTTATTTTTTATTCTATTTCTTCAATTCAATATCTGCTCTGTTATTTTATTGTACTGTATATATTGTGCATTTCCATACTTCATATTTTATTCTACTCTGTAACTTGCTGCTGCTACAAACAAATTTCCCCCTGGGGATGAATAATGTTTATATCTATCTATCTATCTAGACGGTGGGCAAGTTACCTCGCACCGCAGCTGGATTCTCGCGATATCACGAAATTACGAGAAAATCGTGGGATCACATATCACACGAAAAGTCCATCTTTTGGTACGTGATGTTGATGTACAGTAGGGTGGGACTGCTGTTGACATAGTTACCACCATGATACACACACGCACATGTGTCATTTTTAGCTGGATTCTCAGAAGACACTCGCCGCTGCTGCGCTGAAAAAACACTTGAGTCTCTCTGCTCAATAAAATGGCTATTAATCAGACAGGCCACAGGTGACACTCACGCTGTTTGCCCTTGGGAGGTGTGTGTTTGTGTGTGTGAATGTGTGTTTGCGTTTGTGTGTGTGTGTGTGTGTGTGAGTGTGTGTGTTTATGAACGAGAGACAAAGAGGGAGGGTGAGGGGGGATGAAAAAAGCTCAGAACCGTGAATAAAGACCTACCCAGCTTTACAGGAACAGTGTTGTTCCTTCATTTCATTGTCTTCTGTCTCGATCACCAGGTGATGTGTTTTTTCACTTTTACAGCATGACCTGTAGACTTAACCTTTTATCTTTATTTTCTAACCTGATTTCGCTGCTAAATCAGTTTTACATCCTGTATATATTCGTAAAAGCCTATTGTAGACCCTCCTGTTTTTTTTGATTTTCCATGAAATTAGATGTTTCTTCAGGGAGTGCAGTTAGTGACAGTGTGGGCTCCGTGGTAGCAGCAGGTGCGGGTTTTAGTGAAGGGTCAATTATGCAACATGGCTGGGAAGAATTATTATTTATGTCTATGCTAGTAGAACAGCAGTTGCATGCACAAAGTGTTTCTTTGCACATCCCACTAAAAAAAGAGCAGCATACATTTAGCCACAAAGGTAGCATTACTTTGTACGATTCTACTATAAACAGAAAGTAAAGAAATAAAAGACACAGTTGGCTGGAAGATGCGGACAACATGGTCTGATTGTTTTCAAAGTTCAGTTTTATATAATTTTACATGGATTTAGCCAACACATGTAATATGCTACTTTAGTAATATATAAATAAGCTCACTGCTGTATGTAACAGGTCTTTTGACCAGTGGCGGGCCGTGCATTTTATACCTGGGCCTGCACTCGTAAAAATGAAGCTCAACACCTACAAATACACTATGAGTGCAGTAGCAGATACATGAATACCCGCATGACGGGATGTGGCGGCATTAACGAACAATGCATACAGTCAAAATCAATTAAGCTAAAACACGCATTCCACCACACAAGAGCACGGGCCATTCAAATATTATTCATAGAAGCGACACGATAGACAAACAAACAGTAGTAACGTTACCATGTAAACAAACAAACGCAGTTTGTCACTTACCGAAACTTAAAGAGTTTAATCCCAGTACATCGTTTCAGTTCCAGTAAGAAGTCCTTCTCGATTCATGGGCGCCAGTGATGACAGTCGAGCCTCCCCAGTTGTATTTCGCCGGTCTGCTGCGGCAGGTTCGCAGCCGGGATCCCTCCTCTGCCGGTGCGCCGGCCGGCGCAGAGAATGTGTTCGTTGAGTTGTAGATCCACTCGAGTCTCTCCAAAAGTTTGCAAAAGCACCGTAGCTTGTGTCCTGCCATGCTATGGCGTCCTCAGGTTAGCGTAGCTCCGAACACCAAGAGCTCAGTTAAAATGAAACACATTCCCAGCCATAAAATGTACAACGCTTCTCCGACGCCGTCAGCCAGAAATACCGTTCATACAAATCCTTTTCCTGGCTGAGTCAGGGCTGCCAGCTGTGGTTGACTGACCATTTCTTACGATGTCCAGCTTTTCCTGAAATGTCCTTCTTTCTTGAGAAAGGCGTTCCTAGTAACTCCGCCACTAAATCAGTTTCTCCTCCTCCTTCCGCCATTTGATGTTAAAAAAACAAAGCTAGGTAAAAAAAAAAAAAAATGCCATAATTTCTTCCATATCTTTCCATTTGAACTCTGACTGCTACAACCTAAGTTCTGCTAGCAAGCATAAGTTTCACTTTAGTCACGTGCTCGCCCACTGACCAATCACAGCACACTCTGCACCTCGCGGCAGAGCTGCACCTGGACTCTGAGCTGCATGTAATGCTGACATAGTTGTAGGCCGGCTAGCAGGTGCTGACACTCAAAGAATACGCCCAACATGTCAAACTAAAGATCTGATTGGTTGAACACGATGACAATCAACAATATCGTCCCCATTCACTTAAACTGCACATGGAGGCACTTGTGAGTCTGCAGGCCTCGGGCCTCTCTTCTTACCTAGAGACATAGAGGTGAAATCTGATTGGATAAAAACTCTACTTAAAACAAGCTGCACTGCAAGAAAAGTCAGTGAATTTTACAGCGAAAAACTGTTAAATCACAACAGTAAGAGACCGTAAATTGTAAATATATTCAGTTTATCTGACAGTGAAACACCGTAAATATATATATCAACCGAAACAATAATTTGTGCATGTATTTCTTGTAAAATATACATTTTGTCACCGTTAAATGTACTAAACCTTGTACTGATAACGGAAATACACCGTAATATGAAAAAAATCAATAACGTAATCTTTGCATTTATTACTTTTAGAAAATACATTTGGTTACTGTTAAATGTACGGACCACTGTGCTGCCAATGGAGATATAACGCATTATACATTTAACAGCCAGCCTCGTATGTTTTGCATGTATTATTCGTAAAAAATTCAGTTTGTCACTGTTAAATGTACTAAACATTGTACTGGTAACGGAAATACACCATAATATGAAAAAAATCAATACTGTGATTTCTGCATTCATTACTTTTAAAAAATACATTTGGTTACTGTTAAATGTACGGACCACTGCACTGCCAATGGAGGTATAACACATTATACATTCAACAGCCAGCCCCGTATTTTTTGCATTTATTATTCGTAAAGTAATCAGTTTGTCACTGTTAAATGTACTAAACATTGTACTGGTAACGGAAATACATAGTAATACTAACAAAAATCAATACCGTGATTTTTGCATTCATTACTTTTAAAAAATACATTTGGTTACTGTTAAATGTACGGACCACTGCGCTGCCAATGGAGGTATAATGCATTATACATTCAACAGCCAGCCCCGTATTTTTTGAATTCATTATTCGTAAAGTAATCAGTTTGTCACTGTTAAATGTACAAAATATTGTACTGGTAACGGAAATACACCATAATATGAACAAAAATCAATACCGTGATTTTCGCATTCATTACTTTTAAAAAATAAATTAGTTTACTGTTAAATGTACGGACCATTGCGCTGCCAATGGAGGTAAAACGCATAATATATTCAACAGCCATCCCCGTATTTTTTGCATTTATTATTCGTAAAAAATTCAGTTTGTCACTGATAAATGTACTGAACATTTTACTGATAACAGAAATACACTGTAATATGAAAAAAAACAATTCCGTGATAAATAAAGTGAAATATAAAATAAAGTACACAAACGAACAGATAACAGGACTATAAACAAGTGAGATGTAAGTGTAGTGTAAAAGTGTCGAGTGTAATTAAATAAGAACCTAGAAGGGATGTGCAGGGGAGTGACCAGTAGGAAATTGTCCTGGGGATGACAGAGTCAGTGGGGGACCCGGGCTCTGTTAATGAGCCCGACTGCGGATGGGAAGAAGCTGTTCATGTGGCATGAGGTCTTGGTCCTGATGGACCTCAGCCTCCTGCCAGAAGGAAGGGGCATGAACAGTTTTTGTCCAGGGTGAGAGGGGTCGGCTACAATCCTTCTTGCTCGCTTCAGGGTCCTTGAAGCGAACAAGTCTTGGAGGGACGGCAGATTGCAGCCAATCACCCTCTCGGCAGAGCGAATGATGCGCTGCAGCCTGCCCTTGTCCTTGGCAGTGGCTACAGCGTACCAGACCGTGATGGAGGAGCAGAGGATGGACTCAATGATGGCTGTGTAGAAGTGCACCATCATTGTCTTTGGCAGGTTGAATTTCTTCAGCTGCCTCAGGAAGTACATCCTCTGCTGAGCCTTCTTGGTGATGGAGCTGATGTTCAGCTCCCACTTGAGGTCCTGGGTTATGATGGAGCCCAGGAAGCGGAAGGAATTCACAGCGTCGACGGGGGAGTCACACAGAGTGATAGGGGCTGGTGGGGCTGCATTCTTCCGGAAATCCATAACCATCTCCACTGTCTTTAGAGCGTTGAGCTCCAAGTTGTTCAGACCGCACCAGGTCACCAGATGGTCAGTCTCCCACCTGTAGGCGGACTCATCCCCACCAGAGATGAGTCCAATGAGGGTAGTTTCATCCGCGAACTTCAGGAGCTTGACGGACTGGTGACTGGAGGTGCAGCTGTTCGTGTACAGGGAGAAGAGCAGAGGGGAAAGAACGCAGCCTTGGGGGGAACCGGTGCTGATGGTCCTGGAGGCTGAGACGTGTTTTCCCAGCTTGACGTGCTGTGCTGCTTCCTGTCAGACAGGAAGTCTGTGATCCACTTGCAGGTGGAGTCGGGCATGTGCAAAATATACATTTTGAAAAATACATTTTGTCAAGGTTAAATGACGAAGGAGGCCTTTCGGGCCTGGTTGGCTCAGGGGTCTCCTGAAGCAGCTGAGAGGTAACGGCAGGCCAGAAGGGCTGCAGCTGCGATGGTTACAGATGCTAAAACTCGTTCGGGGAGGCTATGGAGAAGGACTTTCGGTTGGCCTCAAGGAGGTTCTGGCAAACCATCCGACGGCTCAGGAAGGGAAAGCAGGGCCTACCCCAAGCGGTTTTCAGCAGGGGGGGGACTGCTGACCCAGACGGGGGACATCGTCGGGCGGTGGAAAGAGCACTTTGAGGAACTCCTAAACCCGACCAACATCTCCCCTGGAGACGAGGCAGTGCCTGTAGACCTGGTGGAGGCCGCTAAGGTAGTCAAAAAGCTCCATGGTGGCAAGGCGCTGGGGGTGGATGACATCCGCCCTGAGATGCTGAAGGCGCTGGACACTGTTGGGCTGTCTTGGCTGACACGCCTCTTCAATGTCGCATGGATCGGGATCCCGTGGAACCCGTTACGCATTGAACCCGTTACGCATGGAACCCATTACACATGGAACCTGTTGAACCGTGGAACACTGGGAACACTGTTGGAACACTGTTGGAACACTGTTGGAACCCGTTACGCGTGGAACCTGTTACGCGTGGAACCCATGGAATACTGGGAACACTGGGTATACTGGGAACAGTTGGAACCCGTGGAACCCGTTACGCGTGGAACCCGTTACGCATGGAACACTGGGAATACTGGGAACACTGGGAATAATGGGAACACTGTTGGAACCCTGTTGGAACCTGTGGAACCCGTTACGCGTGGAACCCGTTACGCGTGGAACCCGTTACGCGTGGAACCCTTGGAATACTGGGAACACTGTTGGAACACTGTTGGAACCCGTGGAATCCGTTACGCGTGGAACCCGTTACGCGTGGAACCCTTGGAATACTGGGAGCACTGTTGGAACACTGTTGGAACCCGTTACGCGTGGAACCCTTGGAATACTGGGAACACTGTTGGAACACTGTTGGAACCCGTGGAACCCGTTACGCATGGAACCCATTGCGCATGGAACCTGTGGAATACTGGAAACCCGTTACGCGTGGAACCCTTGGAATACTGGGAATACTGGGAACACTGGGAATACTGTTGGAACACTGTTGGAACCCGTTACACGTGGAACCCGTTACACGTGGAACCCGTTACCCGTGGAACCCGTTACGCATTGAACCCTTGGAATACTGTTGGAACACTGTTGGAACCCATGACGCGTGGAACCCGTTACGCATGGAACTTGTGGAACCGTGGAATACTGGGAACACTGTTGGAACACTGTTGGAACCCGTGGATCCCGTTACGCGTGGAACCCGTTACGCGTGGAACCCGTTACGTGTGGAACCCTTGGAATACTGGGAATCCTGGGAACACTGGGAATACTGGGAACATTGTTGGAACACGTGGAACCCGTTACGCGTGGAACCCGTTACGCATGGAATACTGGGAACACTGGGAACACTGGAAATAATGGGAACACTGTTGGAACCCTGTTGGAACCTGTGGAACCCGCTACGCGTGGAACCCGTTACGCATGGAACCTGTGGAACCGTTGAATACTGGAAACCCGTTACGCGTGGAACCCGTTACGCGTGGAACCCTTGTCATACTGGGAATACTGGGAATACTGGGAACACTGTTGGAACACTGTTGGAACCCGTTACGCATGGAACCCTTGGAATACTGGGAACACTGTTGGAACACTGTTGGAACCCGTTACGCGTGGAACCCGTTACGCATGGAACCTGTGGAACCGTGGAATACTGGGAACCCGTTACGCGTGGAACCCGTTATGCGTGGAACCTTTGGAATACTGGGAACACTGTTGGAACACTGTTGGAACACTGTTGGAACCCGCGGAACCCATTACGCGTGGAACCCGTTACGCGTGGAACCCGTTACGCGTGGAACCCTTGGAATACTGGGAATACTGGAAACACTGTTGGAACACTGTTGGAACCCGTTACACGTGGAATACTGGGAACACTGGGAATACTGGGAACACTGTTGGAACCCGTGGAACCCGTTACGCATGGAACCCATTGCGCATGGAACCTGTGGAATACTGGAAACCCGTTACGCGTGGAACCCTTGGAATACTGGGAATACTGGGAACACTGGGAATACTGTTGGAACACTGTTGGAACCCGTTACACGTGGAACCCGTTACACGTGGAACCCGTTACCCGTGGAACCCGTTACGCATTGAACCCTTGGAATACTGTTGGAACACTGTTGGAACCCATGACGCGTGGAACCCGTTACGCATGGAACTTGTGGAACCGTGGAATACTGGGAACACTGTTGGAACACTGTTGGAACCCGTGGATCCCGTTACGCGTGGAACCCGTTACGCGTGGAACCCGTTACGTGTGGAACCCTTGGAATACTGGGAATCCTGGGAACACTGGGAATACTGGGAACATTGTTGGAACACGTGGAACCCGTTACGCGTGGAACCCGTTACGCATGGAATACTGGGAACACTGGGAACACTGGAAATAATGGGAACACTGTTGGAACCCTGTTGGAACCTGTGGAACCCGCTACGCGTGGAACCCGTTACGCATGGAACCTGTGGAACCGTTGAATACTGGAAACCCGTTACGCGTGGAACCCGTTACGCGTGGAACCCTTGTCATACTGGGAATACTGGGAATACTGGGAACACTGTTGGAACACTGTTGGAACCCGTTACGCATGGAACCCTTGGAATACTGGGAACACTGTTGGAACACTGTTGGAACCCGTTACGCGTGGAACCCGTTACGCATGGAACCTGTGGAACCGTGGAATACTGGGAACCCGTTACGCGTGGAACCCGTTATGCGTGGAACCTTTGGAATACTGGGAACACTGTTGGAACACTGTTGGAACACTGTTGGAACCCGCGGAACCCATTACGCGTGGAACCCGTTACGCGTGGAACCCGTTACGCGTGGAACCCTTGGAATACTGGGAATACTGGAAACACTGTTGGAACACTGTTGGAACCCGTTACACGTGGAATACTGGGAACACTGGGAATACTGGGAACACTGTTGGAACACTGTTGGAACCCGTGGAACCCGTTACGCGTGGAACCCGTTACGCATGGAACCTGTGGAACCGTGGAATTCTGGGAACACGGAATACTGGGAACAATGGGAACACTGGGAATACTGGGAACACTGTTGGAACCTGGGTCGGGATCAGTGCCCATTGACTGGCAGACCGGGGTGGTGGTTCCCATTTTCCTCTCGCAAGACTACTGGAGGGGTCCTGGGAGTTTGCCCAACCAGTCTACATGTGCTTTGTGGACTTAGAGAAGGCTTTTGACCGGGTCCCTCTGGGGTTTTTGTGGGGGGTGATGCGGGAGTATGGGGTGCCGTGGCTCAATGGGTAGAGAGGGTTGTCCGATAACTGCAAAGTCGGTGGTTCGATCCTTGGCTGCTACATGTCCTATGCCGAAGTGTCCCTGAGCAAGACACTGAACCCCTACCTGCTCCCCGGGCGCTTAGGTTAGGGCATGTATGTTTGGGGGTCTCGGGATCGCCTCTCTGCTGTTTGCAGATGATGTGGTCCTGTCTCCTGGGAACACAACACTTCTTCTGAAGGTAAGCATGCTACATGGTTTATTACAGTCGGAGAGGAGAGTAAAAGCTTTCTTGAACGGTCAACGTTAAGGTTACCGTAAGGTTTTAAAATGAGGTTATGGCTCTCTACGGTAAGCAGTTGAGTTAGCGTCATGTCAGCTAACGTTGAATTTGAGGCTTTGTTTTCTGCAGTTTTGTGTCGCCCTTGCAAAAACGAGTCATTCAACGTTAAGAGTAAGTTAACTTGGCTATCTAATGAGTTGAGAGAGTTTACTTTTTGTCAATGTAATGTGGGTTATGGGTTTCTGTGTTGAACATTAGCTAGCTTACTTTACCAAAGGTTTGCTAAGAAAATGCTTACTGGTAATTTCTGTGGCAAATCGGTTAAAACATCGAGGGGTTATGTGTTTCATTGCGAACTTTATTTAAGTGTGTTGAAGCCGGTTGCAAGCAGACCTTTGTTAGATATGGAGCGTTTAAGGATAATTTCTACCAGAGGCATAACGATAATAAGGACTTTTTTTTGGCTTATTCTCGAAAATATTATACACATACTCAAAGGGGCCTTACTCTCTAACTACAAGGTCTTTTTTAATAATAAGGATTAATAACACTAAGAAGGGTTTGCTCATATGAATTGAGTAAATATTATGTATATGTTACTGGTTAATAGCTGATGAAGATGGAACACAGCTCCACTTTGAAAAATGTCAAATTCGCATGGTGATAAACCACTATTATTCATAATACTATATTAAATGAGGCTCAGTAAAGCCTAATAACCACCCACAATCATAGCAAACGACAGCAGTAGTCACACACAAAAGAATTGGAGTGAATAGAGTGAAGTAGGCCAGAGCAAGAGACATAAATGTACAAGAGGTCACGAGAGGTCGTCATTTGAGAAAGTGTGTAAAGTGTTACACATGCTTCTGTTCATGAGAAATTCTTCCTTCAAACGGTATGCTGCATGGTTGTGGAAATATTATATTTGTTACTGAAAATTGCATTGTGCGGTAGTGATCGGTACTGTTCGGGCCCAAAAGGTTAATGGAATGCATCATCGAATGAGATTTTATAGCGAAAATAATCATCTCAACTCTTTCAGAATAAGTAGATAAAACAAGCCCGAAGAGTATCTAATTGATACGAATTAATAGATACTTATGAGGATATATGTACTGTATGCACTTATGTATCATACTATATATGTGTATATACATGTATGTGTAGATTACCATATAGAACTAGGAGTTTGAATATGTCTGTGCGAATCTGTGTATGGGCGGATCAGTATGTATATTATTCATAATCAGAAATTCAATCAATTGAAGCAGTGAAAAGAAATTGTGTGATTCTCTCTATTCTTATCATGAGTACAATAATGATATGCTATGGTGTACTAATAACACTGTCATATAATTATGAGTGCTTTCAAGCCCCATGTAGTTGCAACCCAGCCATCAAGAGGACATGGGAGCAAGTAAAAACTAAGCACACAAACATTATTCAGAATGGTGAGTCCATACAATATGTGCCATGGTAATGTATTGAACACATCCATAAGTTTATGGTAAAATAAACTTTACGAACAGCACGGCATGCAGTGGCATCGCCGACACTGTACAATAATGTACCACTCGCAAAAAAGCGCAAGGCTATGATACAGTCTGTGAGACGGTCAATGCTCGGCTGTGTGTGGTGTTCACAATGTATGACTCCAGAAGGTCTTGTAAATAAATGATTCCTTGTCGGCAGAATCAATAGCGCTCGTATAGGAAGTCATCGTTATGTAATAAGGGATCTTGGCGATCGCGGTCCGTGTACGTTTTAGTCATCTGATTTACCGTTAAAATACGGACATTACCGTATTTTCGTTTCATCGAATGAACGGTAAAACAGACGATCAAAACGTACACGGACCAATCTCGAAGAACTCTCTCCCTAAAAAACGCTAATCTAACTAATATCGCTCCTTCATTAATGGGATGAGGAAGGGAGATGACATCCGGGGGAGTGGCAAACTTATCCAGCTTCCTTCAGTGAGCCTGCTCTGGAGCAGGTTCACGCTTATTGATGTGTTGCTATGGTGATTGAGCTAAACCTGCTTCGAGGAACCAAAAAGCCTGAGGTTTGCAATCTCATCCTCAAACTTATCCCGCTAACTCAGTTAGCGACGTACGAGGAACAGGGCCCAGGTGAGGCACTGTTTTTATTTTTGAGTGTGAATTTAGCCATTTCATTGCATAATCCAATGTGATTTTAACTTCTTGCCAGAATAACCTTTTTTTGACATACTGTGAATTTATTTTGACTTTATTGACATACCATACATATTATGGCTATTTCTTATTCATGAATCATATTTGTAGCTTGACCTTTTTATGAAATATTTAACCCTACTCTTTGTTTACCCTTTTGTAAGTTTGTTCTGTTTTACCCTCTTTAATGTTTTGTGTTTTTATAGTTTGATTGTTTTTTGTGTGAAGTATGTGAGAACCATTTTGCAACTGTGTAAGTGCTATATAAAGTTATATTATTGGTGTTGTTGTTACTGTTATTATTATTTTTAGTATTGTTAATGTTTTCTATGTTGTCTTTTTTCTGGCTGTAGAGGATCATGCTAGCCCACAGCGAACACCAGATTGACTTGTGAGTCTTCAAGCAGAAATTATAACACCTGCCTAAAGTTCCAGTTTCCTGAACAGCATACCCTGTCTGTATGAGACTCTGTCCCACCTATCTTCAGTCAAGTCTGGACCCAATGACTCAGACTCCAGTCTTGTCAAGGCTAATTAGAGGTAAGCGGTGCGATAGGTGCAACTCAAACTTCACTCAATCAATCATCCTCAGATGCACGGTCCGAGCCAACCGCTTTATGCAAACATAGATGAAACCACTGGAATATAGTTTTGTATTAGTACTATTTGTTTTTTAGTGCTCTGAACTGATATCCCCCTTACATTACGTTTCACGTAACAGTAAAATGTCATTAAGTCTAGGGCATATCCTCATGTGTACTATCTTTCCAAAATCCACCCAAAAGGGGTTTGCACCTGTGTCTTTGCACCCAAGTGGGCCCTACAGTGCACTCTTATGTTTATTTGATGGTAAATGCTGGGGGTCATTGTTTCCTATTGAACTGGGTCTCCGCCATACAGTTTGATTTTTGTTAATGAGAAGGCAGTTATATTAGCTATTGTACACTGAATAGCTCAGTTATTCAAATGCAATACAACTCAACAACAGGATACAGCTTACTGTATTCTAGTTTCTCTATTTATTTTTCAACAGTAATGTAATTGCTTTTAGAGATATTTAAAAGGTCTTAAAAGTCATTGAATTTAAAAAATAAAAACAAAAAATTTAGAATTGATGGAATTAATAAGATGTGCAAATACCTTGGTTGTATCAAACATGATGATTCTCTTTACACTGTGTGCACAATTAGTAGGCAAGTTGTATTTTTGAGGATTCATTTCATTGAACAACTACAGTGCTCTCGGTCAATCCAAAATGTTAATAAGATAGATAGATAGATAGATATAAACTTTATTTATCCCCAGGGGGAAATTTGTTTGTAGCAGCAGCAAGTTACAGAGTAGAATAAAATATTAGGTATGGAAATGCACAATATATACAGTACAATAAAATAGCAGAGCAGATATTGAATTGAAGAAATAGAATAAAAAATAAGATAAAATAGAATAAAATAAAAATGCACAGTATATACAATGAATTGGGATGGTATCAAATGAACATCTAGGTAAACTAAACAAAGATGTTCATTTGATAAACCTCATAAACCTAATAAACCTCAAAACCTAATAAACCTCAAAACCTCAAACCTGAATATTTAAGAAAGTAAAAGTGAGGTTTTGGCTTTCTTAGGAGAATATCTGTGTGCACAATTATTGGGCAACTATTAGTGTGCACAATTATTAGGCAGCTTCTTTTCTTCAGGCAAAATGGGCCAAAAAAGAGATTTAACTGACTCTGAAAAGTCAAAAAAAAAAAAAAAAAGTCTTTCAGAGGGATGCAGCACTCTTGAAATTGCTAAGATATTGAGGCTTGATCACAGAACCATCAAACGTTTTGTTGCAAATAGTCAACAGGGTCGCAAGAAACGTGTTGAGAAAAAAAGATGCTAATTAACTGCCAAAGATTTGAGAAGAATCAAACGTGAAGCTACCAGGAACCCATTATCCTCCAGTAGTCATACTCCAGAACTGCAACCTACCTGGAGTGCCCAGAAGTACAAGGTGTTCAGTGCTCAGAGACATGGCCACGGTAAGGAAGGCTGAAACACAACCACCACTGAACAAGACACATCAAGACTGGGCCAAGAAATATCGGAAGGTTTTATGGACTGATGAGATGAGAGTGACTCTTGACGGTCCAGATGGATGGGCCCGTGGCTGGATCAGTAACGGGCACAGAGCTCCACTTCGACTCAGACGCCAGCAAGGTGGAGGTGGGGTACTGGTATGGGCTGGTATGATTAAAGATGAGCTAGTTGGACCTTTTCAGGTTGAAGATGGACTCAAAATCAACTCCCAAACCTACTGCCAGTTTTTAGAACACACTTTCTTCAAGCAGTGGTACAAGAAAAGGTCTGCATCTTCCAAGAAGACCATCATTTTATGCAGGACAATGCTCCATTGCATGCATCCAAGTACTCCACTGCGTGGCTAGCCAGTAAAGGCCTTAAAGGTGAAAGAATAATGACATGGCCCCCTTCCTCACCTGAACTAAACCCTATTGAGAACTTGTGGGCCCTTCTTAAACGGGAGATTTACGGTGAAGGAAAACAGTCCACCTCTCTGAACAGTGTCTGGAGGCTGTGGTTGATCGTCAACAGATCAAGAAAGTGACAGAATCCATGAATGGAAGGCTTATTACTGTTATTGAAAAGAAGGGGGGGCTATATTGGTCACTGATTAAAAAAATAATAATATCAATAACGTTTATTTGTACATTTTGAGTTGTTTGTTTATTATTCTCACTTTAACAGATGAAAACAAACAAGTGAGATGGGAACATTTTTCATTTAGTTGCATAATGATTGTGCACACTAATGCACACTTGTGCACACTCCTAAGAAAGCCCAAATCTCACTTTTACTTTCTTAAATATTCAGGTTTGAGGTTTATTAACATTTTGGATTGACCGAGAGCACTGTAGTTGTTCAATAATCAAATGAATCCTCAAAAATACAACTTGCCTAATAATTGTGCACACAGTGTATTGCTTGGAGGCATCTGTGTATTCAGGCTACCTGTCGACAGAAATTAAACACATGCTGATGATGCCTTAGTGCTAAAATGTGTAATTTTTTTCCATTCGACCTGATAGTTATTATTTTTTATTAAGTATAAAGGTGACTTACAAAATTATTTTCCAAAGTGCTGGTTTCTTCTAGGTCATTGGAGCTCAGTTTATCAGCAGAAGGCAGTAAATGTTTATCTGTGTAGGCATCATGCTGAAGCACTGCATCAATCTAACTTTGCCTTTGTTTCTGTTTTTGGGTGCAGAGAGGATCATTCCAGTCCACAGTGAATGCCTGATGGTCAACATACGAGTCCTCAAGCAGAACTGGTGAAAATACACGCTTCAAGTTCCAGCTTCCTGAACTTCATGTCCATGTGAGACTCTACCATGTTGAGTGCCCTCTTCAGTAAAGTCTGGACTCAGTGACTCATTACTCTTGATCAACTCAGGGCAAGTGGCTAATCTTTTCATGTTTATTCATGGGTATCCTTCATATATATGGACACATGCTGTTTCTTCAAGATCTCAACACTGCTTTGTGAGTATATTGTACAAGATATTATATCAGTTCAACCGGTTTTTCACAGAGAATGTTAGTTTTTTAAGGTTTATCAATGATGGTCTGTACCTTGATTTACAATATGCTTTATTTGATATTTCCTTTGTAATTTACAATAATCAGAAGTTGACTGAAATCTATGTCAACCAATTGTATTACGTTCTACGTTGTACCGTATTTTTGTACCGTGATGTCTTACACATTGTCACTATATTTTTTACGGTAAAGTTCTGGCAACCACAGCTGCCGGTAATTTACCGTTAAGTTGCACTTTTCAATAAAGTCCCGTAATAGATTGTACAGTTGTACTGTGTTTTTTACTGAGAAAAACTGTAATTAGCTTCACAGTATAGTTGCTGTTTATAAAGTTATTTACCGTAAACACGTTTATAACATGGCTGTTATTTCTAAAGCAAATTACCGTAAACAGGTTTATGAAATCAGTTTTTTATAGTAATTTACCGTAAACAAAAAGCAGTTCTCAACTGTGAAATCTACGGTTGTAAAAAAAACATACCGTGATGTATTATACATTCTCACTTTATTTTTTACGGTGAAGTTCTGGCAACCACAGCTGCCAGTAATTTACCGTTAAGTTGCATATTACCGTAAACAGGTTTATGAAATCTGTTTTTTTTATAGTAATTTACCGTAAACAAAAAGCAGTTCTCAACTGTGAAATCTACGGTTGCAAAAAAAACATACCGTGATGTATTATACATTCTCACTTTATTTTTTACGGTGAAGTTCTGGCAACCACAGCTGCCAGTATTTTACCGTATATTACACAGAATTTCTTTTACAGTGTGGAAGCAGAGGGAAAAATATTTTTTATAAATTATGATACATGTAGTGCAGGGGTCGCCAATAGGCGGACCACGGTCCGGATCCGGACCCAGACGCTGTCCTATCCGGACCCGGACATATAATTGATAGATAATTGAGAATTATACATTTTGGCGGAGCGCTTCCGTTTTAACCTGCGCAGCTTTTCTGGCCTTTACGGCACTCATTCAGCAGTTCAGGAAACACACCGACCAATTACATACATTGTAAATAATCTCACGTGACGCTACTCAGCCAATCGAATGTTTATTCCAAAATGCATCGTGAGTCGAGTGAGATTACGCAGACAGGCGGGAGACGGAGCGAGAGCAGTGAGAGAGAAGCAGTGAGAGAAGTGAGTAAATCGGAGAAGCAAGTTAACATGGCGTGCTCTAAAAAGAGAAAAGTGGACCTCGAAAACAGAGCTTTAACAAAGAATGGACGGACTCGTATTTGTTCATTCTTCCTGCTGGCGCTACAAAACCACTCTGTCTCATATGCTCAGATACCGTGGCCATTATTCAAAGCGCCAATGTGAAACGCCACTACGAGACCAAACATACCCACTCCAATCCGAACTGAGGGCACAGAAAATAAACGATTTAAGAGCCCAATATGAACGTTCCACCAGAATATTAACACATTCATTCACTGCCCAACAACGTGCTTACGAATGTTCCCTGAAAGTTGCTTGGATTTTGGGTCAACATAAAGCCATTCACTGATGGAGAGGTTGTCAAGGAGGGCATGAGTGCAGTAGCTGGAACTTTACTTGAGGGGAAACAAAAAGGAAGAGTTATGTGAAAAAATCAAGCAAATACCTGTCAGCAGCCTCAGACACAAGGCTCATCTTTATAAAATCAAGCACTTTCTTTTAAGATGTAAGTTTTTCAAAAGTTCTTTTTTGTGTATTTTATTTTTAGATGGAGCCATTATTTTACTTGAAATGAGAGAAGAACATTTATTTATGTATTTCTATGTATTATTTATAATCCATCCAGTTAAATTTGAAAACTGAGAATAATAATTGTTAAAATATAATTGATGTGTACTTTCTTTATTTGATTTGACAGTTGTTGACTACACAGAGACGTTGTTACTACTACTAGACTTCTTGAATATATATATATATATATATATATATATATATGGCACTAAGTGGCGCAAGTTAGATATTATTGTAATGTTCCGGACCTTTGCCTGAGGAGATTTTCTCAATCTGGACCTTTTGGAATTTTAATTGAAGACCCCTGATGTAGTGTATTTAAGAAAAATTATAAAATTATAAAATAGCTATAACTTTGTGATTCTGTTTAGGCCAGCAGAGAAGGCTTTGCAGGCCCTGACGGCCCGCCACGTTTTGACATATTTTGTCATGTGGGAAATCAAACCGTGGATCAGGCCAACTGCAAGACAGCCGACCAAAATTTCTGAACTGCCAGAAATCCAGCCATTTGTCAGTCAGATTGTTGATCATTCAAGCAATTTATCAGGTGACTTGACGCCTGTCAAACGGCAACTGATCTGCCAGAAATTCTGCCCGATTCTAAAATTAGTCAGAGGCGACCAATTCTGGATTATAATTGTTGTCTAAAGGTTTTCTGTTAAGTTGTCTTCATGTAAAAAAAGTTAATTTAGGAGTGCTTAGCAGATTCCTGGTTAGTAAAGTGATCAACATGGCAGACAGTTAATCTTTGATAGCTTATTGCTCGTTGTGCTTTTTATAATTGTGGTTCTCAAAGTGTGTTCTGGGGATTTTTAGACGACCTTGATGAAGTTCTAGTAGGTCCGTGGCACTGTGGGAAACTCCACCAGAAATTATCCCAGTTAAGATGTGTCCGTTTAAAGCTGAGAGTGAAGTTTGTCTGGATGAACTGTAGGTTAATTTGCTATATTAATATTCAAATATGGATTAGTCTGTTAACTGTTTCGTAGCACTGAATTTTTTAGATGACGTATATTTCGCTGGTATGTCTCACCTGCTCTCAAAACACCAGAACTTCATGGCTACATGTACCCCAGGGGGTAATTCTACAGGTTCAGTGACTCAACTAATCTGAAACAATACAGATGATAGTAAAATATACATCCACAGGATGTTTAAGAGAAAAATAAAGTTATACAGCGTGACGTGTGAAAACTAGAGAGCAAGTCAGCAAGTTTAAATAGTTAGTGGATTAACACTTGGAATAGTTAGCAAAAAGTAATGGATACATGGGTTGAGTAGTTGGCTTAAAGCTACCTAGTAACTTTAATGAAAATAAGTTTTTGTAATCATTCCCCAAATTGTCACTTTATCATGACAATAGTAGTACATCAAACAGATAATCTTCGAAAAAAGTCAGGTTCCTCTGCCTCGTTTTAGTGCTCCTGATGGCATGTAAAATATTTCACTATATATTCTGTTACTGCATTGTCTATTTCTCACTTTTCAGAAACGCATTTTAGTTTAACTGTAAAATTAGTATGTTTGCTCCGGTCAGTGGGCGGTGCTTGGTTTTGGCTCGACTGTTTTCAACACGCTGGGCGGGTTAAAAACGTTCTCATTTTACAGCTAAACAGTCATTAATATATATTTCTGAAAACATTTGAGGTGATTCATATTTGATCAGTTTGATCAGAGTTCACACTCCTTGGCTCTGATTGGTTGGTTTCCTTCGGGCGCAATAGAATCTTGCAAGTGACTTTAGGAGCACTATAAGGAGGCAGAGGAACCTGATTTTTTCATAAATTATCTGTCTCATGTACTACTACTTTAAATAATGGATAAACAGATGAAATAGTTACCTAGTTAAAACTGAGAAACTGTTGAAACATCCAGCCTCTGCCCTAGTAGTAGAAATGCAAAGTTATACAAACTGACCTAAACATTGAAAATTAAATTGTATTGAAAAGGTGTTGCAACAGATACACTTAATAGAAAGAATAGTAACATCTTTGGAACATGAATGGTGGATGTCGACGAGGGGGGACTGGAGTTCATCTGACCAAATGGTCTGGGAACTGCTATAAATCCTACTATGACACAGGTGCAGTGTATACCAAAAGGTGTCTTCGGTTAGGTTTGTTCATTTACTACATCCAACTCAACTGAGTGACCAAAAGACAGTCAACCAGAGGATATTATTATTATATATATATATACGTATATATATATACGTAGACAGACTGATGGAACACAAATACAAACACAAATAACTGAATTTGCTGTACAGCCCAGTGCTTTAGCAGGCCTTTGATCATTATACCAATCAGTCATCCCTCAGACCAACGGGCCTCTCCTACCGCCCTTCTGCCTCTTTATCGACACGTCCCGTCAATACAGCATCAGTGCTTCATCAATACAGTTTTGCTTTTTTTTCGTGACCAACACGTTTAATCCCTGTCCACCTTGGCTGAAGATTCCCCCAGTGGCGCCTTGCAAAGTGGGAAAGCATTTTTAATCGCTTAATCACATCGCCTGTTTGAACAGAACAGAACAGATAGGAGAAGAACTCGTTTACAATTCAATACAGGCCTTTGCGGGCGACTCGCGAATATCCCAGCAGCACAACCGGTGCCATCACCCAGGTCCGTTTGTAGCGCGGTTGAACAGTAGTGATGGGTCAATTCACAAATCGATTGTTCATTTCGACAAATACTTTTAAGCGGACGTGTTGATTAAGTTCATCGCTGGACCTGAATCAGATTCTCAGACCAGATAAGCCTCCATGGTTAGACTGTAATTGTTTAACACAACAAAAAATCATGAATCAAGATCTCAGGAGGCACGCAAACCCACTTTCCTAAATTGATTATTAAATGATATTATACATACGTTTTCCACTGCAAATATTTTAACTGCCAAGTACTTTTTTGACAAATAAATAACTGAACAATATATACAGCTCCATTGCTCAGTTGTAGACCCTTCCTGATACTCTGTTGCTGCCTCAGCTGCCACAGCAGAAACCTGGGAACATTCTAAACAAATTAATTGGATAGCTAATCACACTGTTCGGACTGTTTAGCTTTCCCAGGTGTGTTTCCTTAAGTGTCCTCTGGTCCAGACTGTCCTTGCGTCCCCGCAGGACGAGACCTTTTGAGTAATTTGAAAGTATTTTTCAATATTTATCTGGATTGACTGAGCAAACATTCAGCGTCAGAGTTGAAGAAGTAACGTTCTAACTAGCTAGGTAGGCTCCTTACATGTTTGCCGATAACTTATTTGAAGAGTTGGGTCTCCAAGATTGACAGCGTTGTGTTAAGAACATATATAGACTAACTAATCAGAATTTACCGTAGACTGTATTTAAGAAGTGTAAGTAGTCACCGTGATGTCACCCATTGAACTCGAGTTTGGCATTTTGGCCATCGCCATCTTGGTTTTTTGCAACCTGACAAGAGAGGGTGAAGCTAAATTCAACTAAACACTGAATTAGACATTTAATGCGACCAAAATGTGTCTTTCATTCGAGTGTTGTTATCACAGCTTTTCCATGCTTTGTTAACATAGCGAGTTTATGTCCGTGCACGTGAGCGTGCCCCACTGGTTAGCTCTGTACTGCTCTCATATGGCGGTTACAGCTGATAAAGCTAATCCCAACCGACAGCATTGAGGAAGCGTGACCCTAAGATAAACACTATTAGCTCTGTCAGCATGTTTTCCATAGTATGAACTGCTAGCACTATTAGATGGCGTCACCATGTTGAGAGCCATTAAGAGGCAATTGAAATGCTTCCAATCTCATATAATGCACCTTTACAAAAACATGGACAACGCCATGGTAGCAACCTGTCAATCACAAGGTAGCCCCACCCTAAAGCCTACTCTGCTTTATGGTCTATTTGACTCTAAATGGACCATAATTTACTAAAGGAACATCATGCTGTATTGAAGAAGACTTGAAACTAGAGATTGAGACCATAAACTCATGTTTACAATGTTTACTGAGGTAATAAATCAAGTGAGAAATAGAACCATTTTCTGATAGACTTCTATACAACCAGAGGAGTCGCCCCTTGATGGACATTAGAGAGAATGACGGTTTATGGCACTTCCGCATTGGCTTCACTTTTCAGAACTCGAGACTGTCATTTACTTGAGTTAACTTGAATGCATCAGCTTTGGAAAAATGTGCGCAGAGGTGTTCATGATACTAACGATTCTTGAGCTCTGGATTTATTCTATTCAGAAATTCAGCCCTCTACTCTGCGGGGAAAAGCCAAAAACAAATTCTTCCTCCTGTGCATGATCATGTTTTGATTCAGAGAGGAGTTCTACAATGAAACAAGATTCAACTCACTTTAAATAGTAATCAAATATAAATGTACATGTATAACCACCACTGTACTCTCTCCCATACACAAAAAGGTAGTGCAGGTAAGGTATTCACATGCATGATAGACACATACACGCACTCTCAAACAGACACATGCCCACCGTTGGCTTGAACCAGGTTAGAGGGTGAACTGCTGACGCTGCATGTAATCTGTTCTGTGGAGTTCACTCACCCTTCTGAGGTGAAAAGCAATTACTCAGCAACCCCATTACTTCCTCTGTCCTCATCTCTTTGTCTCACTGAGTGGATGTCTGCATGCTATTGTTTTCAGATTACAGACACATAAATCAATCTTCCACTTTTATATCCTGGTGCTTTTTAATTTACTGCAAATGGCAATAGTAATACAAACGTACCTTGTTTCTACAGGACAATAATCTGATTAAATGATTCAGTCTTAAAGTTCTGACAGTTGCAGCAAAGTCAAGCTCACATTCAATTCTACCCACAATTCTCACAAAACAAAACAATTATGGTGTTCAAAAATGGCATATTTCTTCAGACACATGGTTGCATAGTTTTTAAGTGATTGTGATAAAGCTGCTTGAAAGTCACATCTCACATTAAAAGGTTATCTGACCTATTAGAACCATAAAGGGTTTTTCGGCTTGTCTCCATAACCCTTTTTGGTTCCTGATCAGACCTGGTACAATTTTCCAGCTGGAGCCCTTTCAGAGTGTTCTACCCAGAACCATTTCTGAAAGGTTCCACCCAGTATCGCCTATGAGAAGTTCTACAGAGAACCCCCCTATGGTGTAATGGCACAATCTTTGATCTTTGAATAATGATCAAATAGTTCCAAGTGATCTATTTTACTTCTAGATACGACCTTTTTTCTGTATGTCATACCGCTGTCTCTCTCTCCCCTTGTTTCCTGTCTGCCTCTTCACTGTCAACTCTCATCCATGCCTTCAGCCCAATACAATGGAGGTCAATGGAATTATTTTTCATTTTGTGGTGCTAAAAATGTAGAAAATACATTAAAATATAACAGTAACAGTCTGAATCAGCTTTCCTGATACGCTAAGTAATCCATTCCTCACCATAAACAGTTATTTATTGGATCTCTAGATAAATTGATCCAGACTCCAGAACTTTGGCAAACCTCTATATGCTGTATTTCCTACTTGTAATGATGCAGCCATGGGATGAGCGAGTGTAAAGAAAAACCTCCCACAGTTCTCTCCGGTAGAGAGAATGATTAAGGGTCTGCTGCCTGAAATAACTTCCTAGCTGCTGCTCGGCCTGTGCTTGCATCATAGGGTTTAGGATTTGGAGGGATGAAAAAGAGCCTTCCCACCAGATTCTGATTATTGACAAGTGTACATAGACGTACTCCAACATGTACATGGGGTCGAGGCTGAAATCAGCGAAGTGCTTCTTTAGGCACAGAAATAAATCATCCTCCCACACATGCACTGCACACACAAACAAATAAATACGCAGCTGATACATCACATACATGGGCCACACAGTTAGCGACTGACCGGCATTCACACAGTCGGCTGGATGTTGTGGCTGGATTTCACGGCCGAATACAGGGATTGGGGGAACATCTGTGCCGCTGAACTGGTTGCGGGATTCAGGAATATAGGTCAGCACTGCAATTTATTCCTCTGCCTCTCTCTCTCTCCCACACAGACACACACACACACATTCACACTCTCCCCATCTTCCCTCTTCTCTTTCCTCCCTGTTAGCTCAGTGCAGTGAACGCACAGAGGAGGCATATGAGGACACACACATACACATTCTGCATACATACAAGGGCAGAATGATGTGATGGAGAAACTGCGAGCGAAGTTTGGAGATTTTTGTTGCTGTGACAACCACATAGCCTGACACTGCTGTTTTTTTTAGACGTGCACGAGCCCCGCGTGCATGCTGTGACACAAACACACACACACACTTCCCTCACATTTGAAATTGTTGCCCCAACCTCAATATTCCCTTCCTGGATGACTTTTGCCGCATGCACACACACAAATGTTATTTACACACGCATTCAAAAATAAAAATAAAATAAATAGGCAGAGCACGAGGTCAGGAAAAAGAGAGACAGAGTTAGAAAAGGAGGAGAAGACAGATAGTCTTGGACCTAATTTGAAATGGTCCCTACAAGCAATAATGTAAAAGGTATAAAGGGTATCAAAGGTTGCATCAGGCGTGTGGCTGTATGTCAACACCGTAATAGGTACTGCAATTGCTATGGGCTGGCCAATTACGAGCGGCGAGGGCTCCGGCGGTCGCCGTGGCAGTCGGTGGGCAAGGCGACAGTTGCTATGGACAGCGCCTAAATGTCGTCACGGCAGAGCAATAAGACTTTCTAAAGATACACCTCTGACTTTGGGCAGCAAGCGGAGCAGGGACAGGTAGCAGCATTTATACAGACTGTGTTTAGGACAGACTACTGTAATACATCGGATTGTCAGAGAGTTACAGTGAGGGTTAGAGAAAAATACCCACCATGCAATGTCAGAGCAGGGAGCAAGCGGAGCAGGGACAGGTAGCAGCATTCATACAGACTGTGTTTAGGACAGACTACTGTAATACATCGGACTGTCAGAGAGTTACAGTGAGGGTTACAGAAAAATGCCCACCATGCAATGTCAGATAGTTCAACTTTCTTGCATTATCCACTTCTCCTTGTTATGTCTCTTTTACATAAGAAAGTGATTTCCTGCATTTCCCAGAATACCCTTTAACCTTTTCATACCTAGCCCCATTTTTAGGCTTCTGCTCGAAAATACTATACCCATACTCAAAGGGGCCTTACTCTCTAACTACATGGTCTATTTGAATAATTTCAATGGAGTAATAACACTAAGAAGGGGTTGCTCGTATGAATTGTGTAAATATTGTGTATATGTTACTGGTTAAGAGGAAAGGAAGATGGCACACAGCTCAAATTGAAAAGTGTCAAGTTCGCCTGAAGACAAAGCACTTTTTGACATCATTTCTTTGAAATAATGGCAGCTGACACTTCTAACACCTCTCCCAAATCATAGCACAACATGTCAGCAGTGCACTCTCTGCAAAGTTTGACTTTGATAAAGTGAAGCAGAACAAAATTAGAGGTTTTAGTACAGAGAGTTTAGGCGAGGTTTCCAAAATGTGCATTTGGGCACCATGTGTGCCATGTGTGCCATGTGTGCCATTTGAATTTTCTCATGTACCAAACTACATATTTCACTTGTATATTACTAATGGTGTTCAATACATCCTAATACAGCAGTTTTGGGCTTTTTTTTTTTTTTTTTTTAATTTTATTTTGAAAATTCAACCAGACATAAAAAAACGATAATGTGATTTGTGTTGCTGGTGTCTGTTTGCTCATATCTCAGTGATAGTATGACTTAGAGAGATGTTACAGATATGTCCCTCATCTGTGTGCTGTTGGCATGTTTACTGCAATCTCGGTTTCTTTGTTAGCATCGAGCTTCGATTGCTAGGTCCGGATATGTGGGTGTGCACACTCCTGGCGAAATATGAATATGGTACTGTAGTAATTATAATAGGCTTTGAGTGAGTTGTGTTTGGAGCATGTACAAATGGCATCAATAGTCTTTTAACCGAGGTTCTGAAGTTTCACGTGGTATGCAACATCATTTTTTTTTTTTTTTTTTTTTTTTTTTTTTATTATTTTTATCAAACCATATAGGAGCTTCCCTTAAGGGACCCTTAAGGGACCCTCTCGGTAGGAAAAGGTTAACAACCCAACAGGGAAGGAGCACACACTTGCTGCAAAAGATATTTCCAACGGAAAACTGTTCTTGCCTCGTGATCAGTTCGATTACAGAGAGTTAATTGCAGCAATCTTTTCTTTGTCTTGACAAATCATAAATGGGATGTCTTTGGGTTTGGCTGGACAAAATGAGCAATTGGAAGACGTCAGCTTCAGAATTAATGATTCATTCAGAAAATGACCAGCAGATTTATTGATAAAGAAATGAAAAGGAAAATAATAGTTATTTGTAGCTCCAAGCTACACATATTAAATATATGGCATTTGTTGTGTGCAATATAGTAGCCCATCTGTTTTTTTCTTCTGAAGGTTCATGTATAATTTCATAAAAGTACATTCACGTTTCTTGCCAAGAGCTACATTTTTTTCCAAGATTTCATTGGAATGCATCATGATAGAGTTAAAATGTACCTTCGCCCCATTCCCATTTTTCAGCAGAGGGCTTGAACACATCATAATCTAACTTAATGCAACCTGCGATGACGTTAGCTGTCAGCTCCGTTATTTAGCCAAAGCAGGATTGTGCTGCCCACCGGCTGCTAACAGCTAATGCTAACTAACAGGTTTCAACACAGATTTGTTGTTCACAAAGTAGCAAACAGGGAAATGTACTATCTGTGTCTGATAGGGGTGCAACGGATCACAAACCTCCGGTTCGGTTCGGATCACGGTTCTTGAGTCACGGTTCAGATAATTTTTTGAATCAGCAAAGAAAAGGGGAGGAGACAAATATAACTTTGCTATCCATTTATTAATTAAAGAACTTCAAGAACACTTAAAGCAAAGAACTTTGGGCTATAGTCTTACATAAAAACAAAAATATTGAAGATGTCCAATTTGAAACAAAATGAAATGAATAAATAATAAAAAAAACATTCAAGAATATTCAATTCTGTTAAGTTTAAGTGCAACATGAGGTATGTTGATACCCTCGTCCTTTGATCAAAAAACAGCCAGTGAGCTAGCTTCCACTGTTTCAACTGAACTGAACTGCTCGGCAACAACTTAGATCTATGTTTACTTTGTGTCAGGTTAAGTCATTCAAATACACTGCAATAATGTTTACCATTACTGTGAAATGGTCTACAACTTTACATTTGTTTTCAAAAAGATGAGAATATCTCCATTGTCTGGGGAGAGGGTAGACCTTTCTGTGGTGACTGGGATATTGCTATTGGGCCTGTCTAGCTTCCACTCTGATGCTTCTGTCAGCACCTGCCCCAGGTGTGTGTCTGTGTGACTCTCACAGAGGGGGCGTGTCTACAGAACGGACTATGAATCTCCCACTCCGCCGTGATGAAGTGAGCTGTCCCAGTCAGCCGTTGTCGTATGTCTTTCTCTTTAAACAACGCCTACATACCGTAACGGTTTTGTCCACCACCCTCATCCCGTCATTATAAGTTACAGTGAAGACAAAATGCTCCCAAACTTGCGACTTAAATGACGCCGGGGGCTTCTGAAGTTCCTCCGCTCTCCATGACTTTCATCGTTAAATGCTTTTAACCTGCTCCGTTCACGTGAACACACTACTGCTTTATATCTGTTCACTGACACTTTGCATTGATATTCGGGGACTTGTTACTTAAAAAGGAACAGCAGCAGTAAAACTTTATTACACACTATGATGATTAAACTGTAAAAAATGTAAAATAAAAAAAAATACTCAATTGATCCGCGGTTCACAAGTGATCCGAACCAGGAGGGGTGATCCGAACCAGGAGGGGTGATCCGAACCGATCAGGGATCGATCCGTGATCCGTAACACCACTAGTGTCTGATACCCTGTAGCTATGCTACCTGCGGTATTGTAGAAAGATGAGTTACGTCATGTTTTCAGAATTTTGTCATCGACTTGATACGAAAGTATCGTTTCCCGTCACATCCCTACAAGGCAGCCATTACTCCACTCTATCTTTACATTGCAAATAGCTGCTATGTTAATGCTCTGTATATAATGATATAATATAATGTAGAACCTTTTAATTAGTGAGTTTCAGAGGTGGTTTTCGCTGCTCTCAGTCTCTGTGCTAAGCTAAGCTAATTGGCTGCTAGCTCCAGCTACATATTTAGTATACAGACAGAGTGGTATTGATCGTCTTATCTAACTGTCAGCAAGAAAGCAAATAAGTGTAATTCTCAAATGTTGCATGTAATTTGACTGTCATTTTTACTTGACGTATTGAGACTGAAAATAATTGTTAGTTGGAGTATTGCTGATGTAACATCAGGCTGCACTGTGATTGGTGTTCAGACCGAGTTATGTTCACCGTGTTGTTTACTGATCCCTGTCGGGCCCCCTGTGCCCTCTGGAGAGACGGGCTCTGAGGGGTTGATGGAGCATTCAGGGACTCTCTCCGGAGCAAAAATCCTAATTTAACCCCCGGTTACGCCGGATCGTACAGTCCCAAAGCACAGGCCACAATGTCTCCAAGCTGAGGCCCTGTTCTTTTTTTTTTCTTGGTATGATTAAACATTTCTCTCTCTCCCTCCCGTCCCAATTTCACCTCTTCCTTACCTCCATCTAAGGTCACGTTACTTCTCAGTGAGACAAACTAAATAGACATGTTTCTCGTTGTTCTGTTTCTGTTACGCTCTCCTCTCTCCAACACCCCCAGCCTCCATCCTCTCCTCCATCTCTCTCCGTCTATTTTTCTCTTTATCTTGTTCTATCCTGTTCCCATGGAAACTGCGGGTCTTTCCGGTAAGGTAAGGAGAGTTTATCGGAGAGCGTTGCGTTAGCTGTAAGTTGTGATGTAATTAAGCCAACGGTTTCCAGGGCTGCCGTTTATGGTCATGTCAGTGGTAGGCTGCGACGATCCGGCTTCCTCCTGTATGACTGTATGAGGCTCTCTGAGGTGGAGGGTGTGTGTTTGTGACAGAGAAAATATACTACAAATACTGCTGTCTCATCCACTTATTGTCTACAGTGTCTGTCTGTGTATGTACTGCTTTATTTGCGCAGCTCTGAATGCAACTCCTGCTGCTACATAAGAAAGGTGGCAAAAACAAAATGGAGGTGACAAAAGGAACCTGGTTACCGTTAAAGGTGGAGCAAGGATATCACATATCCATGTAGTACAACAACATTAAAAAGACAAATATCAGCACAAATAATAAAAACATTGGCCGTGAAATCTAGAAAGTAAATGTCCTCAGTAGGGCTGCAACAACGAATCAATAAAATCGATAAAATTCGATTATTAAAAGAGTTGGCAACGAATTTCATTATCGATTCGTTGTGTCGCACGACTATTACGCCACTCAATAAGTCGCGGAGATGTTTGAGTATGAAAAAAGAGCGGAGCAGAGCGGAGGTAGAGGAAAGACCATCGGAGAGACCCGTAACGTTGTTCTGAAACACATGGCGGAGGCAGAGAAATCAGTACGACCTAAGTCATCCAAGGTGTGGGAGCATTTCATACTAAATAAATCGAAAAGGTGTGTTAATTGCAAGATATGCAAAAGCGACATGGCACGGGAGCACCACGGTGATGATTCAGCACCTAAAACGTAAACATGTTGGAGTCCTTGATGAGGAGGAAGGGAGTTCAACAGCAGGGTAAGTCACTACAGAATCCTACTTTTGTTCCGTTTTGAAGTGAGGAACGTAACGTCCCTCCAGTAGCTCTTCTGGTGCTGGTATTTACTCGTTATCCAGCTTGACAAGCATGACAAGTTAGCGTTAGCTCGTTAATAACAGTAGTAAAGCAGGGGTGGTATAGTTTGCAAGACTAAAGACACGTTTTTATTCACTCGCCTTTTTTGGCCCATTCATTTTTCAATCTGTTGTCATGTATATATATTCTGTGCTTTGTCCCATATCGGTTATTGTTGACAAATATATTTGTGTGTGTTGTACTTTTTAATTTCATTTTAAAGTTCTTTTATAGCACTTGGTCATCTTAAGCTGTGTTTAAATGTGGTGTATAAATGAACTTAACTTGCACTTACTACAATGATGGTAATAATTTAATGAATAAGCTTCAAGTGAACTTGAGTGCGTATGTGTCTGAGTGTGAGAGTTTGTGAGTGTGAGAGTTTGTGAGTGTGTGCGTCTGTGAGTGTAGTGTAGAGAACAAGTTCTGACGTTCAAACAAATCCTGTTAAGTTTTCTGATTTGTATTTTTTATAAATGATTTATTGTTCTGACAGCTCAGGTCCCTTTAAACAAAAATATACATCTTTTTGTGCACTTTATTTTAAAAAAAAGCCTATATATTTGGCAGATGTAAAGCATACATGTGTATGTTTTTTGTGTTAGTCCATTTTCTTTCTTTTTTTTATTATTACTTTAACAGCTCAGGGATGTTCAAGGAGCAACCTGTTTGTGCACTTTCTGAAGATTTTTTGCACTGTGAATTTGCACTGTCAGTTCTGTTTTTGAATAAAGGGTTGGAAATTAATGCTTTTTTGTTTTTTTTATCCGATTCATCGATTAATCGAAAAAATAACCGACAGATTAATTGATTATTAAAATAATCATTAGTTGCAGCTCTAGTCCTCAGGACATTCGTTGAAAAAAACGAGAGCCTGTAAGTCTTAAAGGATCATTTTGGCTTATTACATCAAGACGAAGAAGAGTTTACAGCCATGCTAGCACTTCATTGAGGCTGCCAGGCCACAACTTCCGGTTCTAAAAAGTGAAGCCAATGCAGAAGTGTCTAAAACCTCTACTGTCCTAAAACCTCTACTGTCCATCAGGGGGCGACTCCTCTGGTTGTATAGAAGTCTATGAGAAAATGACTCTACTTCTCTCTTGATTTATTCCCTCAGTAAACATTGTGAACATGAGTTTATGGTCTCAATCTCCAGTTTCAAGTCTTCTTCAATAGAGCATGATGTTTATTTCATAAATTATGGTCCATTTAGAGTCAAATAGACCATAAAGGGGAGTATGCTTTAGGGTGGGGCTACACAAGATTGACAGGTCGCTACAACGGCATTGTCAGTGCTTTTGTTAACTTTAACTCTTCCACAGTGTTTTTAGTTCTTGAAAGTTAATTGTAACATTTTGGTCGCCGAGAAATGTCGTATTCAACGTTATGTCACTAGCTCCACCCTCTCTTGTTACTTCTAGTTGTCAAAAAACAAGATGGCGACGGCCAAAATGAGGAACTCAAGGCTTCAAAATGGAAGTCCACAAAGCAACGGGTGACGTTACGGCGACTACGTCCACTACCTGAGCTGAAGTAATGACGTCAGCCAGGGTTCCACTACATACAATGTCCAGCTGGATAAAATTAGTAGCCAGTTGGGGACGAGGGAGACATATTTTGGGCAGGGGTAAAAGTACAAAAGTATTTGCATCTTAGGGGCCGTCCAGAGTTTTCAACATTTTCACGGTCGTAAAAAGCGTACGACGGGGGGTAGGGGGGGTGTCAGTCATGTACTACTTTAAAGTTTCGTAAAATGTCGATATTTTTTTCGGTGAATGGAACTTTTTTTTTAGAATTGAAGATCTCGGGCTCAAGCGAACAGCGCCGCGTTTTAGCGCCAACACCATATCCCAACATACTTTGCGCCATTGTGAAGGATTTCAGTATTAAAGATAGTATTAGTAAGATTTTAGTATTATAATTAGTTTAGTATGATTATTAGCACCTCTTGTGGTGAATAGAAGTGTCAAAATAATAACAATGTTACCATGGGTTAAAGAGTTGCAATATATTTATCTATGAAATGTATTTTATGTTTACAGGAGGTTTACAGATAGAGGATATTATATGTTACAGTATTGTAATACACATTGAATGTATTAAGCCATGAAAGTATTAAACACTGAAGTATTAAACACTGTAAGAGAATAAGTATTAAAGGGACAGATAGGGTCAGATTTAGGAACATCTTAGTGAGGCATGAAGTAGAAGCGTTGGAGACAGTGAGACCATAAAAGCAGCAGGAATGCGGAGAAGACAATGCCAGGGTGATGACTACAAAGGATGTTTCCAGCTGTGATGACTCCAGGAGCACAATGAAGGATGACTCCAGGAGGACAAAGCAGTGGAAAGAAGGAGTTGACTTACATCCATGTGGTTGTAATAAGCCAGACATTGATTGGCTCAAAACATTAGCCAAGATGATCAATGTATAAGTAAAACACCGATTGGCTCACCTGCAGTTTTTATGACAATTCTGACCCCCCTGTCTTTTCTGCAGTATAAAAGCTTTGTTTGAGGGAACAGAGAGCAGACCCCACATGATCGCTTCTTCACAGAACCTCCTTAAATGTGAGACCTGAGAGAGTGAAAGTGTGTGATCTCTGTTCTCGAGAGCATTACTATTGATAGTTAATTCAGTTTGCATTTGATATTAAAATACTTGTTACACTTTTAAAACCGGATCCAGTTCGTTTTTGGTGAGACCTCGCTGCTGAAAGTCGCAGCAGCAGAGGCTCTGGGGTCAGAGGCCCACCCCCCCTCTGTGCCCCTTTGTTCGTAACTTCTACCGATAACACCATACATGCCGGATGTTGACACGCAGACAACGAAGCAAGGAAATTTGACAGCCCAGAGCAGCACTTCACAGCATCGCGAAATGGCTCTTGTCATAAATGCCGGTATATGTTCACGTCCAAAGCCGACCAGGACCGCCACACCTTGCTTGTGCATGGAGGAAAGCGAGGCAAGGACGATAACAACAACAACATTGGGGGGAAATTGCACCAGTGCCCGGTGTGCAGTGAGCTGTTCCCGACTCGCTATCAACTTCTGAAATATCAGAAACTGACTCAGCACAAACTAAAAAAAGGAAGACCTTCAAAGCTGTGAACATTATCAACTATTAAAGGTTGTGACTTGAACTACCATGAACAATAGGACAATAATTGTCTTTGTGACTTGAAGTACCATGAACAATATTAAAACATCATAATTTGTTTATGGTTGGCGACATATATATTGAATACTTTTTTCCAGGTCTGTTGTAGAGTGTGGGTTGCACTTTTAAAGTGGTTTTAATAATAAATTGTTGGATACATATCTTCTATATACATATTATTGTGTTTGTGTCTATAGTTGGGACTCCTAAAATCTAGACCACTGTCATGTAATGTGATAAAAATGTTGATATGTACTACTTTGGGGGGAGGGGGGGGGGGGGGGTCTGGAAAAGTAGTACTCTTTGTACTACTGTGAAAATGTTGATAACTTTGGATGACCCCTTATTATACTTACTAAAATTATAATCAACCAGAATTGTCCTTTAAGTCTTTAAGAGCATGATGTTTATTTCGTAAATTATGGTCCATTTAGAGTCAAATAGACCATAAAGGGGAGTATGCTTTAGGGTGGGGCTACACGGGATTGACAGGTCGCTACAACGGCATTGTCAGTGTTTTTGTTAACTTTAACTCTTCCACAGTGTTTTTAGTTCTTGAAAGTTAATTGTAACATTTTGGTCGCCGAGAAATGTCTTCTTCAAAGTTACATCACTAGCTCCACCCTCTCTTGTTACTTCTAGTTGTCAAAAAACAAGATGGCGATGGCCAAAATTTAGAATTGGTTTAGAATTGGGTAAAATGGAAAGGCAGCAGAGCCCTTAATGATACAAATACAGATACAAATGTATGGAACAATATATTGAATAAAAAAATGGAAGGGACCTAAAACCTTTAAGGAATGTTGAAACACACACAAAACATTACATGAGAGCAGGAAATCATCGATCGCTTAAGACAGCGGTTCCCAAACTTTTTAGGCCACGCACCCCCTTCTACATCCCAACCGGGTTCACGCACCCCCAATCCCCCACACGCAACAGAGCCTATTTATAGCCGCATAAAAATCTGACCAATGAGAGAACAGTTTGCTCGCGCGTGGCGTTTGTTTACAATATTTAGTCCGCTGTTAAATGTTGCAGTGTGAACACAAACCGAACAAAGGGGCAACTGCAACATTGTATCATATTAATCCCTGAATTGGAGCAAAGCAAACAAACTACATGTATGAAAACGCCCTGAAACACTGCAACAAAGTTTCAATACATTTCAGTTACACAAGGCGTCACTTTTAAAGAGCAATAAGGATGACGAGGACACACGCACAGGCTCAGAGGCAGATTGCATCACATTTAATTTACAATTAACCATACACGTCTTCGGCGATTGTGTGAGGTAGCCCCTTTCTTGCTATTCTGTAACTGACCAGATATGAAGGCCGTAGTGCGTTTTTTGTAGACCCAACACATGAATGAGACTGCAGTTGTTTTTGGCTGTTTTGTAACTCCTCCAATTTCGATATAACAAATGTAAGGAGCTTTTGACTTGCACTGGCATGCTTGGTGTTCAGGTGGCGACGTAAATAAGAGGGCTTCAGACAGCTGTTAGCCAGAACCTCACTGCACACCACGCACTGTGGCTTTGGGCAATCTGCATTGCCAATCCAAGTGAAGCCCAGACCCAGATCATGTTCATCATATTTCCTCTTTTTGTTCCCAGTCTGATGCTCACTCTCGTTTCCTCTTTTTTCACCTTGACTCCACGATGGGCCTATGTGCTCCCGATGTGTCTGTGCTATCCCTTCCTCTTTTTCGGTCTCCTCATGCTCATCTTTCTCTGACTCCCGCTCGGTTTCTTCTCCCGGTCTCTCCCCAACGCACCTCTCCGTTTCTCTCGCCTCCAATTCCTCCCTCTCTCTCTGCCCCTCTCCTCTTTTATGACTGATAGCTTCAGATGTCCCACCTGACAGTTTCCCCGATTTCAGCCAGTTTAGCATATTTGCATGAATGTTGCTGAATGAATGAAGTTAGCTGTTAGCTGACGTTAGCTGCACAAGCTAGGCTAGCTAGTGTGTACGTAAAAGACAGTCTGCGGCAGTCTTATTTATTAAATTGTACGTTTTTAATTTTAAATTTGAATCTTACAACGGGAATTTTTATAATTCATGTTTTTATTTTGTGAAAAATCCCACTTAAATTGTTTTAAATTATATTTAATATTAATTATTACACCATTAGACCACCATTACATTTTTCCTGTCGCGCACCCCCTAGAGGCAGCTCACGCGCACCACACTTTGGGAATCCCTGGCTTAAGATAAAGGTAAGGTTACACTGAGAGGAACTGAAAAAGTAATAATAATAGTATTTTTGGTATCTTGTTCCCGAGCTGCAGATCAAAGATGTTTACAAGTCAGACAGAGTATATACTTTTCTGTCACCTTCATATCTCGTCTTCACTCGCTGCTCCTGTTCATGCACTTTTCTTTTATTTGGAATTTAGTCATTTTTACGGAATACGTGTCATTACTAAACACTGACTCTCCTCCCATCCTGTCCTTCCTTGTCCCTGATTAGCTGTAGCAGTGTGACTATAGTTGTTCTGTAGTATTAACGGTGTCTTCTCTCTGATCCGTCTGCCTGACACCGCCTGCCTGGAGTGCCTCTGTGTGTTAAATTTCCTCCTTCAGTCTGCCATGCCACGGAGCTAAACCCCCCCAGAGTGGCTTTGTTGTGCTCCTGCAGTAGAATCTCTGCCTCCAGCCTGTCTGCCGTATAGCTGAATCTCTGTATGTATCTGCAGCTGAATCTGTCCCCAACTTCTCTGCCACAGAGCTAAAAACCTCCAGTGTCCTCAGCTCTGTCTTTTTCCTGAATTAAAACAGAAATTGACGCAGGCTTTCCCTGAGCTGGTGGAGCTGGTCATGTCCTCAGCTTACCTTGACTTGAGTGACTTGGCACTGTGCATTTGCCTGTCGGACATTTTGGTCTTGATCTTGCACGTAAAAAGGCGCATTTCTAATTGTACAGTAAGAGAGGTTCCCATAGACTACTCCCACTCCACATACCAACCTGTCCAAGATCACTTAACATGGATCTAATACAAACAGTGGTGGGTCGTCAGGGCCAGCAAAGCCTTCTCTGCTGGCCTAAACAGAATCACAAAGTTATAGCTATTTTATCATTTAATAATTTTTCATAAATACACTACATGTATTCTAATTATTTTTCCCATTAGCTTATTTTCTCATTGCACAGCTACTGTCTTCCTCAGTTGCTCTGCTTCCAGCCTGCAGCGCTGCTTCCAGCACAGCTTGTTTTAAGTAGAGCTTTTATCCAATCAGATTTCGCACCTATGCTGTCTGAAGACAGGCCCGAGGCCTGCAGGAATCCCTTTGCAGTTTAAGTAAATGGGGACAATATTGTTGATTGTCATAGTCTTCAACCAATCAGATTTTTAGTTGGGCGTATTCTTTGACATGTCAGAGCCTTCCAACTGGCCTAGCCATACGTGATTGGTCAGTTGGCTAGCTTGACATGTTGGGCTGTGACAATCCCAATATCTATTGCCTCTGTCGGGCGGACATTTTCAGCCCTCAAACGCATTAAAGCGTATTCAGGAAATACAACTGGGGAGGCTGGACTGTCATCACTGGCGTCCATGAATCGAGAAGGACCTCTTGCTGGAACTAAAACGCACGGATGTACTGAGCAACCATGAGATTAAACTCTTTATTAACAAAGAAAGGAGAATGGCCTTTGTCTTTAAATAGTGAACAGCAGCTTTGGTAAGTGTCTGTTGTCAGAGCAGCAGCGGATGCTACGGACATTTGATTATCTGTTTGGGCTTTTGTTTTCTTTAACAAAGCAGGAATTATGGTCTGGCGAAATGGGCCGTGGCGATTGCTTTAGCCCTGTTTGAATCAGTAGGGAACAGCTGCCTAAACGCTGCGGGGAGAGTTTGTAGCATGTGTGCTGCTGTAGGTTTTCCTGCTAAGCTAGTTTAGCATAGCGCGCCTCCCAGAACACAAGTGCCTCACCAAAGTACAATGTTGTTCTTCCGTGGTGGGAGTGTCAGACAGCACGTTGTCTGTTACGTCGGGTGCGTTGCCATGTTGAGCACAGTGGCTCCACCGAGAGAACATTATATTTCCCACAATTTAAGCTTCTGCATTTTCCAAATGCAATAGTATTATTCAAACGTATTGTTCGGTTCATAATGCGTACCGAATCGCGAGCCTCGTACTGAACGGTTCAATACAAATACGTGTATTGTTACACCCCTATAAACAAATAATAACCTGTAGCTGTGGCGTCATAATGAGGTTATTAGGAGGTGGTTCAACTGTAGTAGGACAGCACTGAAGGTCCAGGTATGAAACACACGGCCCACCACTGAATATAAACATGCACAAGCACACACACACACACACACACACACAATCTAATATATACTCTGGAGCTCTTATCATATCATCACATACGTCATCGTAACTGCTTTTTTGTTATTGTCTGTATGTCTGTCTATTACATCTGTCTTTTATGTATATGTCACTATGTATTTTATTTTGTCACATTAATTCACCAATAAAATAATAACAAAAAAGACTGTAGTAAAAGAATATATATATATATATAGACCTATTTGTTGGACAGGGCACAATGACCAAAAACACAAGACTCTAATCCAACAGTATACTTATTACAGGTTCATATTTGTGTAACTTTGTGTAACAAATTCTACACAGTGCTAATGCCCCGCAGACAAAGTAGTGGGCCACGACATTCAGATATATTTAAGACCTTTCATTATGCTTTTAGAGATAAAGTGAAAAACGTGTTGCTCTGCGCATATTTGACCGCTGGACTGTTTGTGCAGTCCGTGTTTATGCACCTCAAACAGCCAATGTTCCAACTACAGATGCTAGCTGTAGCAGTCTAGTAATGTACATTACCACATGTGTCTGTATGTGTTCAGCTCAGCCTATATAATGTTTACCATGAGTGTTAGCATGCTAACATTTGCTGATGGGAATAGGGATGTCACGAGAACCAATACTTACGATACCTTTCGATGCTAAAATAACAAAACACCGACGATGCCCATTTTTTTTAAGCACCGTGAGCGTCGATGCCAGCTGTTAGCATCGGTGCTGCGCCTCTTCTGGAACTGATGTGGGCAGTATGCGGGTCCGTGTACGTTTTAGTCATCTGTTTTACCGTTCATTCGATAAAACGAAAATACGGAAATACCGTGGTATTCTCGTTTTTCGTTTCAAACCAGAAAACGGAAATGGGCGGTCGTATTTCCGTTTTTGGTTCTGAATTCAAAAACGGAAAAACCACAGAACCAAAGTCAAATAACGAGCCGTATTTCGTTTTTGCAAATCCCTTTTTTGTTTTTTCCTTTAAAACGAGACGCGGAGCACAACAGGTAACCCGGAAAGAAGAATATTTCAAAATAAAAGTGAAGGCAATATAATGACCCTATGCAAGAAATTAATAAATAAATAAATCTCGGCCGATGGGAGTGTGTTAGCAACAGTAGTTGACTACATGCAGTTTAATATTCATTTATCTATAACCTCCTGGTCCATATACAGTAGAAAACTAATCATTCTCAATTCATTGGTTAAAGCAGTTTAGTCTTATCTTTTCTGACAGACTTGTTCTTTTAAATGAACACTTTCTTCCCGATGAAGGTTTCTGTCTGCCTTTTATTGAACAGGACGTCCCTCTAACAATTACTATAGTTGCAGTTTCTGCACTTACAACCTGTTTACTATGCCGACTCTGACAATTATCAGAGTAAGTTGAACCCAAAATGAATTAATTAACTTGTCTTCTCCATTCAGTACAACATAGAAGCACATATGACTACATATTGATAAATGATAGAAAAACACATTAAGGCTATCATCATTAAATTTACACTAAATATATGAGATTACATGTAAAGAATATATCGATATCTGAGATCAAAACACTCTTAGCTCAATATAAGGAAAGAAATCATCAAAGAGAATGAAACTTAAATGAGGATAAATCATATTAATAAAAAGTCAATTACATCTTAAGATAGCACTTCCTATGTGGCTATAGATTACTGCACTGTTGTTGTTTTTGCACAGTACCTTTTGAAAAGATGCCTGGAAGTCTGGAATGTGTCTGGGGACACTAGTTGTTGCACTATGACCATTAATTGCACTTTATTATGTTGTGCTATGCTCTATTGCACATGTTTTGTATGTCTTAAGACATTTTGCTATTTTTCAAATAATTTAATAAAGAAGTTCATGTTTCAAGTTCAAGTACATGGAATCTTAGAAAATCCTTTTTTTTTTTACGGTGGTATCGAAATTGGCATCGAGAATCGTGTTATTTTACTGGTATTGGCACCGACTACTGAATTTTTGGTATCGTGACACCCCTAGATGGGAATATTACATTAAATGAATATTCAGGGGATTTTTAACCAATCTGAACCAATGAGGGAGGTGACTACTTTTACCATCTATTATTAATGTTGAAATGTCCTGCAGTCACATAAATATAGCAGATATGGCTCATGCTAGGGTCAGATACTGTAGCATGATGCTACATGAGATGAAGCCTCTCTTTAGGGCTATCAATGAATATTGTAATTGTGAATATATATTTGAATAGTAGTGGTGTAACGGATCACGGATCGATGATAAATCATCATAGTGTGTAATAAAGTTTTACTGGTGCTGATCCTTTTCAAGTAACAAGTCCCCGAATATCAATGCAGAGTGTCAGTGAACAGATATAAAGCAGTAGTGTGTTCACGTGAACGGAGCAGGTTAGAAGCATTTAACGGTGAAAGTCATGGAGAGCGGAGGAATGTCAGAAGACCCCGGCGTCATTTAAGTCGCAAGTTTGGGAATATTTTGTCTTCCCTGTAACTTATAATGACGGGATACGTGTGGTGGACAAAACCGTTACGGTATGTAGGTGTTGTTTAAAGAGAAAGACATACGACAACGGCAAAACATCGGACATGTCCACTGTGAAGCGCCACCATCCCGGTCTGTCAGCGACGGGGGACACTCTGGTGAGGAAAACAAAGGATTTCAAAATCTGGTTAAAGTGCTTGAGCCACGCTACGAAATCCCCTCACGCACCTACTCCAGTATGAAGCTCGTTCCTCTATGAAAAGGAAAAGACTGACCGCTCACTTCATCACGGTGGAGTGAAGATTCATAGTCCGGTGCTGCTCTGTGAGAGTCACATAGACACACACCTGGCGCAGGTGCTGACAGAAGTAGTAGAGTGGAAGCTAAACAGGCCCAATAGTAATATCCCAGTCACCACAGAAAGGTCTACCCTCTCCCCAGACAATGTAGATATTCTCATCTTTTTGAAAACAAATGTAAAGTTGTAGACCATTTCACAGTAATAGTAAACATTATTGTGTATTTGAATGACTTAACCTGACACGAAGTAAACATAGACCGAAGTTGTCGCCGAGCAGTTCAGTTCAGTTGAAACAGTGGAAGCTAGCTCACTGGCTGTTTCTTTCTTTTAATATTGATCTAAGGACGAGGATATCAACATACGTCATGTTGCACTTAAACTTAACAGAATTGAGTATTCTTGAATGTTTTATTTTTATTTGTTATTTATTTAATTTTGTTTCAAATTGGACATCTTCAATATTTTTGTTTTCATGTAAGACTATAGCCCAAAGTTCTTTTCTTTAAGTGTTCTTGAAGTTCTTTAATTAATAAATGGAAAGCAAAGTTATATTTGTCTCCTCCCCTTTTCTTTGCTGATTATTATTATCTAAACTAGGGTTGTCACGATACCAAAATTATGACTTCGATACGATACCTGCCATAAATATCATGATACCCGATACTTACGATACGATACCAGAATTCGATACAATACCACAAATACGATATGATACTGGTATATTTATCTAGAATAGTAATAAATAAAACATCTGTATGGTTCCCTTTTTTACCAGCTTGTTCCTGCCCAGCTTTTTGAACACTTAACTAAAAATAAAAATAATTAGCTCAAGATCCACCCTCAGGCTCCACCAGCATGGAGCCATTTTGCATCAATTGTGTTTCATTTAGTACACTTTTTTGTGCATTGTGACCTCATGATCATATGGGCTTGTCGTCAAACTAGGCTAAGGCTACTCATGTTAGGCTGTATATGGGTGAGCTTGGTTCATGTTTATAATCACATTTGCTTAACTGTCGTTCTTTGAACTCTTTGAAAAGTTCGGGGTGTCTGTCTGAAAGGTGCTTTGCCATGTTTGACGTGTTGCCTCCCTTGGTCTGTGTGGCTTTGAAACAAGTTTTGCAGACGGGTCTCTGTATGTCAGTGGGCTTTCCTTCACTGTCTGCAATGTAGCCAAAGTACTTCCAGATTTCACTTCTGGCATCTTTTTTTCCCAACAAGCCGAGGACGGTCGGCAAAAGCTCCTGCACTTGATGCCATGTCTCCCCTGCGATCGCTCGCTGTGAGTGAGCGCTGCCTGTTGCGTCTGTGAGCGCTGGGCAGCCCCGCCCCCTTGCAGTCAATGCGTGCAGGCAGCATGACAGGGAGCGGAACAGTGAGTGCGCTCTGATCGCGCGCTATTTTAATGAAGTATCGATACTAAAAATATGCAAAATCGTATCGTTTTCAACGTACTGGTACCGCGGTACCTTTTTAGTATCGATACACCGTGCAACATTAATCTGAACCGTGACTCAAAAACCGTGATCATAACCGAACCGTGAGGTTTGTGATCCGTTGCACCCTTATTGAATAGTAAAAGAAAAGGGAGTCGAGCAACATCAAGTCTCTGTAATTTGCACGTAGAATCTGTAGGCAAGAGGAGAAAATGTTGCTGGCTACGTCTGAAACAGTCCGATCATACGCATCCGATTCGTCAGACCCGGTCATTAGCTACAGCGGCAAATGCATCGATGGCTTTGCACAGAGGACTAATGGAGGGAAATTTCTAAATCAGAAGCCCTGGGTTAACGGGAAAGTCCGTGCCAAACTTAAAGCAGGTACCATCACTTACAACTTGATGACAGCTATTAGTAGTGCCAATAGACAATACAGGGACAAAGTGGAGTCTAACTACCAGGGCTCAAACGCTTTCACGTGTTGGTGCCCATATGGGTATGCTCAGTATAGAGTCCTTCTTCAGCTGAGTCGGTTGAGAGCAAGCGTGTTTGGGGAGTTAGGCTGGCCGAGCCGGCTGACTTAATGATTTAATTGTACAGCTCCTAAATTTCTAATGTTTTTGGACCGCATGGGTTAAATTATTTTGGGTTTTAGACACTCCAAAACTGTATCCGCCAATTCACAGATGCTCTTTTTCCAATGATCGTGAATGGGGGAAATGGTTTGTGGGCCAGTGTGTGTCACCTGAATGTGGAGGTTGCAATAAACCGTGCGGGCTACTTAGCTAAAGTCTCTTCACAGCCCCAGCTCCTGGGGGCTTGGTTAGGACAATATGAGGTCATCCTCAGTTATGACAAGATTCCACGAAGTCACTGTGCCTTACCAAAATGTCAAACTATTCCTTACTCCTTGAGAATACCGTAACAGCGCCCCTGAAAAACGTGTTTCTGCTGACTTCTTATTGCTTGAAGCTTGCATCCTCTATGAGAAAAGCTTTGAGCTACAGTTGGTAAATGGCAAAACTGTCACTACTGGGCTGCTCATGTGTTTTAGACCTGTTAAAGCTGCTTGGGCACTTTGCAGCTGCACCACAATTCCATAATAAGGAGAAATTCAGATGCAAGTCAGTCTCTAAACTAGACCACACTTGCTTTTTTTTCTCTCCTCCTACATTTGATCCATCTCATTTTCTCCGCTCTCTGCTTTTCTCTCGGTTCGATCCGCCCTTTTTCTGTCCCTCTTGACTCCCTTCCTCCTTTTCTCGGTACCACTCTGTATCCCTCCACCTCTCACTCTCTTCTCTGCCGCTACATTCTTTTTATTTAATCTCAGTATTCTCCCATTTTCTCCTCTCTATTGCTCCCTCATGCACTTAAATTAATTCCCCCTTCAACTTTCTGTCTCGCCTCCCTTTTTTCCCTGCTTCCCTGTCTCCTCTATTTCTCCCCTTCTGTCCTCTCCTCCTCCTCACTTCTGCACCATAAAGTAGACGGCTGGATGATTCATCTCTCCGTCTGCCCCCGGACTGTTGTGATCCTTATTTTACTGCACAGTTAAAGCAGACTCCCCCTTCCTCCTCTCTGACGTCCGTCTGTCCTCTGCAGCTATTGACACTCATCAACCAAAGCAACTACTGTTAACACAGATAACAGCTCTGACTGGAAACAATAACCGAGCCTTCATCTGCTCCGTAATTATTGTTCTGCAGATATTTTATGTGAGCTTTGAATACAGTGAGGATTTTACAGTGCTATTGATTTGATCTGAGTGAGTTGTTTGTGCAGCCATTACGCTCCCAGGCACTGGTTTGATTTAGACCAGTAGACCCTCTCGATGGATGTCGCTATGTACAGTCCAGCCGTCCTCTTCTGGATATAATTAATTATTATGAGACAGGCTGATCCATGTTTTAATCATCAATTAAGAAATACATGTGGGCGACTGTGGCTAAGTGGAGAGCAGGGTCGTCCTTCAATCAGAGGATCGGTGGTTCGCATGTCAGGTCGGCCGTGGAGCGGTGATCGTCTTAAAGTCTGTTGCACTTGATCCAATCCCCACGCCTCCTTTTTTGATGGTGATGAATGTATTGTGCCATATGCCATTAGTGGTCCAGTAATAAACATGAAAAAACAACAACAAAATTTAGTGAAATTCATGGTGTTCATTTCATAAATTATGGTCCCTTTTAGAGTAAACTAGACAATAAGGCAGGGTATGCTTTGGGGCGGAGCTACCTTGTGATTAATAGGTCGTTATAATGACGTTGTCCAGTCTGGGAGTTTGTCTTACATCTTTCACAGTGTGTTTTCACTTCATGAAAGTGAATTGTAACATTTTGGTCGGCAAATTATGTCTTATTTAGCATTTGGTTGTACTCAGACCCCTATTCCTATCGTTTCACTTCTGGTTGCAAAAGAACAAGACGGACGGCGACCAAAAAAACAAAATGGCCAAAACAGCCAAAAACCAAGATGGTGATGGCCAAAATGACGAACTCGAGGCTTCAACCGTGCTCCACAAACCAACAGGTGATGTCAAGGTGACTTCGCCCACTTCTTATATAAAGTCTATGGCCGCTGCTTACAGAAGCTTAATACTGCTTTTAGGGTGAGGCAACAGTTGAAGGCCATCTTTTTGAGTGTATCAACATTTTTATTAACTCAGGAATCCTCTTATTTGGATAATGGCAGTCAGCCAGAGAGAGGACACTGTTAACAGAGATCGCAGCACTCAACTGTGAAAGCAGGTTTTGAAAAGTGAGGGGGACATATCACCCGGTCGCCAGTGGAAATTAGCCCAATGGCGCTACACAACTACTTCCACACCCTTACTTTCCACCTCGCTACATAATGGGCACACTGCTTTCTGCGCTGGCACTGAATGTAGTTTTTGGAGGTAAATAATAAGGTGCAGAATGATTCAATATGGATGTAATTCCTCAGGCTAGTGTGGCGCTGCAGCAACCATGCTGTAAACTCTTGTTAGTGGAGGTGTCTCTCTCAAAGGTAACCTGGGCCGTTAGTCCGTCTGTCTCATGAAAGTGATTGAGAGCATTGCCATTTCTTAGAATGAGACAAACCCAAACTTACATGCTGGTGTCTTTAGCAAATGATCAAACACAAAGCAATTGGAAAAAGAAATCACTGGTTCATCAGAAGATTACTGGCATCAGCACTCTTTAGCCTACACTCTGCTGAGTGATAATAGCCACTAGCATTATCCAAAGTAAGAACACTGACCTTTAGGTAATTAAAAGTTGTAAAGTAAGGGATGAAGTACAGCGAGCCAGCGATTATTGCAGAACAAGCCCTGACAGGGTGATTCAAGACCCCTGCAGTGATTTTATTATAAGGCAAAGTAACCTACACTTTCACCAAAACCATCAAAGCCTACCACAGAGTAGTATTTTTCTGGGCATAAGGTGTCAAAGGTTAATTTAATCATGAATCAACTTAAAATGAATATAGCTCACTTTAGCTGACCCTTTTGAAAGTGAAAATCTTATATATTATCTGTGAATCTAGACAAATCTGCCATGCCTGCCCCTTTTTAAATTTTTTATAATTTTCACAGAAAAACTTCAATCTGCTTTCGGTTTCATCATTTCATAATGCTAGCATATTGCCACTTTTGGTAGTAACACTCCACAGAACTGAGAGAGGTATGGGTTGGCGTTGTCAGATGGGATAAATGTCAGACAGCGCCTCATATTCTCAAAGTCAAACAGAGTCAAACATTTCTTTCAGACAACACAGTGACACCACATGTTTAATAGATTGCCTTTTCTATTATACAGAAGTCTGGTGTTAAAAACTCAGTTTAAATGTAACTCACATTTACTGTCTTCTCTTCTAGAGTGCATTTCATCAGCAGTGTTAGGATGCATAGCTACCATGACCTAGAATGCTAAGTAGTGGTGTAACGGATCACGGGTCGATCCGTGATCCGTTCGGATCACCCCTCACGGTTCGGATCACTCGTGAACCGCGGATCAATTGAGTATTTTTATTTTTTTATTTTTTACAGTGTAATTCTCATAGTGTGTAATAAAGTTTTACTGCTGCTGTTCCTTTTCAAGTAACAAGTCCCCGAATATCAATGCAGAGTGTCAGTGAACAGACATAAAGCATGTGTTCACGTGAACGGAGCAGGTTAAAAGCATTTAACGGCGAAAGTCATGGCGAGCGGAGGAACTTGAGAAGCTCCCGGCGTCATTTAAGTCGCAAGTTTGGGATCATTTTGTCTTCCCTGTAAAGTATAATGACGGATAAGGGTGGTGGACAAAACCGTTACGGTATGTAGGCGTTATTTAAAAAGAAAGACATACGACAAGGAAAAGACTGTGACCGCTTTCACCACGGCGGAGTGATTCATAGTCCGGTGCTGTAGACACGCCCCCTCTGTGAGAGTCACACAGACACACACCTGGTGCAGGTGCTGACAGAAGCATCAGAGTGGAAGCTAGACAGGCCCAATAGTAACAGTCACTACAGAAAGGTCGACTCTCTCCCCAGACAATGGAGATATTCTCATCTTTTTGAAAATAATGTCACAGTAATGTAAACATTATTGTGTATTTGAATGACATAACCTGACAGGAAGTAAACATAGACCCAAGTTGTTGCCGAGCAGTTCAGTTCAGTTGAAACAGTGGAAGCTAGCTCACATATTCTTTCAATATTGATCAAAGGACGAGGGCATCAACATACCTCATGTTGCACTTAAACTTAAACAGAATTGAATATTCTTGAATGTTTTAATTGTATTTATTTATTTCATTTCAAATTGGACATCTTCAATATTTTAGTTTTTATGTAAGACTATAGCCCAAAGTTCTTTTCTTTAAGTGTTCTTGAAGTTCTTTAATTAATAAATGGAAAGCAAAGTTATATTTGTCTCCTCCCCTTTTCTTTGTTGACCCGAAAAATGATCCGAACCGTGACTCAAGAACCGTGATCCGAACCGAACCGTGAGGTTTGTGATCCGTTGCACCCCTAATGCTAAGTGATATCAAAGTCAAAAGGTCGGAAGAGTTTACCAGTGTTATTGGCAATAGGTTAACCTCGGTAGTCGGGGTTACCGGGGTTACAGTGTTTTGGCACATAGATTACATTTCTTGCCCACCAACCTGACTGGCCACATGTTTTTTTGTAAACAAACCATGTAACAAACCAGAACATGCCAGAAGCCGTTATTAGGAACTGTTTGGAAAAGGGCAGTTACTTTATAAACATATTGTTAGGTGATTGGATGAACCATTTGTCAATCAAACTTCTACCAAAGCCAGTCGGGAGAAGAGCAAAAGCATGTTTTCCATCGAGAAAAACGAGTGTCGTTCTTTGCTCTTCAATAAAGAAATACTCTCCAGTTCTGATAGAACTGATGCAGCATCTACGCTAAACTCTTCATCGTCATTTTGAACAAAATAGTCAACTCCCTGTGTCGTTGCGTCACACACACATAAACCACGACCGTATCTGCTGTTAGCTGCTCACAGAACGCTGATTGATCGGGTCACTATAGCCATGTTTTCTTTCAATTGTCAAGTGAACGTTTAAGCGAACCTTTGAAATGACGCAAAAAAACAAATGCAAATTAGGTGCTTTTTGCATCAACTTTTTTTTTTTAGCAAATAAATGAGAAAAAATGGAGAGGGGTCTTCAGGAATTTCTCTAAATTAGGCAAGTTATATCTCCTTCCAACCTCTCCGGGTAACAAGTATCACCATTAAACAAAGTTTAACCATGACTAGCTGGCCATTCTGCATTTGAGAGGTGGGACTTAGCGGAGGGTAATTTGGGCTAAACCACTAAAAAGAATCCCTAAGGAAAGTTTGGCTCTGTGCAGCATACCAACACTCCATCCTTTCCTATTTACCCCAACGACAGTGAAGGATGATGGATGACATACAATGACAATCCCCCTGTTAATGACTACAACCAAAACTGGGAGCAACAGTCATATATGAAGTAGCTTATTATGTGGGTTTGTTCGGACTATATTTTTTTTAGTAAATTCTCAACAGACTCAACAGAAGCTTCCGAGAAGAGGAGCAACTTGTACAGTTTTTGTCCGGTGGATCTTTTGGCTACAACCACGATTTGTATCTCGTATCTTCTCTAAACGCATTCTATGACCCAGTCTGATCCATACGCTAATGAACACTAATAAATATAGACAAGTGATACAAACTCATTTCATCTAGTCTAGTTCAAGACCTTATGTGATCCTTATCACCATCAAACCTTTTAACACTTTCATTAGCACACATTCATGGCAAAAATCTAACTGAACATGATGTTGGCAGTGATAAGTTACCTAACTGAAGGAAGGTTAACTAGTTAGGCTTCACATGAAAATGTTCAAATAAACCATATTTCAAAAAGGAAAGCTGCATTTTCATGGTCCACGAAGGAGACTTCTTCCAGCATAAACAAGCATGAAGCATCGTATACGAGGAGCATTGAATTTGTTTAAAGTAGTATACTATAAATAAATAAAAAACAATTATCTTATTTTTTCTGGAAAGAGATTCACAATAAATAATTTATCCTTTTCATTGAGATGATTTCCATGTGTTGAGAACAATTACAAACTGATTGTGTTAAATTCATATTAGCCTGTCCTTCCTATCGCTGGGTGGGAGCACAGCTCCATCAGTCCCAACAGATTTGAAGTGAAGCCTCAACCGGATCTCGCTCTAGTTCTTTTGCTCTGAAATGGACGTGCAGCTGAAAAGCTCCGGGGTTTGAAATGACTACTCTAACTAGGTGTGATCAGCCAGAGGCCAAACCAGAGAAAAGCAGCACGCGACTTTACAGGCACCACATTGGACTTGATCCTGAGGGTGTGGTTCTTTTATTTTAACCCTCTAACACAACACCCCAGTAGTATTCTCTGCTGTGCGTTGTACTAGAATTACAGTTGTTCCGATACAACACCAGTATCAAAAATGCCTCTGATACGGCGTAAAATGCTGGATCTGGTATCGGTGAGTGAGCAAGTCTATGCATCGATCATAAAATGTATCAGCTCATTAATGCTGCACAGGAACAACATGTGTCACTCACTTCCCGATCCGTACATCCTAGGGGACAATAACTGACCCATTATCAAAGGTTTGCAGATGAAAATCACTCTTTAAAGCTTGTGTTCGCCATAAATTTAGAAATAATCCTAATTGGCGGGAAACAATACTGAAACAAAGGTTTAGTACTGAAGAGATCGACCAGTACTCAACAGTTCAGGATGCGTAGACGTACCTTTACACTCCTACTGCACAGAGTCTGTTCCTCTGTAAGGTAGGATTGTAGCATTTTAGCTTAATGCTAAAAGCTACATGCTACTAGCCATTCTACCTAATATGGATACTATAACTTACTGTATTAACAACACAATGCATTCCCAGGTAACAATGCTCTGTACTGTAGCTAAAGTTGAACCAGGATGAACCTTTTCTGACAGACTACGTTTTCTTCCTGGAGCCCTTTGCAGCGACACCCCACTGGGCCGACGCAGTGGTCTCAGTGGAATAAATGAGGACCCTGGCTTTTGTAGTTCTGCATGCAGCCTAGGGTAGCCAGGTTTCCAGAAAGACCTCATTCACCACCAGAACACCCCTGTGAGAGACACATTTCTGCTGTTACAAGTGAAATAAAAGGTCAAAACAGCAGGATGTTCATTTAATAAATGATGGTCCATTTAGAGTCAAATAGACCATAAAGCAGGGTATGCTTTTGGGCGGGCTTACTGTGATTGACAGGTCTCTATCACAGAGTTGTCCAGGTCTGGGAGTTGAATGTTTTTTCGTTTTAGAACTTTAACCCTTTTAGTGTTTTCAGTTCATAAAAGTTAATTGTAACATATTGGTCACCTAAAAATGTCTTATTCAGCGCTTTGTATTATTTAGCTCAACCATCTCGTGTCACCTCCCGTTATGAAAAAACAAGCTGGCAATGGCCAAAATGCCGAACTCGAGTCAGTCCACAAACCAATGGGTGAAGTAGCGGTGACTATGTCCATTTCTTATATACAGTCTATGGTTACGGCATTAAAGATGTGACATTTTATTCCGAGCAACCTTTAGACCGTATCCTGTAAGCTTATTTGCCTCCACCCTTGACCGCACACATGTTGAAACACTGAAAAAAAGAATAACAGATTGAAGCCACAACTTTTCTCACAGAGACAGTTAGAGTATCGTCAGTCATGCCCCCCCCCCCCAGTTCTCACTACAACACTTGTCACTCATCTTAATGGGCTGTCTATCTTTTGTCATTAGATCTTACCCGAGGTGGAGGTGTGCCGCATCTATCGGCAACACGTTTTTGATTAAATGTGTGGTTAGTTCTTTTTTTTTTTTCCTGCATGCCTGTCTTGTTGCTATGAAGTCCTGCAATGTGGCTGCCACTAGCATCACCTCTTCAGCCACACCAGGCCATCGCCTGACCACGCCCATTATGAAACGTCCCACTGTGGTAGTAGTGCACCCAAAAATTTCCTAAATTTGCTACAATGCTACTTTGAGTCAAACAAGACTCTGTTATCTCCTCCCACTGATATAAAGGCACATCAGAGTCGCTATGGAAATGTAGGCAGGGAAAAACAGCCGAGATGTTGACGTCCAACTTGCTATTCTCCTGCAATGAGCCGGTCATGGCTTTGGTAATGAGAGCCTGGGGACCTGGCTGAGCCTGCTGTGAGTGTGTGAGCGTGAGTGTGTGTGTGTCTGTAGGAAGGGTGTCTATAATCTTCCTTAAGAACTTTATTCTGTGTGTGTTTCTGTAGGCGATGTGTGCAGTTGGAAGGGAACCAGCTGTGGCCAAGGATTTGTTTGTGTGTGTGTCTGTATACCTACATGTGTGTGTGTGTGTGTGTGTGTGTGTTGTGTGCGTGCAGGTGAAGGTGTGTGAGTGTACCCGTTGGCCCAACAATCACACACAGAAACACATTGTGGAGCGAGCGGTAAGCCGATGATAAGCATGAAACCTCCCCCCACACACACCTCAACCCTTTTCTCCATCCTCTCCCTCCCTGCCTCACCTTCTTCCTCTGTCTCTTTTCCTCCTTCCTTCCCCCTGTCTCTCCTCCCTCCCTCCTCTCTAATCGCCGGGCTAATTGACTCAGCCAGATTTGGCAACAGGCGTATTAGTGTCATTTCACACAACAAGAGATGACCTATGCAGACGGCACAGCGGTGACAGTCGAGACGGAGAGAGGCCCTGCAATGTTGTGTTCACCAAATCCAATATCCCACCCGCACACACACAACAAATACATTTCTCTCAATTTATAAATTGACTTAACACAAGTTTTGTGTTTTCTTCCACCAACCTCAGCCACCTCAGGGAAACATGTTGTTTTAATATGGGTCAGCTGTTTTTTTTCTGTCTTTCTCTCAATTTGAGCATCCTCAGACTGACACTGGACTTCCCTTCATAGCAATGACATGAAATGACACTGCACTGATGTCATTCCCACAGTGCCAGCAGGTAAACAAGGTGTTTGCGTAGTTGTAGGTGAAGGAGCGGAAGTCCGGGGGAAAATGTTTTTGTATGAGGTTTTCTCTGATGATTAATCCGTCACTCAAATTCTGTCTAATGTGTGTCATTGTGTGTGAGGACCGAGGACCAATTTGAGAATAACACCTTCAGAGTGAGGACATTTTGGACAGTCCTCACTTTGGGACAGACCTTCAAAGACTTGGGTTAGGATTAGGTTTAGGTTAGAGTTAGGGTAAAGGTTGGGGTCAGGCATTTATGCGCATTATGTATTCAATGAGTGTCCTCACAAAGATAGATGTACAAGATTATGTGTGTGCAGAGCCCTTACCGCTGTGCGCGCTGAACCAGCGGGGTGCGATGTGCAGGGGCAAGGTGTCAGCCAGCGACCCCCGGGACCCCAGATAGAGCACCCCGTCCGTGTGGTGCCCTCCGCCCCCAGTGTCCTGGTAGCCGGTACCTTGTGGAGCAGCGGTAGTGCCCCCTGACCCCCCTCCGGCTCGTTCCGAGTCCGTCCCTCTCGGGGTGTAGAAGCCGAAGGGCACGGCGGGGCTGTGCTCGATGCCCATCCCGGCCACGGAGCTCACCGAGCGGCTCCTTAGGCCCATGGTGCCGCTCGGCCGGTAGTGACCGAAGTGGGCCGAGGGTGGCACCGCGCTGTCATCCGTAGAGACGCCGGGAAAAGCACCCCGGGGCCGCCCCGCCGTGCTCTGCTTTCCCCCCATCCAAAGCGGGAGGCAAAATGGGTGGGGGCTCTGGGTGGAAACAGGAGGGGGCTCGGCTCGATCCGCAAAGGGTCGAGAGAGCCTAAACAGGCTGTCGCCCCCCCTCCCTTCGTTCCTGTCTGTCTCTCGGCCTGCCCGTCTGTGTGCCCGCCCGTCTGTCCGTGTGTCTCAGCAGGCTCGTCAGCTCTGACTCTCCGCAGACGCAACAGCCCGTTTCGCGGCTGAGCGGAACATGAGCCCGCCCCGACGGCTGGATTCCCCTCACCCGTGGACAAAAACCTCGACACAACCGGGGGGATGGCTGACGAGCTGAATGACGCCGAAAAGCCCAGAATGACACGCAGCTGTAGGCTACACTCCCCTCGTGGCCCCAGGTGACGGCTGTATCATTGCAGGCGGGACATTATCCCGCCCGGCCAAGATCAAAGAGGCGCTGCAATGTTCACTCCGCTGCTCGCGCCTCATCTGATGTCAGACATCGTGACAACTGTTGCTGTCGTCTGACCGCCAAAAAACGACGGTCTGCCTTTGAAAAAAAATGACGTCGCTGTCCCTGCTGTCTGTCCGCTCTGGTGGTCTCCAACCAGAGGTCGCCCTTTTTTTCCCTCGAATATCGGGGTCACAGTGACGCTGCTCCCCTGCGCTCAGATCGGCGCTCCGCTGCTCTCCGCTCCGCCGCTGCTACTGCTACTGCTACTGGCCAGACAATGGAGGCGCTCAGTGCGCAATCCTGGATCATAAATACAGACAGGACAGGAGACAGTATAGCGTACAGTTGCATTCATTCCTAATCAAGGGCAATGGGCTTGGAAATCGTCTGCAGTGTTACCGTAAAGCCTTTTGAATCATGGGGCATTTTAGGATGTGGAGGTGTGGCAGTGGACACCAGGTAGCCCACTTTATAGCCCAGAATGAGCCGGAATTCGATTTTGTGGTTTTCACCATGAATTGTGATTTTGAGCAAAGAAATATCAGGACTTCATTTAGAAGTTATATAAAAAAAATTAAATGAGCATCATGATAAAAGTCATGATTTTTTTTCTTAATTGAGGAATAGAAATAAAGCTACCTTGTATTACCCATGCCCCCCCCCCCCCCCCTCCCTACACACACACTGCCAGGCCTTCAGCCAGCATATTGTACTCATTATCAAGTTATGCACAGATTTTTCCACCATATGCTAAATTATTGGGATTACTGGCTCACACGTTGTGTTTGGGATTACTTAGTCTAATCCTGAGCGTGTGTGTGTGTGTAATCATCAAACTGTTTTTGGCTCTTTGTTTCATCACAATAACACACAGTCAGTCTTGACTTCTAGTTCTCGAAACCCAATAAGGTAAACTATGGTAAAGCATTTACTGCAATAGGTGTTAATCCATCCTGCCTTAATGACAACAGGCCCTCTCTGCTCCTCAAGCATTCAAACAAACACACACACACACACACACACACAATCAACTGAAATGGTTCTAATATATTGTGTATATCTCCACAAGGAGAAAATACATAAGCCTGCAGGGCCAAGGCAAAACTATCTTCCGGTTTCATTTGAGTGCTTCCTGTCATTATCACAGTTGGTCTAACTCAAGGTTTACCACACATGAAATTAGCCAATGACACTGACCGAATCCTGTAATAGTTAGAACGTTTCTAGACTGTGCTCACACACACACACAGTCTTCTTAAAGGGGACATATGAAAAAAAAATGTCACAATTTGTGAACGTACATTCAGATTATCTCCCCCCATGGCATCAGAAATACCTTTGCAAAGGTGCGCCATATTTTTTACTCACAAGCCAATCAGAGATCAGAGCAGACCAGGCGGTGATCCCCAGTTATGCCGAGTGAAGCCAATGCAGAAGTGTCTTAAAAGTTGCATTCTCTCTACTTACCAGCAGGGTGCGACTCCTCCATTTGCAAAAAGAAGTACAATTGCATGGAAGTCTATGAGAAAATAACCCTACTTCTCACTTGATTTATTACCTCAGTAAACATTTTAAACATGAGTTTATGGTCTCAATCTCTAGTTTCAAGTCTTCTTCAATACAGCAGGATGTTCATTTAATAAATGATGGTCTATTTAGAGTCAAATAGATCATAAAGCAAAGTATGCTTTAAGGCCGGCTTACTGTGATTGACAGGTCGCTGCAGCTACCAGAGCCGTATACGGCGTCTAACAAATTAACAAATTTCCCCTTGCGGGATTAATAAAGTATATCTATCTATCTATCTATCTCTACGTCACTCCTCCGCATTCCAAATATGGTAACCTCCCTTCATCGGTTGCAAAAAGTCAAGATGGTGACGTCCTTAATCCAAGACGGCCAAATCGCCGAACTCGAGGCTTCATAACAGCAGTCCACAAACCAGCGGGTGACGTCACGATGACTACTTCCACTTCTTATATACAATCTACGGAGCAAACAGGCCTTTATTGGAAGGAGGTCTTAAAGAGACAGGCGCTAAAACAGAGTGTTTCAGACAGAGGGTGAATACAGTTATATTCAGACGGACATTATTAAAGAAAATATGTGCTTTTTGAACATTAAAGCATGTAAAATGGTTCTCATAGTAACCCAAAATACAAGTATGATCCTGGAAATGAGCATGAAATATCTTATATATATTATAAGTAATAAGTAACAAACCTGGTTTCACAGAAAGACAAGCAGAATCCAATTCCTCTGGAAGGTGTTCATCGCCTGAAAAAACCTGTGGAGAATCTTGATGAAAACCCACTCATTAATAAACAATTATAAATGCTGACATGATGGCTTATCAGACATGATGGCTTATCAGACAGCAATAAACCACAATGATTCATGGATTACCAACATTCATAACTGCATTAATACCAAACGCCAAAAAAAAATACCAAAAAAGTATAAACACACAGAGGCTTTTTCACAATCTGGCTAATCCAAAAGACATGTTTGAAAGCCTTGTCTACACCACTGGGGGAGATTAGTAGTCTTTGTACCATAGCCTACTTGGGCAGCTGTGGCTCATAGTCCACTAATCAGAAGAACAGTGGTTTGATCCCAGGCTCCTGCAGTCTACATGTTAAAGTATCCTTGGTCAATATACTGAACCCTTGTGAATGTGAATGTTCATCGCTCCTGATGAGCAGGTAGCACCGCCTCTCCCATCAGTGTATGATGTGTGTGTGAATGTGTGAATGCTGGCTTGTGTTGTAAGGCACTTGGAGCATGCATGGATTATTGGACGGGCCTACCGGGTAAAGGTCCAAGGGCCCAAAGTGTCAGGGAACCCCCTGGTCCGCACCTACAAAATGTCTCTCAAAGCGACACATACCAACCAGGACAAAGACCACAAAAATGACCACAAAGAAACATAAAACGACTAAAAAGAGATACAAAAAGACTATGAGATCAAAATAACTACAAAGAGATACAAAACAGCTCCAACGAGACACAAAAAGACAACTATGTAAAGAGGCAAAATGACTACAAAGAGACACAAAGGACAACAAAAAGAAACAAAACAACTACAAAAGACACAAAATTACTACAGAGAAAGACAAAACAACTTCAGAGACAAAAAGTTTACAAAGAGATACAAAACAGCTCCAGAGAGACTCAAAAAACCTCAAAGAGACAAAAACAACTACAAAGAGATGCAAAACGAATACAATAAGGGACACAGTGTTAACAACTACAGACAAAACAATAACTACAAAAAGACCAAAACAATTGCAAAGTGAAACAAAACAAATACAAAGAGACACAAAATGACCACAAAGTGATGTGTAACGACTACAAAGAGACACAAAATAACAACAAAAAGAGGCTAAACAACTGTAAAGTGAGAGGTAAGGGGGGGCTTTTTCATGTCTGTTCCCAGGGGCCCATTGTCTCATAATCCGCCTATGGCTCTTTGTGGTTTCTATAGAAAAAATGTATTTACTCATGATAGTATAACCCCAGAAAGAAGAAAGTGGCTCAAATAAAACACCAAAAAAGAGACTGCTTTTTTAATGGTGTTAAGTCGAAAAAGTATCGTCTTCTACACCACAATGGTATTTACTGATTTCACTGAAACCAATATATGTGATTTATGATGTTCTATAATGTAATGGCATTCAATTCTATCACTGCAGGTGGCATGTGCCCATCTCTAAAAACTCTTTAAACTGATCAACACTGGCACTAATAGCTCAGATAGATCATTAACTATGAAATAAACAGTCTAAATTGTGAAAGATGTAATGAAGTCAAATATTGCTTTGAATTAAATAGAGACTTTATTGCATCTCAGTGGCTGTGTATGGTTATTCCATTCTTAATGTTCAGTTAATGGCTGCAAGTTATGACAATATTTACAGCATTTTATTTTATCCGTCTTCTGAGACGCTGCGTGTTAGTCCCACAGTCTGTCCCCAGTGAGCTTCGGCGATACTATACTGACACTCTATGGTGCAGCACAGTATTACTGCCTCACTGTAACAGGACTGGATCCAGTCAATATACAGTAAACAGTCTGAATGCTAAGTTGCCACATCCCTTTTCTGTCCAGTTCAATGTCCATGGGACCGTGATGTGAGAGGAAACTGTTGAGTGTCCCCTCCCCTTCAGAGAGAGCCCCTGAAGTGCAGTTTGTTTTGCAAAAGAAAAAGCATGCAATTATGTCTCACAAACATTCAGCAATATTCTATACTTGTCGGTGTTTCACTGCTACAGGGAGGTAGAGTGGAACTCTGATAATTCCAAAATCTACATGTTGTAGTGCAGATAACCTCTGATGCCTAAATGGACAAGTCTCAAAGTAGTCTGCTGTGTCATCTTCAGTTTCCTGTGCTCCACAGTGCTATCCTAAAAATGCAGAAAGAGGTCGTAGAATCAGGCTACTGTAGGATAATAATCTCTAGGTATATAGACCAGATTTATAACTGACATGGCTTGCATCAAACATGATTGCAGACATTTAAAAAATTGCTTTATAAATTCGTAGTGAATCTCAAGGGAAAGCCTGACACATTGAGTGCAAAGAAGAAAATGATCTACTTGGTGTTCAAGATATGAAACTTTTTCACCAAACTGTTTGAAGGAAATACACTAACTCACTCTTTCCAGAGTTAGATAAGAAGATTGACACCACTGTGAGGCTGGAGCCTGTTAGTTTAGCTTAGCATACGTCTTTGCCAGAAGAGAAGCAGGGGAAACAGCGAGCCCGGCTCTCTTAATCAAAAACAGGAAGTAGAAGTAGCAAATCGGCAAAGAGTAGCATTGTTGCCTGATATCAAACAATCAATTATCACGATATAGAAACAAAGGGAAGAGACAAAAGCCAGAGTTAGATTCAGTTGTTTATTTTGCTTTTAGTGATTTTTGTAAAAGGGAATTACTCAGCCAGACCAAGCGTCCCTCATTTAAACAATAAAAATAAGTAAAAGTGAAATGTTTTCATGAAAAAAATCACACTGAGGACAACACTGCCACTACAATTCATTCAAAACATTCTTGATTTTCTTGATTCACCTGAATTCATATATCAGAGGCTTATTGCTTTCCCAAACTGGAAAAGAGTGCATTATCAGTACCTGACCTGGTGCACCAGAGGGCTGACACACCAATGACAATAAAACCACCACAGATACATGTAGGCCTGTTTCTCACAGCTGACATTTTGACTTCTCACAGCAGGAAAAGTGTCAAAAATGAAATGAACATTGGCTGCTTTGAATTCAGGTTCCTGGTATTCGGCTCGCTGGCTCAGTGTCGCTCTCACTGGGACACTTGAATGCTACAGAGTCATCGTTGGTGTTACTAGTAACACCTGTGCTTTTAAAGTCAAAACGTCTGCCTATTTACATACAATCCCACATTCAATAATTGTCTTCCCTTTTGTTTTCACTCGAGTGATCCCTGTACCGTTACGTCTCATCCAGAAGAAGGAAAGCTCTTCATGTGCAATATGCTCTAAAATGCCACATCACTGTGACATCAGTCTCTGATCAAGCCGCAAGCAAATCATAATGAGAGTCACGGTGACTTTGCCTCAGACTCCCCATACGGTCTATGGCTCTCTCGGCAGCAGAATTTTCCCAGGATTCATCAGGTTCCTTGGGTCAAAGGCGTCCTTGAGACGCTGCATGACCTGGACAGCCACGGGTCCCATCTCCTCACACAGCAACGTTCTCTTTCCTAAGCCCACTCCGTGCTCCCCTGTGCATGTACCGTCCATGGCCAGGGCTCGCCTGGAGGGGAAACGAATCACACAACCTTACTGATAGCACAATATTTGTAGGTGTGTCTGCAACTACCACTGCTGTATAGTGTGATAGAATGAACACAAAACACATTTGGCCAATCACCCGTCTATAAATCTATTTGCCACTATTACTGTAATCAGTATGTATGGCTTTCTTCATTTTCTCCACTGTGCCAGTACCCTTTAGGATCTTAAGCTTTGTTTATACTCGTGCTTGGCGTCGTAGTGCGAGTCTCCATAGACGGCGCGAGTTCCGGGCATTCCGGGTTTATACTCTGCACTGTGCGCTGCATTATTCTCCGAAACGCCAAAGGGCGAACAAACAAAATTAACTGTGAAGAATCAGAAAGACAACGACTGTAACCCAGAGATATGCTCATAGACTGTAGGAGTAAGCGGCAAAAAGCCATAAACCAAGCTTCACAATGATGAGGAGGGATTGTAATTACCTGTAAACTCATATTCATGGACTACTTTATTACCTTTATACAAGATCTGTAAAGAAAATACTCAAGTATTACATGTATTTTAAAGAAATGAAGGCTGAATACTCTGTAAACAATCTGATTTGGCTTGCTAAATATTTACTTAAAAGAAGATTTTGAACACCTCCTGTTTCTAAATGTTAGGTTAAAAAATCTAAATGACTAATTATAATATGTGTACTCACAAAGTCTGGTGTCCTCACGTGAACTTTATGGCCTGCGTCCTCATGTGAATGTGTGTGTGTGTGTGAACTTACTCTGACATTAGGTTCTACAGCGGCTGGGAAAGAAAGCTTTCTCAGCCTGTAAATGATAATAAGGAAAATAGACACAGAGCTTTGTTGTGAGAAAGTGACCTTTGTGCCAGAACATATGCTCAAGTGAAGTTCTCTTCCCAGACTACATGGCGTGGACGCCATTTTGTGTGTGTGTGTCACCTTTTGTGACGAGGACCTCATTGTAAACCAATCCTGTGCCAGCCCATTGCATGTTGTTTACTCAGTATAAATATCAGAAGCTCAGAGTCAGAACTCCGAGCGGCCTTGATGTACATATCCTGTATGTGAATCAACTCTGTCTCCTTCTTGCAAGAATAAATGTCCTGTGATTAATGATTTTCAATCGGTCTCAAGAGTGAATTTTTCCAACACTAAAGCATCTAAAAACGAATTGGCCTTCTTTGTAAAATCCCTAAACATTTAAATAGTGTTTTGATCAGTGAACTATTTGATGACTATTTCGTGATCGTGCGCTCCAAGTTACAAAAATTCAGAGGTGCACGACTAAGCGCCGAGACCACTCATGGCTGGTAATCACCCACCATGATTACATAATTTTCTGGCGCGCATAAACTAAGTATAAACTAAGCTTCAGACTGATCCGGGTACAGCCAAGTGTTTTTACAGGCTTTTTAAAAACAGATTTTGAGAAGCTTGTGGCACCATATTGCAAAATGAACCCTTTCCGAACAGATAACACAGCGTTTTTTCAAAACTTGTAACTTAAAAGTTTAGTCCTCTGAAATCAATATCAGCTAAGAGAGACGGGTGAGAGGAAAGAATTAGGACAAAGTGTGGGGAGCATTAGGGAGAAGAGAAAGAAGTTGATGAGTGAATGACAGGAAAGACAAGTGGCCACAAGGAGAAGAGAAGGCTGGCTTTGGGGCGGAACATTTACTGAAGCTTGAAGCAAACTTTCTTTAATAACCCTTAAAGAGTAATGCTGTCATGATAATCAGACATTCACGTGTAATCTGGACTTCAAACGATCTGTTCAGGATGATCGTATTTGTGAACGGGAACCAAATTGAATTACAGTGGTTCACAAAAAGTGAGCTTCAGGACTTGTGAGTGTCAGAGGGGTGGGAGGATTTTATTACCTGGCCAGTCTCTCGACGAAGAGGTGGACCCTGTGCAGCTCCTCGGGGTCACCGGGGTCCACCACCATCAGACAGTGGAAGTTACCATCACCCACATGACCCACTATGGGACCTGAAAGTACAGCAGATAGCATGCTCGTTATGCTGGAAAACACACAGTATCATCTTTTATTTAACTTGTATTCCATCCCTTCTCTCATGATCACTCCATTGAAGCCCTAAGTGGCAAGTGAGAATTTGTTTTTTGTTTTTATGACGAAAGAACTGTTGAAACAAAGTTAAAATAAAATACACGCTACGTAAAACCTGCATGCCACACTGCCAGTTCAACATGAAGTGCTATGATTTTATTGGGTGGCCCCACATTAAATGGTTCACACAAAAATGGGCCATAAGGTAGATGTTGCATTTTGTAAATACACTACTTATTGGTAAATAACAATCAGTAGCAATAAAATAACGTTTACTCAACTGTCATGTGGTTGTAATGTATCCCTATGAGGTCTATTTTCTCTAGCAATAATGCATTATTAACAGTATTAACAGTTCACACCATTGATATTTTTCTCTGCAGTGCACTCACCCGTAAGCCTGTTCTCAATCAGGTCCTCCTTTGTCTCCACTAGGATTTGAGGTAGGCGAGACAGAGGGACACACACATCTGTGGCGTAAGCCTGTGGGACACGCACACACATGCTAACTTATGTCACTTTTGGGAACATCACTTCAAATTAGATTAATTTCCTGAGACATACTTTAATCTTAACCATAATCACAGCAACACTTTATCCTAACCTAACCCTCAACTTTACCAAAACTAAACTTCCCAATTGCAGACAAGGCTTTTGTCCCCAGTTCTTTAGTCTGAAATGTGTCCCTGAAGGTGGAACGAGGAGTTGTTTTGGTGGTGAAATGTGGCATCTTATTTTTCCTGAACCTGCCCTGTATACTTATCAAGTATCATATAATATTATTGTTATTTTTGTGTTTTAAGATTTGTTGGACATTTCAGTGATAAAACTAGCAGGTGACTGTCTTTACCTTACAGCCTGGTCTGAGAGCCAGACTGGCGTACCAGGCGTCATGACGGGCTTTCCACAGTCGCTCCCGTGTCTCTGCATCTCTAGCCCACTGAAAACCCAAACCGCCATTACTCTGAGTGATGTCCTCTGTGGAAACACACACACACACACACACACACGTTTGTTTTTTACTTTTGCAAAACCCCTGTGAACGCGACCGATGATTTGCACACACGCGCCCGCCCCCCCCCCCCCCACACACACACACACACACACACACACACACACACACACCAGCTGCGTTGACCTGCTCCTGCAGGCTTCCCTCAGAGCCGTGGAACTCCAGGAACAAACTCGGGGTCACGGCGTAGGACAGAGAGCTGAACCTGTTGCACGCGTCGATCATCACGTCATCCAGGAACTCTGAATTACGCACAGAGTCACAACACACAGACAACAAAGACAAATGTCAGTATGATGACAGACTTCTTTTACCTAATGGTCAAATACATATTTTCCGACTGCCAATGACAGCTATTGATTCTATTTGCAGAGCTAATGTTAGGATACATTTTATCCTCTTACTGCAGGTACCCGTTCTCTCTACGGGATCAATAAGCTTTAATTTCAAATTTGTATTCAAAATACGGATCAAACAAATCCAACCAGTTTATATTACACTGCAGTATGTGTCGGCCATGTTGGGGTTATTTTGAAATCTGGTCTTGACGTCGCGCACTTGCGCACTTGTGATCTAAATCAATCGTAGATGGTGGACAGTTTCTGAGAACGTCTAAGTAAATTTGAACTACATCAACTATTTTTGACAGGTGTCCACCTTCAATATTGCTGAAGGAGGAAGCCATCAAATCCCACTCACCACCGACCACTGACTTGTTTTCCACCCAGGGTTTAAAAACTTTTTTCAGGCATTTTGAGCTTTGCCTAGACCAGAGCCAGATGTGGCCAGTGGAGAAGACCACGGGTCAAAGGGTGTGATGTATGATTACGTAAACCCCATAGCACACTATAACCATGATGTGATGTGCACAGCTGTGATCACATGCATTGTCTCCTCACCGATACGAGCAATGGGTACTCCCGCTTGCAGAATCTGCACTGTGCTGTCTACAGCCGCCTGGACGGAGGGGAACGAGCACACGGCCGACACCGTGGCTTCCGGGATGCCGTACAGGCGCAAGGTAGTCTTGGTGATGATCCCCAGGGTGCCCTCTGACCCCACAAACAGGTTGGTCAGGTTGTAGCCTGCTGCCGTCTTCCTACAGATCCATAAAGATAAGAGAAGAAAGGGTAAAGTTTAAAATGCACGAGGCGTTGTTCCATATTTGCGGGTGCTAATAGCCCATGCGTACCTGGGACGTCGGCCCTTCCCGGCCGTGTGAATGACGCTCCCATCAGCCAGCACAACCTCGAGGTTCAAAACGTTTTCCCTCATGGTTCCATAACGCACTGCATTGGTGCCAGACGCACTGGTGGCAGCCATGCCACACAGAGACGCATCGGCCCCGGGGTCTGAGACGGTAAAAGAACACTAGCGTTTGAAAAATGATCTACTATAATCCTGTCACACTTTTTTAAGACAGTATGGCGATTTTGAGAAAATATTCAATTGCGTTTATTTGAACTTATATTGCAAATTGCAATATGATTCGGGATAATAGAGGGAATAATCATTTTTACATCGTTACTCTCATTTTCATTAAAAAGATTAAAGGTGTGAGTTTTGCAGGAATTTGTACCAAACAAAGATATTTTCTTTAGTCTGTAGAACATGATGTGTAGGCTGGGACATCTCTGCATCATCACAAGATTTCACACACATCTCAGCTTTAACAAATATTGTGCCTCCTGCGATTAGAAATGTCAGTAGACCATATCCTGCACATCCCTTCATATTTAAATACACTTGACACTTTTACATTACACTTGTTTAAAGTACTGTTATCTGTGCACTTTATTTTATATTTTATTGTACATTTTTAGATTTTTTGCACTGTGTTGATTGTTTAATGTTTTGCACCATCCACCATGTGAAATTCCTTGTATGTGCAACATACTCTGGCAAAATAAACGGTTCTGATTCTGATTGCGATTTTGAAAAAATTACAATCCTAAAATTCAAAATTGATCAAAAACATTATTCACCCTGTGCTCGGTCTAGGAGTGGGCGAAATATCGAATATACTCGATGTGTTGCGGCTTGTTCTATGTGGAATGTAGTAAATTACTTTATTGCGTACATCGAGTACATATTGTCACATAATCATTTTAAGCTGCCGACATTAATCTCTGCATTTTGATCTCTCACTCACTCTCACAGGCACAAAAAGAGAAAATATGAAAATAGCGATATGGCGCTATAGTCTAGAAATATGGAGAATATCTATTGCTTCTATGCAGCTCTCAACATGGCAACGGCTGAGCCGGCGGCATGCAGCTAACTGTGCTAACAGCGCTGACAGAGCTAACAGTGTTTGTATGAGGGGAAAACCGGCTATGTCAACAGAGCACATAGAAGCTCTGATTACAGCACAAACAGGTGCTGAGGTAGACATTACTCCACTATGTGTATATAGCAAAATGTTTGCTATGTTTATGCTCTGAATCCCACGCAGCACGGTCACTGAGGGCAATGTTGAGAAAGCTGCATGTCCCACCAGGACACGGGGTGGAGTAAATGATGAGCCAAACAATCCTAAATCAACCTGATGATCAGACTGCATTGCAATTTGGTTTTACTTCATTCAATCATTGTGATCATGTCAGCTGATTTCTTGTTGGGAGTCATTTAGTTTTGTGCCAACCAATCAGTAGCAGGTCACATATCCATCCTGTCATTTTCAGTTGACACAGGGGCTACAGTAGCGTTCACGAACTCAATGTCTTTCACATTTATCAGAACAATATGTCTATTTAACAGCTGTTATTTCTATTTGTTGACTTACAACTTTGCATCAATGATTATAATTAATTGTAGGACAACATGGTCAAGATTATTGGTAGCTGCTATCTCACAACAATGGATTGTCAATGCTGCTGTTTCACTATAATAAAAGCCCTACACAGTCTTGTGTCTTCACCTCCCCACCTCTCTTTAGGACAGTGGAGGCGGGCACAAAATAAGCTTGATTGACATCTCCCTCTCTAGTTGGACCTGTAAAGGGTGAGGCCACTTAAACTTGTATTATTCTTATCGGTGTGTTCAGATATTTTTTTCCAGCGTACACCCACCCAACTTCAACCTAAACTGAGGTCCCAGGGCTACCAAACAGCACCTCGTAATTCTGAGCTTGACATGAACCGGTGCACGGGACTGTTCAGGGACACCAACTCTCACGCAATTGACACTTTTCACTCGCTCTCAGCTCACATGTCTATTTTCTCACTCGACAAAAAAACAAATGTATAACTGATAACGTTGTGATGCGCAAAAAGAGGATGCTGACAGGAAAGACAGAGCTGCAGAGTTAAACACTGCAGCCCTATAAACACACAAACACACATGAACTCTTTGTTATTGGGCTACTTTGTATCCGTTTTTATGTGTATGTTATTGCACTATTAAAGAAATTGGAGGTGTTAACTTTTTCTTCCAACAGACACTTTGGCCAACACAGTAGGTGGGGGAATGCCCCTGTAAAGTTGGTTTGCGAATGCGATCCGCCAATAAACACAGAGCAGAACCCTAATCTGATTGGTCGAGAAGATACAGGAGGAGACGTAGCTAACTTACCGCCAGAAGTGTCTCTCTGTATGTACTTAACCAGCACCGATAAACTTTTGAAATCTGATAAAAAGGTAATTTATGAAACAGTGTTTCCTTCGTGACTTGATTTAGATCAAACATCAGCACCAACAGCCCAGCCTGGTTGATGCTATCAACGAGCTGTTCTTTAACATATGGGGCTAAACCGAATAGGACTGTTTTATCTTTTCCACAGGCAAACGTCTTGGCTATTTCCCAATCTGGGAACATTGCTTGGAAAAGATCTGAAATCCCAGACAGAGAGCAGATGCAGATACATTTTTTCCACTGGAATTAATTTAACTTGCTGTGAAATGTTTCCGTTTTAAAAGCCGGTGTGACCGGTTCTTCCCTGTGTTCTGCTCACGGAGCGACTGGAAAACACAGAGAAAGCTGAGAGCGTGACTGACCCACAGGAAACCACAGGCCGGTGTCTCGCAGGTAGGCGTTGAGGGCCTTCCGAGTCACACCGGGCTCTACCGTCACGTCAAAGTCGTCCTGGTGGAGATCCAGAACCTGGTCCATGTTCCTCAGACTGAAGCACACGCCACCCTAAGGGCAGAAGAAAGACACAAGTAGACACACGGTACATGCACCCACACACACACAAAAGAACCACAGATTTATTTTTTTCATATGTAGTGTATTTTCATGTGGCATTTATCAAAGGCAGGATGGGTGATCTTGAGAAACTAGCAAGAGCAGGTTAGATTTTTAAAAATGATCCAAACCTAAAAACCCAGCCTAGTGTTGCTAACTCTTTTCCAATGAAAGTAGCTAACAGCGCTCGCTCCAAAAGTTGCTAAATGTAGCAAGAAAGTCGCCAAGTTGTCACCATTGACAACCCGTCCCTTCAGGAGTCCCAAAGCCACTCCCACAAAATAATAATAATTATGAACATAAACAATAAACATGGCTGTTGTTAGCACTCACAGCTGTTAAGCTAGCAGCTTGTGGAAGACTCTGGTGACGACTAATGAGTGCACACAGGTAGACAGGCAGGTAGCCCGCATTTGAGTCATGGGCTGCGGTCGAAAAGCCATAAAATGACCTCCTAACGTCTATTCCTAACCACTTTTCCTTGACCTCGATTGAAAACGTCATGAGGTCAAGGAAAGATGTGAAGGAGAATTCATGAGGAGTTAGGAAAAGACTACCGCGGTGCTCAAGTCCACTTTCACTAAACATAATTATGATGTCACTGTCGTAGGTCTGCCATTGAGAAACTACAATGTAGAATGACAACAAAATAGTAAATGCAGGCTTTATAAAGAGCTCCTTCTGTGAGAGGCTGCTTCACTCGTGGTGTGAAGGAGGGAAACCGGAGCTCCTTCCTTCCTGCTGCTGTCACACTTAATCAACACTGCTTCAGTAGAAACTGACAATTCACTCTTACAATATCAATGAAACTGTTCAATATCAATATTTCCTTTGTGCAATAATGGAGTTTCAACTGTTCGGTTATACTTTGCTTTTTAATAGTTGAATAATCTATCATAGGCCTAGCTTGTTTTCATTTTTTTTTACTGATGCTTCTTGTTTTTGAGAATGACAGTTTGCTATATTTACTTTTCATTTTTGTCAGAAGTGAATAAATACATATAAAATTTAATTAAATGCTTGTCATTGTCTATTTATACTCATCAACATGAATCCCATTAGTTTATGACTGTATGAAAATAATTGTTGAACCTGTGCAAGAATGGTGCGTTACTTTAAATGTTGCCGCCACAAGGAATTGTGGGGCGGCATTATCTTCTTTCCTTTGGTAAAGGATGGTCCAGTGTTTCCTTTGCTAAAGGAGATGAGAAATGAAGCATTGAAGCACCTTTCCTTAACAGTTTGAGAATTCAAACAGATCTTTTCATGGCCACTTAGATACTTCCGGTTAATTTCATTCAGTTAAGAACCTTCTTAAGCAAAAAGGACTTTTCGACCGCAGCCACGGTTTGCTGTCAGGATATAATGATAATTTCAACAAAAAAATCCAGAAACGTTTTTGAAGAATATTACTAACCCTGCCTTTAAATGTGAAAAGGCGTTACTCTTTGTGATGAACCTAAAGTGAATGATCAGCTGAATCTGCAGCTCCCCTCGGCTTTATGCAGCTTTATAGTGAGTTTCAGCTTATTGCTTAACTGTTCGGCCCACGACTTCACTGTTCTGTTTCACGCTTAGCACTCTCATAGCCTCGTATTCTGCCGTCTTTAGTGAAAACATCAGACTAAATATCAAACAAACACAGTCAGAAACTAGTTGGTGAAAGAAGCAGAGCATTTAGCAACTAAAGTATATTTCTCTCAGGAGTTGGTAGAGACAGGGTTGACATTTTGTTTGATTCTGCAAAAGTCGTACCACCACTGCTCTCCTATTTGCTTCCTTATATAACAGACTGATTTTTGCTCAAAACAAACCTAAAAGTGCACATTATACTGTACAACACATTACTTTAATTACTGCTCCTATTTCCAAAGAGTTAAGGCACACATGCTCAGTCACAGATATACACACACACACACACAAACAGGGGCTTCCTCTCTCTCACCTTGACTGCGTTGACCCCTCCCTCCAGGCCAGTTCCAGTGCCAAAGGGGATGATGGGAAGGCGGTGGTGGCTGCAGATTTTGGCCAGGGTGCTGACCTCCTCCACACAACGGGGAAACAGCACCACATCTGGGGGGCAACATCTGGACAGCAGCAAAAGCAATGCTCGCTCACTGTTCTCCATATTTCTCCAGTGAATAGAACCTTTTGTTATTACCGCTTGTCGGAAAATATCTTATTCCTAGTGATGGCGATTTAAAGGAAGTATTAATAAAGAGTACTGGTGTCATGGTGGAGGTCCATGTGAGATGTCTGTGTGCAAATGACCTCCAATCCCAGCAGACATGAAGGGGACGTGATAAGGGTACACACCTTTTAGTTCTGTCGAATAGGCCAAGCTGCATCAGCTGTACTTATCAGTGTTTCTATATAAACTAACCAGTGTTTTCATATAAACAATGGATAACTATTTGTAATGGAAAAGAGGTCATTCACAGAGAATTATCCAACGCTACATCTTCACCTAGCATTCTCATTTTAGTGACGAGCTGCTTCTCCGAGTTTTGCTCGGTAAAAGCAGGTAACATTACATAACATTTTCTTACAGTATCTCGTGTAAGAAGAAGGGAACCTCGGTGGAAAGACATCATAGATTGCGGTGGCGGTTTACAACGCGTTTGTTTGCTTTTGTAAATCTTTTTTATTGATAAAATAAAAACATTTCTCTATCTTTTGTAGGTTGCTTTTAAGAAGAAGAAAAAAAGAACGATTCAAATTGTAAATCGGGTGTGGATTGAAAGATCAAAGATTTCATTTTTTAGCTATATTGCAGATATGCAGACTTATGGAAAGTGTTCATAAAGGATTAAACATGTCTGCAGAGAGCCCTAATGGTGAACTCTAATCAGTTAACTACATTATGTCTCAAGACAATCCCAAAGCTCAAGGCTTTTGTTAATGTATTATTTTTGGATAACATGTTTTTTTTGTATATTATTGAAAACACCATAAACACACAATATTATGAGTGCGTGTCTGCATGACAGAGTGAGACAGACCGACCTGTGTACGGACTCGTCTTTGCCGTGTTGCTCTCTGACAGCTTCACCCAATGAGACACCGTCCTCGCCACATATAGACCTGAATGCAGACAGCACGCTGTCCAGAACGGCACTCTGGGCAGACACACACAGTGATGGAGGGTGAGTCATTCCAAGAGAGTGGGAGGAAGAGATAGAATATAACATGTTGCACTCGAATAGAACAGTACAATGAACATGGGCCTAGATATGTTAGGATTTATCTCTTTTGTAGAGAGGAAACGTCTAACTCCTTTCAAACCATAGACTTTACATAAGAAGTGGACATAGTCACCATGATGTCACCTGTTGGTTTGTTGAATATAATTTTGAAGCCTCGCGTTCTGCATTTTGGTCGTCGCAATTTTTTGCAGTGAAAAGTGACACATGAGGGTGGAGCTAAGTGCAAGCAAATGCTGAATAAGACACTTTTAGGCGACCTGAATATTACCTATTAACTTTCATGAGCTGAAAACACACCGTGAAAGGGTTAAAGTTCTGAGACAAAAACACGGACAATGTAGATACCTGTCAATCACAAGATAGCTCCGCCCTAAAGCATACTCCTCTTTATGGTCTATTTGACTCTAAAGGGACCATCATTTACTAAATGAACATCATGCTGTATTGAAGAAGACTTGAAACTAGAGATTGAGACCATGAACTCATGTTTACAATGTTTACTGAGGTAATAAATCAAGAGAGAAGTAGAGTCATTTTCTCATAGACTTCTATACAACCAGAGGAGTATACAGAGAGAATACAAGTTTGAAGTCACTTATACATCAACTTCAATTTTCCAGACCCAGAGGTTGCCACGTGGCTGTAATAAAAGATGTTTGCTCTTAAAGGGACCTTTTTTTCATCCATGTAGACCTCTGCTCCAGCTGACCTTTTATTTCACTTGTAACTGCAGAAATAGATTGCAACGGCGGCGCATGTACATGCTGCGGCCAGTAGCTCCCATGTATTTCGCTACAGTTTTGTCTTTATTTTTGTTCGTGTTTATCACTAATGGCATATGGCACAATACATTCATCACCATCGGAAAAGGAAGCGTGGGGATTGGATCAACTGCAAAAGACTTTAAGACGATCACCATTACATGGCCGACCAACCAGCCATACCTGCAATACCAAACACCACCACACTGCCCCATGGGCAGGTAACGTGAGTTATGACCACCATGTCATTACGTTGCGTGCTTTACTAGCTACGTCACTGGGTTACTTACTGGATTTATCAACGCTAGCTAAAACTTCACGCACAGGGGCAAAAGTAATAGGCTAATACTGTCTCTGCTGCCCAACTTAAAGTAACAAGCTAATACTTGTAATGTAATGGTACTATTTTATCGACATGCAGAGCGGAGTGATCAGGTGTGTGTGATGTCAGACGTGGGCGTGTACAGTCCGCAGTCCGCACTTGGAGTTGTATGAACCCAGTCAGTCAACGGTCTCGGTGTTATGCTAATGTTGAGCTAATAAAGTTAGCCAAAGATACGACGGTCTCCTAAACTTATTTTACACATAACACTACAATACTGTCTCTGCTGCCCAACTTACAGTAACAGGCTAATACTGTCTCTGCTGCCGAACTTACAGTAAGAGGCTAATACTGTCTCTGCTGCCCAACTTAAAGTAAGCTAATACCGTCTCTGCTGCCCAACTTACCCTGGCGGTGTTTTCTGTTTTAATGCTGCGGCTCTGCAGGAGGCAGTGCCGGCGAGAAAACAGCCGTCGGCTCGGTGTCAAGCCAAGGAACATTTTACTGTCAATGAATATGTCACTGACTGGCTGACAGCTAAATAACACAGACAGTCTATAGTAAACATCGGGCAAAACTTCCGGTTAATTCTTTTCAGAATAAAACAAAACTATTAAACATGTCTAGCGTAATCTCAAACAAGTATACTGAACATGCTTTATTGTAACATTTGTAATAATTGTTCATATTACTAATACCTCTCTTCATCTTTATTTTGGTACAATCAGGTTAAAAGTTGCATGTGACCTCACTGTTCAGCAGTGGCGGAAGCAGTATTCAGATCTTTAACTTACTTAAGTAAAAGTAGCAATACTGCAATGTAAAAAATACTATGTAACAAGTTTTCAACATTTTACTGAAGAAAAAGTACAAAAAGTATTGGCATCAAAATGTGCTTGAAGTGCCACCTTTAAGAGTATTAATTACACAGAATGGCCCATTTCGTAGTAGTATGTACTGTTTATGATATCAGTATAATTAGTGATGCATTATCACTTTGTTCATCACTTAAATGTTGCAACTGGTAAAGACTTTATTTGCTTTATACACTGCTGGGTATCTTAACCTACAATAATACATCATGATTTATTTGTTAATTATATTTTTGCCTTAATAATCTGGATCTACAAAGTAACTCAAGTTGTCCTGTGAATGCAGTGAAGTAAAAAGTACAATATTTGACCCTGAAATGTAGTAGAGTAGAACCATAAAGTAGCATAAAATGGAAATACTCATGTAAAGTACAAGTACCTTAAAATTGTACTTAAGTACAGTGCTTGAGTAAATGTACTGAGTTACTTTCCACCACTGCTCTTCAGTTTTATTGCACCCTTTATTGTTGTTGTCTGATTAAGGACAGCAACTTTTTAAAATTAACTTTTTCTTACGTTCTTTGTTTCAGGGATCTAGGCTGCAATACATGAAAAGGAATATCCAGCATGTGTTAATACCTAACTTAAAACCTGCTACTGGGTCCTACCAGTTTGGACCCTCAAGCATCACCAGAAAAGATTTGAATCATCTCGAGACATTTTTTAAGTGTAAATCTGATGTACACATGGTTCCAGTTTTGAAAACTGTAATGAGGAAATTTGAAACCTCTGGTGCGCATTCGATGATAATTGGCTATTCACTGAAGTAAGAGACATTTTGTGTCCAATAAAATTAAACACAAATATTTGCATATTCATTCTGGATTTTTCAATGACAGAGATGGAGTTGATGTAATTGTAAGAATTTTTTATTTGGCAACACACTTTTTTCAACATTTCTTTTATAAGACACAATAACTGTTCCAGAGAGGGTATGTTAACATAGGCGTCAGGAACAAATTAGAACCAAAATTCCTTAAACTGATATTTAGAGATCCACAACTAAATCTTGAATATATTGATGCCTGCCATTACATTGTATTAACCACAAAATGCTGTTGAAGTGGATTTAGAATTTTTCGTAGGAAGTAATAATTTTGTCGTAACATAAATGTGGATGTGGAATGAATATTTCCAAGTTTGTGTTTTTAGCAAATCGTATTTTGAAGTCTACCTCGTGAGTTTCCGTTCATCTCTTCGCTAATGCTGGCGATCTTGACGGAGCTTGCAGAAGGTCGCGGTGACGCCATGACGCTCTCGTACCAGTGGGTGGCGCTGCAGGTCAAAGAAAGAAACCGTCAGGGTGGCCTCAAAGTGACATTTAGGGAAGTACAGGTGGAGCAGAAAGCTGCCCCTGTCAACGTCGGCGACTCTGCTATTCTATAACGTATTCAGTCGTAAAGTAAGTCCATTGTTACCGTACTAAATTAGGCCCACAGTAACACCATCATTATGAAGTCGCTTTGCGAGGCCTTATGGGTATTGTTGTCCTTGCATGTTCTGCTTGTTAGCATTGTTCAGTTAGCAGTTCAAAGTGCGATGCTGCGTATCAGTCATACAATTATGAACAGTCAGACTGTCACTTCAATGCTACCGTGCACGTGAAGTCGCGTAAGGACGTCACATATCACTCGAACCACTTCTCTGATTTCAAATAAAGAGTTAGCTTGCTAATACAGTCAAGTGGACTTTATTGAGGTAACTTTAAACGACTTTTAACGGAGACACTCATCCATCCAACGTCCACTGTGGAAGTGTTGCCTGAAAGCTAATGTTTAGCTTGCTAATCAGCTCCACCTGCGTTGATTACTGTAATGTATGTACCGATCTTACCATAAGGAACTAACAGCTTGGCAAATGTCTAAATGTACCCGCTACTTCATCGTATGCACAAGCAAGGCGACTTTAAATTGACAGGATTATTGACGTAGTATGGTGGAAAGACAGTTATTCGAGAAAACTGGACGAAATAGTCAGTTTATCCCCAATTGATAAGTAATTACATTCACGAAGCCGTTACTTGTTGATTATTTAAAGCCCTTGTACAATGTGTTCCTATCCCATAAACAGTTGTATTGTCGAGAGGCCATGTACCCTGTAGACCTTCCAGCCGTGGTCGACACTGACCTGACATCAGCATCTGAGGAGTACCTCTCCTCTTTGGAGTCAAGGCCTGATGATAACGAGTGGTTTCAATTATCACAGACTTCAAAGGTACCACCACACTTATAATAACCTTTTCCATAATGACCATGATGGTGTTTTTTGTTTTTTGTACTATTTCCAATTAAGTAAAGTAAATCTCTACAATATTAATATCTTGATTACTTCTCAATTGAATTACTGATAACACTTGGGAGCATGGTGGAGGTGGACATTGTTGACTGGTTCATCTTTTGGTTCCTGAAATGTTTCCTCTGTAGTACAGCCATTCTGTTTGACATTAGGATGTTTTGGGAAAAGAGTACAGAGCTTTTGTTGAAGTTGTCTTCCTGTCAGCTCAGGTAGCGATAACAGCAAACCATGTGAGGCGGTTGCAGCTGTTTGAGGACGACCAACCCGACTGCCCACTGCTGGCTCTTCACCCTCCTGATGATCCAACACAAGGTTAGGGACTGAACTCAGTGTCCTTATCAGACACCCATGAAGACAAAAGACTAATGCTCTCTGCTCTACTTTCCAGTGGTGGCTTTATACCTGCATGAGAAGTGGTGGCACGTGGACGACGTCTTACGCACTTCGAGCAACTCCAGAATTGGTTTGATTTCGGTAACTGATGTCAGCATTTAAATTAATTTGTCCCGACAGTTAGTGCAATGTGTGTCTTTGGAAGGGCACTGAAGGGCACTGACTGAGAATGGCAATTGTACGGAATCTGAGAGCAGCCGAGTTTGCAGTCATTTTTTTCTACTCCGGTATCCTCAAGATCCTTCGTCATCTTGGGATAACAAAGATGTTTTCTCATGATAAGAAGTTAATTAACGAGGCAATTATCTTGTTCTTTTGAGAAAACAAATACTGTTATCCTGATTTGAAGGGATATTTTTTCTTTTACGACATTCAGTCATGCTTATAACAGAGGAATCTACGGCCTGTTCCTGCCGACTTTCTTGGCTCCAGAATTTCGTATTAGCAATTCAGAGTAGCTGATTTACATGTTTATTTATGAGACATGACTCGTTTTCTTAAAAACTTCTTTATAACATTATAATTTACTCCTGAAGTTGAGATGAAGATTTCAAAAGTATTGTACGATTGGGATTCTTTTCTATTCATTAAACTACAGGCCTATGTAGGCCTAGGTCGGATAAAATAGTGAAGTTGCTTATCATCGAGGTCATCCTTCTTTAGTCAGGAAAATGTCAACTTCTAAGTAAACTCTAAAGAAAATGTGAAGTCAGCAACTTAATAGAATGGTGAGTCATGGTTTACAAAGTTTATGTTGGACTAAAGACACACAGTTATGAGGTTGATGGCGCTGCACTGTAAGCTAATGCTAGCTTCGCAGAGTGACAGTTACTTTTTTTGTTGTTTTGCCAGTTGACAGAGTTAAAGTTGAAACCAACAGTCGTGGCTTAAATTTTCATTTGCTGCTGCTTGTTAAGACATCGTTTTATATGACATATAAATCCCAGTTAAAATCTTAGCTCTTCTCGATTTTAAGGTTGTGATTTTGCCGTGCTGGTTGTTCTCATCCGTGTTCATGTTTGGCCCAGGTGCAGTCGCTTATGGAGAGGGTGATTGTGTTCCTGCTCAGTCAGGTGGTGGAGAGGTCCCCACAGGAGAAGGTGTTGTTCTCCCTGCACCCCCGCACCGAGAGCTGCAAACTGCTGTGGAGAGACGGCCAGGCGATCGGCTTCTACACCATCAAACACAAAGGTAGGGTGGAGGAGGAGAGTGAGAGTGTGGAGGAGGTTGCTCCTTCCTGCTCCTCCGTCACAGATGTATTTTTACATGTCAATTTCTAGCATTAAAAGAAATTCCCAGGCAGCAACTTCCTGGTCTGAAAAGTGAAGCTAATGCAGAAGTGCCTTAAACCTGTATTCTTTCTACTGGCTATCAGGGGGCAACTCCTCTGGTTGTATATGAGAAAATGACTCTACTTCTCTCTTGATTTATTACCTCAGTAAACATTGTAAACATGAGTTTATGTTCTCAATCTCTAGTTTCAAGTCTTCTTTAATACAGCATGATGTTCATTTAGTAAATTATGGTCCATTTAGAGTCAAATAAAATATAGGCACCTGCAGAAATCGGATGTTTGCACGGCAAGTCTCAGAGCTTAACAAGCATCCACAGAGAACCTGCATCAATTACCACAGTGCCATTAGCAAGAAAGATCAAAAATGATACTTTTTAAGAAATGTGATGACGTTAAATTCCAGAAAACATTTTAGGGATCCGCGGCAACCCTGTTAAAACAGAGTAGGCTTGTAGCCTACCGCAGGTTGGTTAAGACTTCTATCAATATCACAAATCAACTGAATGGAAACAGATGCATCCACTAACCTAACCATAACCATAACAATAGTCAGCATGCTAGTCATTAGCATTAGTGATTAGCATATGCTAATTTAAAGGACTATCATAAACAGTAAGTTAAAATCAGTTCGGCTATATGTATAGTATCATAGATCAAGCCCAGATGTTTATGTGGTGCTTTTTATTCTCGGCCCTCTCGTGTCTCAAGGCTTCAAAACCAATGGTTGAGGTCACGGTGACTACGTCCACTTATTAGATACAGTCTATGATTCCTCCTTACTTACAGGAATGGCGCACTCCGTCTCTAAAAAAAGACAACTACTATATAAAGAGGTAATTATTACTTTTTAAATGTAAGTAAATTCTATTTATTATTGTAGAAAAAAACATGCAGACCATAAATATGATCAAAAACATGGTTATGGTTCATCAAAACGTTTTGTGAATGTAATATTGGCCGTTATGAAAATTGTTAAACTCTTTTGTTAGATTGTGCTCTATTCTACAGTTGTATGTGTTATTTACTGTGATGATGTGCATTGGTTAAAACTGTAACTCACGTATTTCAGGCAGTCTGTGTGACGGCTGGAGCGGTCGCTGTTACCTGTTGCCTGCTCTGGACACGGTGCTGGTGAGGAGGAGCTGGAGGAGGAAAGGCCACGGTCTTCAGATGCTGGCAGATTTCTGCTCCTCGTTCTCCGCAGAGCAGTTTCTGGGAGTCAGCTCTCCATTATCACTCAGCATGGTGGCAGGTCAGCCAAGGTTCTCTTTTATCCCCCGCAAAGCCCATTTATTCGTTAATTTACATTCTCGTTCTCTTCCTTCCTTTCTTCATTTTGTATTATCTAGATCAGTGGTTCTCAACTGGTCTGGCTGCGGGACCCACCATCACCCCTTAATGACAAGCCGCGACCCAAATCGAGGACAATTTTCAACTTCTCAAATTAATTTAATGAAAAGATGGTGCAGTTTGAACCTGAGCTGAAAATGTCTCTGCAGTCGTAGTATAGGGAGCTCTCTTGTGCAGAGAAATGGTTCCTGTAAGTCCCCGTCCCACACATGTTTCACGTAAACGAGTAAAACTGCTTTGTTTGTTATGTCTGTAGATTCGTCCATTTGTAATGCAAAATGACCACTTGCCTAAATTCAAGCTGTGGTCTGTTGTTTGATGTCATCAGGCCTTTGCCTGAAAAAAAAATATATATATATATATATTTTGAAGGGGATTTTTTTATGCTGCGGAATGCCTTCTATTCACACTCCGTAACAATATTTGGCGTTAATGCCTTGTAATGCTAATATCAGCAGGGGATAAACTGAAAACTATACCTCTGTCAAATGAGACGAATTGAAGACACTGAAAACGGGTCCGCGACCCACTTTTGGGTCGCAACCCACCAGTTGAGAATCACTGATCTAGATGAGACTTGTTGAGACATATTTGGCAGACAAATGTATATTTCCTGTAATTCTTTTTGTCGTGATCCTGGCTGCATTGACGCCGTATGGTAATAATTAACAAAATTATTTGAAAATTTTCACATCCCCATGCACTCCGAGATGATTTATTCATGTTCCATGGCAGATCAAACACCTAAAAGTCACAACACTATAAAGATCAAGTAGTTTTGTTCCGCTGTGGCATTTTAATAACTATTTCCCCACAATGCCACAGAGATCCTCTGATAGTAATGACTATCTGAAAGCTGAGCGTTTGATTTTTAAGAAGGCAGTGTGTGAATGCAGCACATACAACCTCTTCTTTCTTTCTTTTAAATTAACTAATGCTATAGCAACCAGTTGGTTGTGTCTCCTGTGTGTTCAGTGTGCAGGAGCTTTCTGCAGCAGCACGAGGAACATCTGGAGCATCTGTATGAGGTGGAGGCTCCAGGGGGCTGGACTCAACGACGGAACATCTGGCTCAGCATCCGGCTAGGCCGCTACTCCCTCGGTGCAGATTATATTTATTGAATTTTTTAAATTTCATTTAAATGCTTTTAAGAATTTCACGGATTAGATGTCATACTGAAAAGCATAGTTTCACAAAGATTCCTTTGTTTTTTTGAGCTTGAGGATGAATGAAATCCAGAGTCTGCCTCCGCACGGCTCTCACCACAGTTGGATTGACAGGCAGAGTGTGGGCTGACAGTGCCTGCAAGCAAGTATGGATGTGGCTAACAGTGCTAGCCGCACTAATGTGTTCGCAGCGCTAATGTGCTTGCTGCGCTAATGTGCTTGCTGCGCTAATGTGCTGGCTGCGCTAATGGCTAACAGTGCTAGAAACAGCAACTGTGCTGACGAAGCTAACCGTGTTAATGGGGGATAGCTCAGACTCACCGAGGTAACCTGGTATCCGACCACTGTGGGTCAGGATGTCGTTATCAGTGGTGCTAATAGTGCTGACACAAAGGAAGGGAGGGGAAAAGACTGGGAGGTCCAAAGGTTGGAGGGACTTACATGCACTAAAAGGTACGCACGGCCACCCAGGCAACCAAAACAAAGCACAGAGAAGCTCAGATTAGGAAGTGACTTCATTCTCTGCTCAGGTAGACATTACCCCACTATATCATTACATGGCTAATAACTGTTTGCTGCTATATTAATGCTCTGACTATCGTATAGAGCTTCTTTCAGTACCCCTGACTCTTATGCAGTGGCGGGCCGTGCATTTTATACCCAGGCCTTCACTGCTGTCATGCAGCTGAAATACCACCGTATAACCACATGATGGCACCACAGCTATTATTCGTTTCTAAGGCTGTAACTATGTACGTACTCGTATTAAACCGTTCGGTACGAGGCTT